>CM017322.1:2837488-2860639 GCA_006937295.1 Carpinus fangiana
ATGACGAGAGGTCTGAAGAAAGATTATCATAAAACACAAACTAATATGTCACTACGCTGCATTCGCATCTCATGCATCATTATATATTTTATTCCTTAATCTTATTTTGTCTCAAACTAGGCTTTTAGTCTTTATTTCTAGAAAAATAGATTACTCACTTGTTTGTCTATGTAAATATGATAACGCCATATTTACATAGACCTTGATGCAGGAATAGAGAGTGAGGACGATAGTCCTTTTGTTGGTTTTGATGGTTGATAGATTATCTGCTACGAGATTGATGTTTACCCTGTGAAGCCAGTCTCATTTATGTTAATCGCTTTTATTAGATAATGTGATGTGTGCAAACTTGAAAAGTATTACTATATTAATTTGGTGCCATCTGTGGCTTATATTTGGTACACCTAGTGTGTACATATGTTGTAATGAAACCATATTTCTATTTTCATTAAATAATATATCACCTTGAGGTATTTCAGTCAGCTCAATTGTGTTGTGCAAACTATTCATAGGCCAAGGAAAAAAAAAAGAATAAAAAAAAATTATATACATATTCCGCTGAAAAATTATATTTCTAAAGTTGCAGCGTAATGACTTCGATATTTACTAGTTTAAATATCGGGGCGTTACAGTGTGAGTATATGATATTTTTGTGGAATTGTTTTGTATTTGCTTAGGTGTCAGCTTGTGAGTGGTGTCTGTAAAAAGGGTGTTTTGCAATGGACCTGATTCAAGGTTTTCTCTTTTTAGTAATCTAGAAAAAACATTAACATTTTTTTTTTTTTTTACATGTCCGCACAAGAGGGGGGAAAGGGATTCAAACTAGTGACATTGGCTTCATTAAGCGTGGTTACAACCTATTGAGCTACCTCTTGGGGACAAATAATAATAATAATAATAAGGGTAAAGTCCATATTCCCCCTCAAACTACCACCCAATTGACTATGTACCCTCCAAACTTTTAATTGTGACAGTGTCCCACCCAAATTACCAAAACATTGTCAATGTCCCTCCTAAGGTTAGCAAAAAGATTAAAATGCCCATATATATTTCTCAATAAGACAAAAATACCCCTATAAACTAAAAAACAAAAAATTTTAATTTAAAAAGAATGATTTTTTTTAAAAAAATTATTTTTTAAACGAAAATTAATTTTTAAACGAATTTTTTTAAAATGATTTTTTTAACTAAAATTTGTATTTTCTTACACGGAAATTTTTATTTTATTTAAAAAAGTTATAAAACAAAAAAAAAAATGAAAATTTTTCATTTTTTTCTTATACAAAGGATTTGTTTTTTTAATTTTTAATTTTCCACCCTTTGGATTTTTTTAATTTTTTTTTTGTTTTATGTTTTTTTCGAAAAGTTTTAGTATTTTTTTTATTGAGGGTAGTTTCGTCATTGGGGGAACATTGATAATATTTTGATAGTTTGGGAGGGACATTGTCACAATTGAAAGTTTGGGAGAGACATTATCAATTTTGTAATAATTTTAGGGGGGTTTGTGAACTTTTCCTTAATAATAATAACATAATTGGTAGTTTAAGGAACACGTTAACAATAACTAAAGTGGCAGTTTGAAAAATGTATGCATATATACTTTGTCCTTAATTTGTTTGTTGTTCAGAAATTAGAACCAAAAAGAAAAACCAGGAAACAACAAAATTTAAGAAAGAGAATAACCTACCTAGATTTACTAGAGATATATAGGATAACCTTTTATGACAAGAGCTAATGCTCAATAATTGATCTGGGATGCGATATTTTATCTTTTATTATTGCAAAATATTTAATTTCAATCTAAGAGTTAATGTGACATTTTAAACCAAAAAAAGGTCTCTATTTAATTAGGAGAGTTTGAATAATAACATTTTACAAATGTCCTTAAACATAGTGAGTAGAATAAAAATGATAGACGTTTGAATAATGAAAATGTCACTACAATGTGACATTTTTGCAAAAACGTTCCCTTTGGGAAGGGGACGTGGCAATAGTGTGCACAAAAAGTGACACTTTGCACTGTTTAAATGTCCCTACCATATGGTTATGTCTAAAATAAGGCCTCAAAGCAATGAGTCAATACTAGAAATTTCAAAGAAAAAAAAAAGATGTTTAAAAAATGATCAACATCATGCTCTAATTATCTTGTATTAATTAGATTAATAAAAAGATCCTAAGAATATAATTTATAGTTCTATAATCCTCTAGGATCATACTTTGGTTACATGAAAGAGTGTGCATGCAATCGCAGGCACTGAATTAAAATAATAATAATAATAATTAATTAATTTAGAAAGAAAAAGAATTGAGAAGAGAAAATGCTTCAGGAGTCAAGAAAGAATATCACAGGGAACACGTGTCATGATCTCCAGACTCAACGAAATTCACTACAAATACGCGTAGCAGGCTCCTATAAAAAATAAATATATATATACCGTATTTTGCGTTGAGAAAAAAGAAAATACTGAAGAGTTTTTTTGATTTTTTTGGGTCTGAAAAGTTGCTCAACAACATTCTTCTTTTCCCGCGTAGAAACGAAACCGTAATCCAAATTGCTAATCGCAAATCGTTGTTCATCGGAATTGCTGTTGCTCATCGTCTGAAAAAAAAAAAATCACAAATTTACAATAACTGAGAAGTGGGTTCTTCGATGGGCATGTCGTCGGAGGCTACGGCATCTAGGTGGGTCATTCATCAGATTCAAAACCTTTTCTTTTCCTTTTTATTTTTGAATTCTTGATTTGCGATAATTCTTGATATAGTTTTTTTTTTTTTTTTGAATTCTTGAATTGTGTCTGTAATCTGTTATCTGTAATCTGTTGGTGGGTTCCGGCGGAAAAGGGTTTTTGAATTTTGATTGTGTGGGTGAATGGTGATGAAATAAATACACTCTTCCTCCTCCGTTAGACCCGTGGCCTGTAGCACTTTGACTAATTATTAGTTTGGTATTAATCAATAACAAATCAAGAAAAAGGAAACTAATTAATTAAGACTATTAATTATATTTACTATTAATTAAGACTACTTCTCCGGTATTTCTAGGATTTTCTCTTAAATTAATGGAAATGGTCACTCTGCGTAGATCTATAATTCTCTTTCCTTAATACTTCCGCTCCAAAGGCAAAGGTCTTCTTCTCCGCTCCCCTCCCCCACCCATACCCTACGTGGCCCCCATCGGCTACTGCTTGAGGTCAGATCTACTGCTTTTTAATTTTGAGTTTTTGAGCTTAGATCTACTGCTATCTCTCAATCACAACCGTCTACACGCTTCTCTATCACCTTCTACGGTCTATACTTTTCATCCTCTTCCATCCTCTTTCTTCCGCCCTTGCGCATGGGTAACATGCGCCCCCGCCATTATAATTTTTTTAATTATTTATTTTTTCACTTTACTAGTATTGAAAAGTGATTTATTGTTGCCTTTTTGCATTGATTCTTAAACTCTCATAAGCCTTTTATTGCAATTGATTATTACCTCTTTGCTTTGCATTAGCATTGAACAATCTGTGTAGAATTTTGCAAAGATTCAGGTGTTGACTCTATGCCTCTGTCTTTTAGTTCTTGCAGGAAGAGGAAGTCTCGAAGTAGACAAGATGTTGCTTTATCGGTTGCTGAGACCCTTGCCAAGTGGGAAGAGCGTAATGTCTAATTGGAGTCTTGCAATAATGAGATAAAATCAGCTCTTAAAGCTCCAGGAATTGGGTCGAAGAAGGGATGCATGAAGGGGAAAGGAGGACCCGAAAACTCATCATGTAAATATAGAGGTGTAAGGCAGCGGACATGGGGTAAATTGGTTGCTGAGATTCATAAGCCAAAAGGAAAAAAGCTGTGGCTTGGCAGTTTTGAAAATGCTATTGATACTGCCTTGTCTTACGATAATGCTGCAAGAGCAATGTATGGTCCGTGTGCCTGCCTCAACTTTCCAGATGATTGTTCAGCAACAACCCCATCAAGCTTTTGTTCAACAACTTCGGCAAGCTCGGATTTTACAAATTACTCTGAAGATATAAGCATAAAGCTTGTTACCCCCAATTTAAGAAACAAGAATGGGGAAGATGAATGGAGCAGTAATACTTTGAATGCTGCAGTCACTGAAGTTGCTGCTGCAGTCACTGAAGTTGCTGCTGCCATACCAAGTAGTACACAGCAAGTAGAAGAAGCAAATGATGAGTGGTGTAACATTGAACAAGAATCAAGCAATTTTTGGGATTTGGGGCAAGAGTATTCAACGAATGAAATGTGGTCTTTGGAGGAAATTGACGCTCTCTTGGAAACAAATCCAATCCATGATTTTGAATTGATATTGGGTCATGATGCTAGCTAGTTTTGGTTCTCTGCCGTTGAGAGTATGAATGATATGGCAGCAGATGTCTTCCTGAATTTTTAGGTTTGAGTAAATATATAAGTCAAATAGGCAGGTAGCAAGAGTATTAGAATTATTTTGGATTATGAGACGGATAGATATGCACACTCAGATTGTTGATTGAGCTGATTCTTTAAGGGTTTTAGATTGGGGAGTTGTCTTATTTTTTGTATAACAATTATACCATTTTCGGATACATCATATTCAATTGAATGATAAACAAAATGTATATACGATTAACGAAGTTTTTGCTATGCATTTTTTGTTGGCTTACTGCTTTGATTTACTACATAATTTTTTGTTTGAGAATCTTCCATTCTTCTGCTCTATTCCTGCTTTTCCTTCATTTTTTTGGTTAGGTTCAGATATTTTCAGTGTGGTGCCAATCCTAAATTCAGTGAGGTTTGATTTTTTTTTTTGTGAGTTAGGTTCGAAATTTTTTGAGATAAGGAGCACATTGATATGGATGTTATCTGTATGTTATTACAGAAATAGATATAGATAAAATATTTCTTCTCATAGGCTTCTCCTTCTTCCAAGTGAATGATTTGTATGATCCGAGCGAGTTTGATATACAAGAATGCTAATGTGTTATTAAGGATTTAAATCCAGCTTTGGCTTTTAATTCATTATGCTTGTTTTTACTGTCTATGACTCAAAATTCCTCTCAAATTTTCTAACTTCAATTTACTGTAACCTCATAGAGATACAGTATATGTGTTTTCTTTTTAATTTCACGATCATATGTATTAATGTTTTCTAATTAGTGTTTTTTGGGGTTAAATTAATAAAATTAGTGTTTTCTTTTTAATTTAGCATCACCATGCTGATGTAGCAAAGTAACTCAAAAAATGGCATTTAACCCAAAAGAATAAGATAAGCTCCATAAGGAAAGGAAAGCTTCCCTCATACGATTTCAAAATTGTCAAAACTATATATAATAGCGTATCCCTTTAATAATCCACCATAAGAATTTGTTCGTAGCTTATTAGGTTCTGTTTGTAAAACCCTTTTCTCCTCCTCTCAACAGTATTCACTTCATTTTTTTTAAAAAAAAAAATCAACATAAAAACATTCTTACGTTTTATTTTATTTTATATTTTATATCGCATAATTTACTTTTTACTATCATTCAAATAAAAAAAAATCTACAAAACAAAATATTTTCACTTTTTTTATACCAAACAAATTTATTTATTTTTATTATTTTTTTTACATGTCAGCTACAATAACAAAAGGTATAGGGGTTTAACAAATAAAGGCCGCTGATGGCTTGGAATTCCACCATTGAATAATTTTATTGAATGTAACCAAAACAATGGCGAAACAAAAAAGTGTATGAAGCTCAGCAGCATTAACTCGTTCAATTCCGAAACTTGAACCTGGTGCACCATTTTATAAGAAGCTCTTCAACAATGGCATCCATTCGTGTACCAATTCCTCCCCAAACCAACATGTGCCCATAATCTCCCACCCTCGAACCGCTCACTTCATGCACAACCTCGAACCCAATTCTAGTATAGAATCTAACAAGCTGGACATCCAAAATATCACTTNCGTTTAAATATATATAAAAATCAAGAAATTATGTCGTATTTAGTAGGGCATTGTCATATTACCATAAAAACAACGTCGTTGTGTTGTGTTTTTCTAACCACACTAAAGATGAAAAAAATAAAACAGCAAAAATTGTAGAAAAAAAATTAGTTACTCTATTAAATTACTGAAGTTAAGAGATAAAGCTTAAAGTTGAGTAAAACATACGACAGAGCAAATTTTTTACCTGTGAAAATTGATTTCTAAGGCATTTTTTACGGTCTTCAATTTTTAATTTATTGGTAAACTTTTACATTGTTCAATTCGTAAAAGGAATATCTATCTATTGCATTGCTCTCATGCACTCCATTTTTTCCTATAGCATACAAAACTATATACAAGGGTAGAAGAACAAACAGATTAACACTAAAAATTCTGATAGCTCTAAACAAAGAACAGATCTATTGGAATGTGTCCCTTTATCTTTTGGAGATATCTTCTGCCTTTCACCTCTGCTTTGGCTCCCAATATTTTCCTTCTTGGGAAAACCTGATGAGGTTTCAAACTTGTCAATTCTCAGATCAAATGCTTATTTCTGAGAAGTTGGGATCGTACTTATGGAAAACTAACAACAAGAAATACAAGCAAACTAATGATCAGCAATTAACAAACAAGCTACATCCCAAAATCTTTCTTGAATTTAGAACATCTAACCTTTTATAGTCAAATCACTGTAATAAGTATACTTCTTAAAATCTGTGGAACAAAAATTAATTCCGGACATAATTTACGTGCAACAAAACCAGGCATTGCTGCATGAACCATGAATCTCCATGCCTGCAGGCTGCAGGGTGATCAGATCAGGTTTAAAGTAAAAATTGCAGAAACAAAGCAAAGAATCTGAAGACTGAAAATGTCCAAAATAACAAAGAAGTGTGCATGAAATAGTCAAAATTTCATTCTTGACCTTCTTTAAAGATTTTAGCATGCATTCTAACCTCATAATTAGCTGTGGAGATCATAGACATGCTACCAACAACCATTGGCTTGCCCTGTCACGATGGGTTCCTTAATGTCTCAACAGCAGCATAAAAAACGTCCATATCTAGGTGCAGCCAAATCCTCGACAAGTCACATGCAGCTTCTAGCTCTAAAACTCTTCTATCAGCCACCTGCAAAATAGGATAAACCATATACCAGAAACTGCATTCCTCACCAAAACCTCACACACATAGCCAACATAAGAGGGGGGGGGAGTGGATGCTTGAAATGAATTCCGCACACTACTCTGTAATTAGAGTACATATAGGTACAGTTCTGGTATGTAATAAAGTCAGCACGCATGACAAACCTAAGATCATATCTTAGTACATCACCAAAAAAAAAAAAACTGAAAATATCATCTTATAGTGAGATATATCGGCTGGTGTGAGCTTCGCACATTGATGCTCTCGATTTTCTGCCCTGCAAAGGCTTCCTTGCGTTCCTCATTCTCGAAATACTTAGATCCTTTGCTCATCTCATACACTACTACTCTTTGCACTCTCTCTTTGTCCAATTCTCTCCCCCCCCATCAAGAGAACACATTCCATAAAAAAGCAGTACATAAAACCAACAATTCCAACACATAATTGAAACTAATTTAGTGTACATGGTTCACTGATTGAGAAATTAATTTGATTCGTATAATAATCAAACGAATGTCAACGATGAAAAATTATTAATCAATTTAATAGACATTTAATAAAAGGATAAAAGTAGCAAAAACTTCAAAAAATAAAGGGGAATTGCAGGGACAGAAAAGTGCCTGCCTTAGCGTTGGTGTAGACAGTGTGGTTCGACTGCCATGGCCGAGGCATGTTGCCTGATGTGCTTTTGCTCTTCTCCATTGCCCTCTCTCTTCAAATGCTTGTTCGAGAAGATTGAAGACGGAAAGTGTGAGATAGAGAGCACCAAATATTGGGGATGAAAATGGGGAGGAATTACGCATGCTTTCATTTTTATTTTTTTTTTTCCATTGTTTTTTTAATTAGTAAGTCGGATCAAGATCCGAAACAGTTTCTAGATTGGAAATTCCTTTAAATTCTTGAGTTATGGCCAGATTGAAAATTGTCTTCTGTTTGGTTGACAAAAGTAATCGGACTATAACAAAAGGGTCTCTTATCTTTATCGATGAGTGAAGATTTTACTAAATACAACTGCAAAACCAGTTACAATCCGGAACTCACCTGCACCCGCAGGAAACAACCCTACAAAGGAAATACAATATGCAGACAACCTGCAGACAAATCCCAACAACACCCCAAACCTCTATAAAGCAACTATACAAACACAACCCCTGTTTCTATCCAGCCAATCTATACAATACAAAATCCAATATACGAAATTATAGAACCAAACAAAAAATCCCATTACATGAATTTGATAAATAAATCGCAAAATACAAAGAAAGACAAACCCTTGGATTGCTCAATGGGTCTCAGAAAGCTCCTGAAGACGCTTCTCCAGCTCATCCAACCTCGCACCCCACTCATTCTTAACGCACAACGGCCTCGCTTTACTATAATCCGCACCGTCCTCTTC
The DNA here is from genome assembly GCA_006937295.1 of Carpinus fangiana. NCBI lineage: Eukaryota > Viridiplantae > Streptophyta > Magnoliopsida > Fagales > Betulaceae > Carpinus > Carpinus fangiana. The sequence continues at coordinate 2,845,971 of CM017322.1, forward strand.
CCCGCGACCGCCCACAGAAGATGACACCCCCTTCTGCTGCTTCATTTTCTTACTTCCACTCGTCGACTTTTTCTGAGCGGCTGCTCTCCGTAGAGCCCAAAGCACATCTGACCCACTTATCTGCCTTCCCTCTTCTTCTTGTTTTTGCTTTGATCGTTTGTGTTTTCCTTGTTTTGGCTGTTCTGGGAATGGATCGGGATTTGTGCTGGGATGACTGGAATTGAGCGCCGTGAGGATGGTGTGGCCTAGGCCTTTGATGTCTTTTGCTGGGACGGCGTCGTTTCCGGGTGGTTTGGAGTGGCGGCGCGCTGGTTGAGAGTTGGCTGAGATGGTGAGGGCGGAAGGAGTGGTAGGGAGGAGGCAGAGTCTGGGTGTGACGGGGAACACAGCCCACATGGCTTCGACTCTGGATTTCTTCTCTTCCCTTTTTTCGTTTACAGATAATGGCAATAACCTTTTTTTCTTTCTTTTTCTTTTTTTTATTTTTAAATTTTAAATTTTATTTTTCTTTTCAATACGGAGAAAAACTATTTAAGTATTTATTCGATCCTGGGAAGGTCTGCAAGCCACACCAGAGGTGGCTAGCCGCTGGCAGCCACCCCCACTTAGGGGTAGTGAGTATTGGTTCAGTAGAGACATTTTTACTTATTGAACTGTGAAAATCGGTTAAGTTGATTAATTAATCAACTTTATACTGATAATAAATAGTTTTAACTCTTTTTAGTTAATTAGTTAGTTATACTTAATATGTGGTCGGTTAAATTAGGTAATTGTCAATTTTAAGTTCTCATGTTAAGATTTATTAATTTCTTTGTAACTACATAATAAATATTAAAGCATATACTTTATAAATGAAAAGGATAAGAAAAATCCATAGAACACATACCAAAAGGACAACCACACATCAACATGACAAAACAATAAAAAATAGAGAGGTACTGCTGTTCGGTCATGGCAAAATACCCCACCTTTTTGCCACAAATAATAAGTTGACACATCATCATATTAAGATAAATGCACACATGTAAAATAAAATCAAAACACCCAATCATTTAATCAACCAACCAAATCAACCCAGACGCCGTCACTTGCCGCCGCCCACCTCCGGCGAGCAGACGCCGCCGCCCACCGCCCTCTCTGGAGAAAAAAAAAGATCCGGCCACTGGGGTGGCCGCGATCCACCCCTACGGCCAGGGGGAGAGAGATCCAGCCACCCTTAGTGGCCATTTTTGTTTCTAGCGAACCCAAAAAAAATCCGGCGAACCCAAAAAAAAATTCGGCCAGCCTAAAAAATCGTTTATAATGCCTTAAAAATCGATTCTAATGCCACAAAACTCGTTTCTAATGCCTCAAAACTAAAACCTATGAGGAAAAGTTAATCATTTTGGGATTTTTTCATCCTAAAACCAAGAAAAAACTAAACCCACGGTCGGCAAGACCCAGCCGTGGATCTCGGTGGCCAGTCATCGACTTTTTACAAGGTGGGTAGCCGCGAGGTGTCTGGGCAGAGCGATGGCGAGGTGAGGCTACGAGACCCACGACCAGGAAAAAAAAAAAAAAAACCGTGGGTCTACGAGACCTACGGCCGGAAAAAAAAACAAAAAAACAAACCGTGGGTCTCCGGCGAGACCCAGCGAGATCCGGCGAGGTGAGACCTTGGGTCTCCGGCGAGACCCGACGAGATCCGGCGAGGCGAGACCCCTGCGCGACCTTCCACTTCCTTCTTCCTTCTTTCTCTTTTCTTTCTTCTCTCTTCTTCTTTCTTTCTTTCTCGCTTGTTTTTTCCTTTGTTTTTTTTCATCCGGTCATTCCGATTGTAGAATAATTTTATGCAATTATTTTGTTTAGGCTTATGTGGCAGTGTGGGATTGGTGGGCGTAAATGTTGCCCTTTACGCACAGACCGAACTGAAGATATTCTCTAAAAAATACTATAAATAAAATTCAAAATTCATTTGAAAAATCAGCTAAATCAGTTAATTGTCGATTATCAGATGATTCTTTTTTATTGACTACCAAACTAAACTAAAATTGAAATAGTATTTTTATTCCGCTTACTTATCGCTGGAAGTTGGTGCCAATTCAGTGATGATCAATAGACAATCGAGCGGTAAATGGTTAATCTACCATCTTTCCCCGTTGATGGTTGGGGCCACGTATGTGCCGTGATTCCTTGTGGCTGTTGTCCTCTAAGAAAAAACTTTTGTCACCATATTTTTTACTTTTTCTTCTCCTACTAGTAATACAAAAGATGTTCTACTTCTTCTCCATGCCAACATATTTTTAGCCAAACACACCGTTGAAATAATGATGAATTTATGACATATTAAAGTTGGTAGGCAAACTAAATTACGAAAATAATAGCAGAAATAATAGTCTGAAGAAAATATCTTTCAACTCATTTAAAATAGTGCCAAATGCTTATAAACATTTAAAACATATATTAAATTTTTAAGGTCATTAATAACAGTTTATTAACTTAGACTAACATTTTAAATGTTTATAAACACTTGACACTATTTTAAATAGGTTAGAGGATATTTCCTCCAGATTGGTTTTGAGGAAATTTCTGTCTCTATTTTAAATGGGTTGGAGGACATTTCCTTCAAACTAGTTTGGAGGAAATTTTTATCCTTAACTTAATTTGGGACAAAGTTTTCCTCTAAATTGAGTTGGATGAATCTTTTCAACCTGGTCTATAAAAGTGACATGTGTCCCTTAACATGTAAGATGCACATATTTTTTTAATAATCGGGACAAAGTTAGAATAAATTTTATTAAAAACTCATATGCATCTCACATATTATTAAAAAGGAGACACATGTCATTTTTATAGACCAGGTTGAAGGAAATTCCTCCAACCCAGTTTGAAGGAAAACTTTATCCTTTAATTTGTCTACAATACAAATGTCCGGCTTTATAGGGTATTGAGTAAATACAAGTATAGTAATTAAATCTTATTAATTTGATTACAATCCCAATATTTAATTACAATTGGCTATTAAATAGAGAATATATGATATCAACCTAATATAGAATATAAAATATAACGGAATATATATATATATATATATATATAATATTGAAAAGCCAACTAAAAAATGGTTATGGAAGAAAGGTCTTCTCAAACTAACTGATCTCACCTTTGATTAACAATTTCAATCATCATCCTATTATGGGAAATGAAGGTGAATGGGGTTAAACCTGATGAAATAACCATAGTTAGCATTTAAANTGGTTAATCTACCATCTTTTCCCATTGATGGTTGGGGCCACGTACGTGCCGTGATTCCTTGTGGCTGTTGTCCTCTAAGAAAAAACTTTTGTCACCATATTTTTTACTTTTTCTTCTCCATGCCAACATATTTTTAGCCAAACACACCGTTGAAATAATGATGAATTTATGACATATTAAAGTTGGTAGGCAAACTAAATTACGAAAATAATAGCAGAAATAATAGTAAGAAGAAAATATCTTTCAACTTATTTAAAATAGTGTTAAATACTTATAAACATTTAAAACATACATTAAATTTTTAAGGTCATTAATAATAGTTTATTAACTTAGACTAACCTTTTAAATGTTTATAAATACTTGACACTATTTTAAATAGGTTAGAGGATATTTCCTCCAGATTGGTTTTGAGGAAATTTATGTCCCTATTTTAAATGGGTTGGAGGACATTTCCTTCAAACTAGTTTGGAGGAAATTTTTATCCTTAACTTAATTTGGGACAACGTTTTCCTCCAAACTGAGTTGGAAGAATTTTTTTCAACCTGGTCTATAAAAGTGACATGTGTCCCTTAACATGTGAGATACAAATATTTTTTTAATAGTAGGGACAAAGTTAGAATAAATTTTATTAAAAACTCATATGCATCTCACATGTTATTAAAAAGGGGACACATGTCACTTTTATAGATCAGGTTGAAGGAAATTCCTCCAACCCAGTTTGAAGGAAAACTTTGTCCCTTAATTTGTCTATAATACAAATGTCTGGCTTTATAGGGTATTGAGTAAATACAAGTATAGTAATTAAATCTTATTAATTTGATTACAATCCCAATATTTAATTACAATTGGCTATTAAATAGAGAATATATGATATCAACCTAATATAGAATATAACAGATATATATATAAAATATTGAAAAGCCAACTAAAAAATGGTTATGGAAGAAAGGTCTTCTCAACTAACTGATCTCACCTTTGATAACAATTTCAATCATCATCCTATTATGGGAAATGAAGGTGAATGGGGTTAAACCTGATGAAATAACCATAGTTAGCATTTAAAATCACAATTTTGGAAGAAGAGGAAGAGTTATTTAAAGCCAACCAAGAAAAGCATTTTGACTTGTTCATCAAAAAAATAGAAAACATATATATATTTGCCATCTAATTCTAATTTAATCTCTATGTCTAGACATTCAAATACCCAAGCAAATCACCACCATTTTGCAAAAAGCTTGCAAATGCTAAGATAATTAGAAGAGCTAGAGAGAGACAGAGAGACAGAGACACGCACACATAGGAGTCGATGAGAATGGGTTGGGTGAGCTTTGCATGGAGTCGACAAATCCGACCAAAAAGAGTCAACTCCGTCTCTGGGCTTCCGCATCAGGTAATTGTCCCTGCCCATGGGGAGCATCCCCACCGCTAGCTGGGGGTGGCTACTGGCTAGCGGTGGGATGCCTCCTTGGCAGACTTTTTTTTTTTTTTTTTAATAATAATTTTTAGATTTTAATTTTAACAAAATAAAAAAATAATTATTTTAAGGTGGCGTGGCAAAATTAATGCTGATGTTGCATTAGTGGACGTTGATAAAAAATGGATGGAAAACACACGAGGGAACTCTTTCAAAGTCGAGAAAAATTTAAGGGAAACTTTAGAAAATCCCCCGTTAGACATCCACGTGTTTCAAAATATGTGTTACATTCATAGTTCAATTAAGGGTATCAAACTGTTCATTTCTTTCAATTATCCAATTCCATTATGATTTTCTGTTAAATATTATCAAAAAGTTTAAAATATCATTTTTTTTATTATAAAAATTGTAAAGATTCATACGTTTATTTTTTTTAATAAAAAATATGGGTATTTTGAGAATTTTGAAAAGATTTAACGAAAAATCCTAACAAAATTGGTTAAATGAAAGGAATTGAAAGTTTCATACATTTTTTTTTTTTTTGACATGTTCACACAAGAGGGCTGAGGGAGATTCGAACTTGTGACCTCCACTTTATTAGGCGTGATTCTAACCGATTGAGCTACCCCTTGAGGATGAAAGTTTCATACTTTTAATTGGGAATTTTTAAACTTTTTTTTGACATGTCCACACAGGGGAAGGGGAAGGGGGGATTCGAACTTGTGACATCCGTTTCATTAGGCGTGATTTACAGCCGATTGAGCTACCCCTTGGGGACTGGAATTTTTAAACTTTGAGGGTAGTGTAAAAACGATTGAAAATTTAGGAGAGTTTTGTGAAGTTTCCCAAAAAATTTAAGATGTCAAAATTAATTTTTAAAAAGTGAAGGAGTGATTTCAAATCCGGCTTGACTCAAGGATATTTATCATAAATTTATTCTAAAAAAGAACTATTATTATTGAAAATATAACTAATAGAATAATTATTCTCATTTTGTAATATTGGAATAGAACTCTAAATATATATTACGGTTTGGTACAATGCAATACATTGATGAAACCAATATATTTCTAATTTACAATTTTATGGGTTTTTTTAAGACCCTAATTTTTAGTATCAACATGTTTTCTTGGATTTTTAATTTGAGGAAAATTGGGTGAGTTTCATGTATTAGAAATGCACGTAAAATGTTTGTTTGATAATGTTTTTTCTTTTCTTCAAAACAAAAAACATTAACAAACAAACACAAAACACTCAAAACTATTTTTACATTTGTATCATATCATAATTGGCAATGTTTGTGGATGAGGCAAAAACATTAATAAACAAAAATAAAATAAAATAAAATAAAGTTTCAATTTTGTTTGAGAATACATATATATTTGGAAAGAAACTTCAAAATTGATATTTAAAAAAAGGAGTATTAAAGGAGAGAAAGAAAGGCTACCCAATTACCATCAGACAGACAGACAGACATCTCAAACTAGCATCATATAATAATTATATATTCTTTCTATGATCAATATTTTCCAATTGTAGAATTATTTAATTAAGAATTAATCCTAATATTAAGTAACTGGCAATATTGTAAAATCAGAAAACTGCAGGCGATCTTTGAGGAGGCTACCTTCCCTGCATATAATATATTCGTCTCATTCTGTGTATATATATTATCTTCATTCGATCAAGATACTGTTTTTCAATCTCTTTTTTGGCCTTTTTCTTCCATTCTTTCAATACCCTTTAAACTCTCTCATCAATTTCTTAAACATAATTTTGATATTGACTGGTTTCTGTTGAAGAATATACAGAGATTGGTGGCAACCGACAATATGCGGCTTCTGCTGCTGTCGTTTTGTACTCTCCTTTTTGCAGGTTTGTTCTTCTACTTCTTCTCTCTAGAATGATGTAATATATATATACTTCTTCTTCGCAAATAATATTGACGTGGGGTTGTCGTGAATCCAGATGTTACTGAAAGTTTCTCTGAAGTAGCTAGGGTGTTCTTTTTCTCGCTCATCATGTACTTTGGAAACATGCATAAACAAATAACGTACGTAATAACGTACGCTGTTTTTAAGGAAGAATAATTTTCTTCAAGCTTTTCATGTTTCTGCATATTTGTCTCTTTTTTTTTTGTTAACTTGTTGCCTTTTTGGCTTCTTTCCTAGACGAAAAACATATAAAAGATAAATCAAATCTATTACAAGAATCCGTTTTATCAACATGTAGTGTAAAATCCCATTTTACAAACTTCAATAGAATTTTGACATATCATGAAAAAATATTAAATACAATAGAGATGAAAACACTGTATCTTTAATTCAAATTAATCTCATCACATGCATAAACTTTTTCATTCATTCTAACCCAAAACACCTACCACCCATTACTCATGACCGAACCCCCCTCCGATCCCACCTCCGAGCCCCCAACACTGAAGTCTTCAAAACCAACCAAGACAGTGTCTTTTGTTGTTTTGTCGACGNTTGTTAACTTGTTGCCTTTTTGGCTTCTTTCCTAGACGAAAAACATGTAAAAGATAAATCAAATCTATTATGAGAATCCGTTTTATCAACATGTAGTGTAAAATCCCATTTTACAAACTTCAATAGAATTTTGACATATCATGAAAAAATATCAAATACAATAGAGACAAAAACACCGTATTTTTAATTCAAATTAATCTCATCCCATGCATAAACTTTTTCATTCATTCTAACCCAAAACACCTACCACCCATTACTCATGACCGAACCCCCCTCCGATCCCACCTCTGAGCCCCCGACACCGAAGTCTTCAAAACCAACCAAGACAGTGTCTTTTGTTGTTTTGTCGACGATTTTGTCTTCGAGGGTTTTTTTTTTTGGTCTCTAAGGTATTTTGTCAAGAGAAGAAAAATTATTTTGTGTGAAAGGTTATATTATTTTTTTAGTATTTCAAGCTTATGTGTTTACTTCTTATTCGATAGAGCAAAAGACCTAATTTACACCATGACCTGATTGAATTATTCTCATCTTTTATATATCTTGCAATAATGCTCCATTTAATTATTTGTTAATTACTTAAATAAATAATTTAGCCTTTAACTTTTTTTAGCATGCTAATTAATTAACTATGCAAAATGACAAAAAATAAAAATCTTATATATTTTTTTGGCAGGGCTCGAAGCTAATGCTTTAAAATATGATCATGCGGCCAGCGCTAAGGCAAGCAATATTTATTGCATGCAATTAAATATTATAAGTTGTAAATTGATTTTATGAATATGAAATCTAAAAATTTTCTTCTTCAAAATTGGTTGACAACCTCAGTGTTTGTCGAAACCCGACAAAGCTCAGTATGGTGGAGGAATTATCAAAAACCCTGAGTTGAATCAGGGGTTGAAAGGATGGTCTGCATTTGGGAATGCAAAAATAGAACAAAGAGTGTCAGGAGGCAACAAATTCATTGTGGCTCATACCAGAACCCATCCACATGATAGCATCTCACAGAAGCTTTTTCTGGAAAAGGACAAGCTCTACACACTCTCTGGTATTTTATTTATTTCTCACACTTTTTTTTTTTTGTTTGGGTTGGTATTAATATTGAGATTGTTACACTTATTACCATTAATAATATGGATGATGATATCCCGAATTTTATTGAAATTCGGATAGGGATCAGTTGTGAGATTCACCTGTTCAGCCTAAGTAGTGGACCTCCTGGCCGCTCAAGGCTACATGGGTAGATGGGTTATGCAACCCACTCTCTTAAGCTACTTGAAACGTGATTGATATTGAGATTGTAACACTTATTGCCATCGATGTATATGGATGGGATCTCTTGAAATCCACCTGCCTAACCTCACACTCTAGGTTGCCTGAATTACGTTTGCCTCGTAACTCCCTCTCTTAGGCAACCCAAAACGTGATTAATATTGAGATTATAACACTTGTTAAATAATTAGTATATATATTAATTAAGTTAACTAATCTGCTTAGTTAATTTACCGCAGCTTGGTTACAAGTGAGCAATGGAAATGTGGATGTAACAGCCGTTTTCAAAACAAATACTGGCTTCAAAATTGCTGGTGCTGTTACTGCCAAGACAAACTGCTGGTCCATGCTTAAAACTGGCTTTACTGTGAATGCATCAGGCTCAGCTGAGCTCTATTTTGAGGTGCTTTAATTTCACTGTTTTTTTTTTTTTCCCTTCAATTATACTTCCAACTCTAAGTACGTTTAGTAAGCAAATTATTATTTTTTTTTCTAATGGAATAGTCATTCTGTATACCAAACATAACCTTAGTGTTGGTGCTTCTTCTGGTGCTTTTAGAAGAAGAAGCTTGACTCCCTCCTTCCCCATAAGCTCCTTGCCATTAAAATGTGTGGTTTGAAACGATTTTTAAAAAAGCAGTTAAGCGTTTGCTAAAATTACAATATGAGCTTTAAAATTGTGCTTTTTTAAAAATGCACACCTTACCTGTGATTTGAAAACACAAAATTTTCTATGTTTTCAAATTGCAATTTTTTTTTTTTCATGCACTCTCTAATGATACATTTTCTGTGTATTTGATTCATAGTCGTACTTTTGGTTTGCAAAATTGCAGTGTAAAATGCATTATATATTGACCATCATAAACTCACTTGAAGAACATATTTCATCTAGAAATAAATGATTCTTATATATGTATACTGATAGCATTTCCAACAATAATACTTAGTGAAAAGTGCAACTCTTTTTTAGTTTAGCTCACCGCCTCTGGCTAATGGAGGTGAATAATGGGCAATATTAACTAGCCAATATTGAGATTTTACCTAATTTTTGGAGATGCTAATTCAATTCTAAATTTTCAATACAGTATTGAAGTTTTAAGTCTCATATTATTATTAAATTTTCAAAAAATTTCTCTTCGATCTTCATCATAAACTTAGCATTTGATAATTTCTTCAGAGCGAGAATGCATCAGTTGATATTTGGGTCGATAGCATCTCATTGCAACCATTCACCATAGAGCAGTGGAAGTCCCATCAAGTTGAAAGCATTGAGAAGGTAAAATTTGAAACATTTCAACGTCCTTTTATACCGTTATTGGCAGTGGTTTAGTGGTCCAATAAAATCCCTAACGTGGTTGGACACATATATAGTAGGGTTGGGTTTGAATCTCTGGAATGAAGAATCACCCATATATGCCTAGCTAATTAGTATTAATTAGCGGCATTGGTTCCAATGATATCCTAGTGGGGCTGGATCAGACTATAACTTAGTAGTTTCCAGTAAACACGTGCTTGGTTAATTGCCCCCGTCTACCCTTTTTTGCTAGGAAAAAAAAAACCTGCTTTTTGGTTCCCACTTATGTCCTAGTGGGAATGGGTTAGACTATGATTCAGCAGTTCCCAATGAGTAAATGCTTGGTCACTCCCGCTTGCCTTTTTTGCTATAAATTTTTTTTTTTTTTTTTAACAAAAAAAAAAAAAAAAAAAAAACCTGCTTTTTTACAGAAAGATTACCTTGAGATTTCAGAACTTAGAAATAATCTTGATTTTTTTTGCAGACGCGTAAGAGAAAGGTGAGAATCCATGCAGTTGATGAACAAGGCAATCCCATGTCCAACGCAACAGTCTCATTCGAAAAGAAGAAACTGAGCTTCCCATTCGGCACCGCAATAAACAAGAACATCCTCACCAACACAGATTACCAAAACTGGTTCACCTCAAAGCCGTTCACAGTCACAGTATTTGAGAATGAAATGAAGTGGTACGCCAACGAACCATCCCCCGGCGAAGAGAAGTACGACGACGCCGACGCCTTGCTTCAGTTTGCCCAACAGCTCGGCATTGATGTCCGCGGCCACACCGTCTTGTGGGAAGATCCCCAGATGATTCAGGTGAAGAAGATAACGTTCGATATCAAGGCATCTAAAGATGGATGAATTTAATTATCTAATTTATATTCTAATGACAGGGTTGGGTTTCCTCGCTATCGTCGAGTGATCTTGCTGAAGCAGTAGACAAGAGGATCAAATCTGTCATGTCAAAGTATAAAGGGCAGGTAATTGCATGGGATGTTGTGAATGAAAACATGCACCACAGCTTCTTTGAAGACAAGCTTGGGAGCAGTGCGTCAGCACGCTTTTACAAAAGTGCCGAAGCTATTGATGGAACAACCCCTTTGTTTCTGAACGAGTACAACACCATAGAGGACAGCCGAGATGGGTTATCAAAGCCAGATAAGTACCTGCAGAAGCTGGAAGAAATTCAGGGCTTTCAAGGAAACGACAATTTGAAAATGGGGATCGGGCTCCAGGGCCATTTCAGCTATGCTCCAGACCTTTCTTACATTAGAGCTTCCCTTGATACTCTTGCTTCCAAAGGGTTGTCCATTTGGATTACAGAACTGGATGTTAAAAATAGCGTTGGTGATGACCAGGTAAGATATACGTTCAAGGAGCTACCATAACATAACATTTTTTCTTTGGAAACACTTTGATTGCCATATGTTCCCGTATTTTTGCAATCATACTCTTTAAGTTTAAAAAGTTTGTAATGTAGGGTTCTTATGTTCAATGTCATTCCTTGAAAAGAATTTTTAGTTAAATCCTAACGGATAATGATAAAATACCTCATTTTACAAAAAAAAAAAAAAAAATTGTAATTGTGACTTTTGGTGACATACGGCCAAGCCGTGGGTTTTTTTTTTTTTTTTTTTTTCTTTCTTAAAAAAGAAATATGCTTCTTTTCTTCCTAAGGCCATATAGGTAAAAAGTAGAAGAATGAAGGAAGGATGCATGTGTAAGTAACACTTCTCTCTCTCTTTTATTTTTATTTTTAATTAAGAATAATTTTGTATTTTTATAGTTTTAGAAGGGTTTAAGGGACATTTCACATGTTTATTGCTAGATTTAACCCTAAACCCTAAAAATAGGGGTGACATTACAAACTTTTAAACATATGAAAATTTGACATTATAGCTTTTTAAACTTTGAGGGCTAGTATGATTGCGAAAGTATCGAAACATTATAGTTGTTGTTTCTTGGACAACCTTTGCCTAGAAGATTGCTTGTTTATGTTCTCTGCTATATTCACTGTTATTGTTTCTTTTATATATATATGCGTGCAGACACAAGCAGAGTACTTGGAGAAAATTCTAAGGGAATTACATGCCCACCCAAGTGTCGATGGAATCATGTTGTGGACAGCATGGGCGCCAGGGGGATGTTACAGAATGTGCTTGACAGACAACAATTTCAACAACTTGGCAACCGGCGATGTTGTGGACAAGCTGATGCAGGAGTGGGGTTCCAAGGCCATGGAAGGCACAGCAGACGCTAATGGAGTCTTTGAGGCCTCCTTATTCCATGGAGACTACCAAGTGAAAATCAATCACCCTAAGGTTGCAAGTTCCAACTTGGCTCAAAGCTTTGCGGTGTCGTCCTCGTCAAAAGATACACCGGAGCAACCAACATTGGTTGTCCAAGTTTCAGCATGATGCCCTAGCTAGTAAGACTGAGTAAGGCTAGCCTATAGCGTTATAGCTCAATTAGACTCAAGTGAGCGCCTACGATTCTCACCGTCTAAGTTCTCATCAAACATTATGCTCTTATCTCAGTTAAAAAAATAGGAATTACCAGAATTTTATGAAAGAAAACATGGTGATCTATGAAATGATTGTTTTGAAATAATTTTGGGAGATTAGTACTTGATATGAACTGATCTTCCTTCACTTGTAATTGTAATTGTATTGGTAAATAAGTGATATCCATAATTGATTTGGATGATCATAAAGCATAGAATTGATTATTTTGAATGAAATCTTTGAATTTGTTCATTTGCCTCTTTAACTTGTGTTTTTAGCGATAAAGATCAAAGTTTTCTCCTCGGCAGATGCTTCTTTATTAACACCCAACATTTTCCTTAATTTCCAATCAAATAAAACAAATCTAATTTAATTTAAGGGTTAAATACCACATTAGTCTCTAGGGTTTAGGAACTTTATTTTTTTTCCTCCTTAGAGCATCTCCAGCAAGAGTGGCTATTTTAGCCACTCAAAATCTGAAAATCCACTTTTTTTTATTATAGCTACTAGTTTTTCATTATATACTCCAGCACATCATCTATTTTAACTCTTTACTTTATTAAAATTTTATTATTTTTATTATTTCTTTAAATATTATTTTTAAAACTACATTTACTTCCTCTCTTTGCTCTCTCTCTCTCCAAGCCAAAAATCACATCACCCAAGCAAACCAGATGCAAAACAACTAGCCATTCCACCAAAATCACCAGCCCAGACTCATGCCCCACAGAACAAGCAATCAATTCGGCTAAACCCAAGCAATCTCACAAGCAAACCCAGACTCATGCCCCACTGAAAGCAAACTCAATTCCGCCAGTCAGCCTAATATAATCTCTTGTGCAGGAGACTCTTTCGGGGAAGGTCTAAAGCCAAAAGTCCCTGTGGGAGTTCCATAGGCCGTCACCCCGCCTAGATCCGGGGGTTCATACCCTCAAGTAGCAGAGGCAATAGAAGCCAGGGTGGTAGATCCATCATATCTAGATGAAGAACCAGCACAGGTAACCCAGATCCATCATATCCTAGAAGCCAAATCCAAAAACCCACTAAACCCATATCATTGTTTTTGTTTTGGGGAAGAAGACGAGAGAGAGAGAGAGTGAGAGAAAAATCGGTGTGGAGGGTTTGTTTTTGTTTTGGAGAAGAAGACGAGCGAGAGAGAGAGAAAGTGAGAAAAAATAATAATAAAACTGTTAACATGTGCTACAGTAAACTTTCATATCGTTTACTGTAGTAGTATACTTGTAATGACCTAGATTTTAAAAATCTTATTGAAATAATATTAAATAGATTAAAAAGATAATAAATAAATTAGAGTAATGATATATGAATTAATGATATTAAATAACTATTTGGTGTTAAAGATATATATTACATTGATTATTGACCTCTTTTGAGTATCACTTTAATTCTCAAATTTAGTTTCATAAGTATATTCATGGCTATAATTAAACACAATTTAGTGAATACATTATTTATATTAATGCGTAGTAAAGTCAAAAATTAATTTGAAGCTTTTTAATTTTTGCCTAAAAAACAGCGTTATAATTTTCATACTGTCTAATAAATATTAAAACTACTAAGGAAGGGTATCAAGGCTAGCCACTTTTGTTGAAATCTTGAAAGCTTCTAGTAAGATTGGTTATTAAAAATATCATGCTAATTTAGTAAGGCAAGTGGGCAAGTTGCCAAGTGTGAATGCAAGTAGATAAGGTCTAATTGAGTGGAAAACTTTGTAAGGGCCAAAAACTGAGTCAAACGAACTCGGATGAAGTTGAACAAAAAATATAAAGTGTTTGTCTCGGAGTCCTCTATCTACCCTCAAAATTTCATGTCAATCGGAGTACGTTTGGATATCTAAAAATGGATTGGAGTGCACTGCCCTCATGTTGGACGAAAATGATAAGGTGGACTAGAATCATGGAATGTGGACTAGGTTCATGTTTTTAGTTGAATACCTCCCAACCTTTGGATTAAAAGTATGAAAATGAATCCTAGCCATTCATTCTCTTATAGATAGAAGCTTGTATTTAACCCTTAGATCAAAAGTATTAAATTGAATCCTACCCATTCATTCTCTTATAAATAGGAGCCTAAGTAAATTCATTTTCTCACTTAAGCTTTTTACTTTCTTAGCAAGAAAAGGTTGCTTGCTCCTCCTTTCATTCTCCTTCTTAGTTCTAAGTCAAAAATCATATGGCCTAAATCTCTCCATAGTGTTCAAGTGTCCTTGCTTTTCTAAACTAGTTACCTAGAGAAGATTTGGTGGAGTTATACTTCAAGGTTCATTGGGTAAGTGTTTCTTGTGATTTATTGTTTGTATTATTTGTTCTCATCTAATTGTTTAAGACCCAATAAGCTTATGATGTAAAATAAGGTAATAAAGGAATTAATGATAGGAATGCATAGACAAATTGATTAAAGGCTTATGAAATTATCTATATTATTTACTTTACAGCTTTTACAT
>CM017322.1:2882004-2922862 GCA_006937295.1 Carpinus fangiana
TCATATTTAAAGCTCTGGTTTGATGTAAATCCTGCAGGTACGTAAGAGCATGATGAGGTTCCAGATAACTAATGCAAATAAAACTGCAATGCAAGGTGCTATAGTCTCTATCAAGCAAATGAAGTCAGACTTCCCTTTTGGATGTTGTATGAACTACAACATCCTCAAATACACAGATTATCAAAACTGGTTTGCTTCAAGATTTAAATTTACCACTTTCACCAATGAGATGAAGTGGTATAGCACTGAGAAAATACAAGGCCAAGAAAACTATACTGTCTCAGATGCCATGCTAAAATTTGCCAAACAACATGGTATTTCTGTCAGAGGTCACAACATCTTTTGGGACAATCCCAAGTTCCAGCCTGATTGGGTCAAACCCCTTTCCCCTGAGGATTTACAAAAAGCTGCAGCAAGGAGAATAAATTCAGTGGTATCAAGATACAGAGGACAACTAATTGCTTGGGATGTTGTCAATGAGAATCTTCATTTCAGCTTTTATGAGGATAAGCTTGGAGAAAATGCTTCTGCAGAATTTTTTTCCACAGCTCAGAAACTCGACCCAAACACAATTATGTTCATGAACGAGTATAATACCATTGAAAATAGTTGGGATGAGAGAGCAAGTGCAGTTAACTACAGGAAAAAAATCCTGGAGATTCTGCAATATCCAGGGAATGATGGCATCATAGCAGGTATAGGTTTGCAAGGCCATTTTGGGTCTGGCCAGCCGAACCTAGCTTACATGAGATCTTCTTTAGACATTCTAGGTTCCACAGGACTGCCCATATGGCTTACCGAAGTGAATGCTGAGAAAGACCCCAATCAGGTATACTTTGATCACAAACCTAGTTGCAACTTTTCCATACCCATCCACTAATATCTTTGTTCACAAGAGCAAAAAAATAATTATGTTTGAACAATTTCCCTGTGTCAAATGTACTTGACCATGTAAAAGAAAGATAATGGAAGCAACGGAGCCTGCCAGGGGATGTCTGCAAGGGATGACTTTGATGCTTAAGTTAGTAGTATTTGAGAAAAAAATTGAAATGTTCTAATTAAGAAAGAGTTTTGAGCTATAGCGGCCAAAAGTCCGGCCTCTTACCTCGTTTAAACTTACTTTCTAAAGTGGTTCTGCATTTTGTCACATTCCAACTTTTGTATTTGAGTACCCCATGATGGCCTAGGCTTCATCACACATGACCCCTTAAGTAAGAAGTTCTATATCCCATGTAGTGGACTTGGGCACGGTTATTATCCTTGAGGCGCACTTTACTAATATAGGAGTGGATCTTTTGCTACGTGGGTATGATAGGACCGGGCCTAAACGACTGGTTTTAGGATTTAGCATATAGGTTGTGGACCTGTCAGCCAATTCCCAACAGTTACTCTCCTTCTCCCTTAATTCTCTTGTCCAACGAGGTTAGTTGGATAACAGGATTTTTTTTTTTAAATGATCATTGGGATCGGTGCCAATGACTATCCTTTTCAAAAGCCTCTTAAAAGTGTATTTTAGATTTTTAGGTCATTTCTATCTTTTCACCTCTGCAATTCCTGGTAGGTTCAATTGCTTACAATTTTTCTCTTTTACATGCACAATTTGGTCAAGTATTTGGCATAAGGAAACTGTTCTAACAAATTATAATAATAATAATTATTATTATTATGTGCTAACTAATTTGAGTAAAATGATCATTATATATTGCTGACACACTGGTTTCTGGACAGGCCCAGTACTTGGAGGAAATACTAAGGGAGGGTTATTCTCATCCTGCTGTTCAAGGGATCATCATGTTTGCAGGCCCAGAAATAGCTGGTTTCAAGGATATGTCCCTTGCAGATACGAACTGGAAAAATACTCCAGCTGGAGATGTTGTGGATAAGCTGCTTGGTGAGTGGGAATCTGGGACCCTGGAAATCACAGCAGATGATAGAGGATTTGTCAATGCTTTGCTCTTTCATGGAGACTACAATGTAACTGTACAACACCCAGAAGCCAACTTCTCCACTTCTCTAAGTTTTAGGGTGACAAAAGATATTCCACAAGCAACCATTAATGTTCAAATCCATGCCTGAATTATCCTCATTAATTATATGTATCATGTATGTCTCTCTATCAAAATACAGAAATAATTAATAAATTAACGAATTAATCCTTTAACTTCGGTACAGCTAGCTCTGATCATGACAAGATCCTTAGACATTGTTCTGAAAATAATTTCATTGAATTTATTTTCTCTTTCTCTTAGTTATCCAAATAATCTTTTTTCATCTCTAGAGAATAATGAATGTTTAACTGTGGAATAAAAGATGTTCAAAGCAGAATTCTACAATATTATCTTGTAATCTATTTAGAGAGTATTGCTTTAATTACTACCCTTAATTATGTGCTGGCCTTTTTTGTTTTTTTTTTTAAGTAAAAGCATTATTTTCTAGTTATTCTGAGCTACATTGATTGTGGAATTTGTGTTTGCATGGATGTACTGATCAAAGCTAGATGTAGACAATACTTTTTATTTTTTTATTTATTTTTTTATTACTAAAAAAAATTACCTGTGTTTTGAGCAGAATTTGCCGGCGTTCATAAACAATGACAAATTTAAACGAGGTTTATACAACACCTATATATTTATAAGATGTCAACTAGTATTATGTTTAGAATTCGATCTCTGGCATTTTATGCACGTCGATAAATGAATGTCACTATTTTAATGTCGTTCTTTTAACTATTTACCGCGACGGCCTTATGTGTCGGTAATTAAATTTTAATATTTCTCAACGGTAGGCTTGGTAGTAATTCGGATGACAAAATTGGAAGAAAATATGGCAATGTCTCAAAAAGTTGACGACAACCTTTGAACTCTATCTCCTACCTCGATCTTCCACCAAGTACTAAACAGAACTAAAACACGTAAATGTACTCATAAAGAAGTTCTAATACAAATTAACAACGGCAGAAACAACAGAATAAGCATATCATGCTCATCTTAAACCATGAATTTCGACGATAAAAAAAAACATATATATACAAATTGTTGAAGTCAAATGCATACATGCATGATGAGCAAAATTAAGCATCAAATCATCATCGTCTCCTCGCAGCAATGAAGCACGACACAGCTGCCATGATAATGGCCAACCCAGCAGAACTCACATCATCCATGATTGCCGCGTATCTCATTTCCTGCAGATCCCAAATAGTAGTCACACAAAGCCGCAGCCCGTCGAAAATCTCCAGCAAGATGGCCATTGCACCCTGCTATATAAAAAAAGAACCAAAAACACAGAGCAAACTAAACAACTTTCTTAAAACTACAACGTAGGAAGAGCTACCAAAGACGTGGGAGTTGTTTTTTGGTTTTTTTGGCGTTTGATTGAAGAAGTAGAGGAACAGTGAGAGTGGAAGAAAGCTAAAGATATATGAGTTAAAATAGGTTGGATTTTTCACAAAAAAATAGACGGTGCTTCCAGGATGCTTCCTTGCTCGTTCCTCTTTTTGTCATGGCGATAATTAAGGGCGTGCGGGTCCAATGATCTCACACCTTGTCAGCACTTGTTTGTGGTCTCATGGAGTTTCCTTAATTTGTTCTTCTTGCATGCATGGAAACAAAAGTAGAAATTTCGTTCTTTTCTTCATCATCATCTTTTTATTATATATATAATTTAAGGAATAATTATTTATACCATCTTTATAAGCGATCCCTCAAAAATAAGATATATACCTAAAGTCAAAGGAAACCTATACAACCAAGGGCATACTAGGAGACAAATATATATGGGCAAGCAAAATTAAAAGAACCCCATTTAAATAAATGTGACTTTAAGTCTAATTCAAGGCATAGGGCATGGGGATTGCTTATGGAGAAATATACGTAATAAGAATGAAATAATTATTTTTTGAAAAATACTAGGTGTTCTTCTAGTGTTTTTTTATTGTCATCTCAATTGTGATGTTATTTTTAAAATTACTAATAGATTAAAAGTCAATAATAATAACATCAAATTCAACAGTAATTTTAAAAGTCACATTAAAATTAGCGCTAACTAGAAAAGAGGGTGGTGCTATTTTTGTATTATTTTGTGCAAGGATATTTTAAAAAAAATTTGCAAAACTTTAATTATATTTTAATTTTAAAAAAAAATTGGTCATTCTTGTATATATTGCCATCATATCAATCGGATGAATATGATTGGTTATTCAATTTTAATTTCTTATTTTATTATTTATTTATATTTTCAAGTAATCATCATTCCAATAGATATTACCAAATTCTCGCCGTACCCTCAATGACGTTCATGAATAAGAGAAACGTCATAATCTTGTATCCAACTCATCTTTGGTTGTTATTCAAGAAAACCAATAATACCCTCACATTTTGATCAAAATGTCGGAAGCACCCCCCACCCACGAGACAACCTGGCAACTGCGACACCTCAGGAGATGGAGTCGTATCTCATTTAATTAAGAACTGCGAAACAACGTCGTTTATACACTTCCCAACATCCCCCTTTGTCTTCAGTAATTAACCACAACCAACCTCATCCCAGCGCGTAAACGAACCTCACCAATAGCAGACTATTTTTTCCCGTAAAACATTGGTCCGTTGGCCAAGTGAACCGCCCACCCGAAGAGGCGCGTGGATTAGCAGAGAGGAATATTCTTATCTTGTCGGCTTTTTGTAATTTAAATTTAAATTTATTATTATTATTATTGGATGAATAATCATTATATATTTTCATATTTCTGGGTTAAATAGCGATAAAATTGAAAGAGCAGAGCAAAGACTATCTATCACATCTGAGATCAAATTCCCCAACCGAAGCCCTAAGGTTTTCTTTGGATTTGTTGTATATCTCGTTCACAATGGGGTTATGGGAAGCTTTTCTCAATTGGCTACGAAGGTAAAAAAGTCTCTTTCCCTCTCTCTTTTTGTTTGGATGGTGAGAATGTGTAGGAAAAAATAAAAGAATTGAATTTCGAGTTGTTCATTGTTTGGGAGCTGAGAAGATTGTAACTTCGACTCTGCTGAACCTAATACTTACACACACGAAACATCGCAGTTCATGAGCTTGATGATCTTGCTTTCTTTCGTATTCAGTTTTAGATTGTAAAGAAATGATTGGAATAGGAAAAATTTTCCAGTTAGATTAGGCAAATACTATTCGACCCGTTAACTTAGTTTATTTTATTTTATATTGAAGTAAAATAGATTCCAAATTTTGTTTCATATTCTGTTTCTACCTTTCTAGTTAACATTATAGTAGATTTTTTGGTACATGTTTCTTTTTTAAATGAAGTTTTTGGTTGGGTTATGTGATTGGTATTGAATATAAGCTTGGTCCTTGTTTAATGAATGTCCTTCGCATAAACCTTTGCACTGGTGGAGTTTGGGAAAGGACATGAAGAATAGGTAGAATATATAAGAAGAGTTTATGATAATTTGGCAAATTATGAAGCTGCTATGTGAGAGGGAAACATTAGTAGTTCATTGTCTTCTCGAATCCTCCATATTTATTCTTCCAATAAGTTACTTACTAAAAATGACAATAAATTTATGGGTGCCATATGAGAAAAATGTTAGGGCCAGGTATTCAATTCTTTAATGTCTGGATGGTGAAAATGTGCTTCTTTATATGGTTTTTTCCCCCGTAATATTTCAGATAATTGAATGGACACTAGTGCTAAAGTAATATTTACCTCTGTCCTACCATTTGATAATGAGCATATTTTCGGCTGCTGTTTCTTTTAACAGCTGCTGAAACTCAGCTTTGTTGTTCTCACTAGCATTTTTGCCTTTTCCTCAATGGATTTTATCCTTAGTATTAAATGGCTGGGGGATTCCTATGAATCAGGCATACCTCTTCATGTGTGTTTGAGGTAGACTTGTATAATATTCTGATTCTGGTTCCTGTGCCGGTGTTTATTAGTTGCACGCTATGTAGTTGGACGGAATGACATTGTGATTAATTTCATGATTCCCTAGATTTTGCTTCCAGCCTGCTTTTGTGCGTGGAGTTGCTTGTGATAACATGTTGTTGCATATTTCGTAAGTTAATTTGACAGGTCCTCTACATTGCATTACAAATTTATGCAGTCATTTTTCTTTTTCTTATTTTAGTCTCTTCTTCAAGCAAGAAATGGAGCTATCTTTGATAGGCCTTCAGAATGCTGGAAAAACGTCACTTGTAAATGTTATTGCAGTAAGTAAACTATTTATGAGAGGTGTGAATTTTTTAAAAAAAGTTTCTTTTCCTCTCTTTTGGTTTGATGCTGATGGCAAAATTTCTGTTTTTGGAACTTATTTCCAGACTGGTGGATACAGTGAAGATATGATCCCAACGGTGTGTTATCTTCCTTTCTCTTAGAATTTTTATTTGCCTCTAATTTTCGCCATAGAAAGATGTCAATCTCCCCGAAAACTTTTCATTGTATTGCCACAAGTTTCTGTTTAATCATCTTTTTAGACATCTTACTTTAGGTATTTCTTTTTATCCACAGGTAGGATTTAATATGAGGAAGGTAACTAAAGGGAGTGTCACAATAAAGTTGTGGGACCTTGGAGGTCAACCAAGATTTCGCAGTATGTGGGAGAGATATTGCCGTGCAGTTTCGGCTATTGTGTGCGTCCCTTTTCTTTTTCCTTAATCTTGCCTGTGAACCTACAAGCTTCTTATTTTTTACTTATTTCTCTCGTAATTTTGAGATGACATCAGTTATAAAAAAGAAAACAAAATTTTATGATGATGTTGGAATGTTTTATTCTTAATATCCTGGTATATGCGTCGTCTTCTTCTTGTTTAGTCTTTTCACAGAAGACATCTTCATGAAGCTCTCGTGATGAAATTTTACCATGTTAGTGAATACATTGACTCACTTTTGCTCTCTCTCTCTCTCTCTCTCCCCACCCCCACCCCCCCCCATGTATCATGGTTTCGCACTTTAAGCTCAAGCATTTCTGTCAAAAGAACCTTGGCTCACTTCACCTGCTGTTTGAAATATTTGGAGGTCATAATTACAAAAGCTTAAAAGCCATATCACCTACCACTTTCACCATTCAGCTCCATAGCTAATATTAATCTTCTTTTAATTGTCTTCTCCTCCTATCCCACCTTTCTGTTACTGTAGAGTATTGAAATGCCATCATAGGCCCCTGAACACACTTGTTAATATGCACTCTTGCAGTGAAGTACAGAGATTTTTTTTTTTTTTTTTCACACATGTTCTGGTAAACGCTGTTTTCTTCTCCTCTTCTGATACTTGTTTGGCAGAGTACCATGATTAGATAATGTTGTTCACTTCAAAGTAAAATGCTAGTCTGCAGCTTAAGCTCCAACTTTAACACTTTATTGTTATCATTCCTAAAGTGGATGTCTCTTGGAAGGTATTGGAAAAACTGTAGTTTTCTCATCTGTCATAGTAAAAACCTTAGTCTAGAAGCTTCTCTTCTTTCTTAAGGGGGTTTATGATTTATACTAGTGGATGTTGCTGCCAAGCTCAAAGGAAGGTGAGTTGATGGGTTTGCATTTTTCAAACCCTAGCTGCCTCCCTCTTCCAGGGAGACTCCTTCTTGCATTCCTCCCCACTTTGCCTCCCTCTCTCTCTGCTTCCAACACCATCTTCTTTTGTAGTGTCAGCAAGTCTAGCCTTTTTGCCAACTAGATCTCCCAAACCTGTTTCTCCTCAGCGTCCAGTCCGGCTTCCTCTCCCCTGTCGACGCTCTCCATGGCAACCTTGGGATCCTCACCCTATTCATGGTTGTCATATTGTTCAGTATCTCTGAGACCTTTGATGAGCTCCTTTGCATCCATCACGCTCTCCACCGTTTGAGCTAACAACGTTACATTGACGATAATCCAGTCTTAAATCGACAAGCTGAGATTTGCTGGAAACCATAGAAGTAGCCAGCAGGAAGAGTTGCCATCAGATCCCATTTATCAGATCTCCTAGTTTTGTTATTAGTTTTTCAGCTTCACAACCACATTGAGATACTTTATAATTACCAAATTACTAGCTGCCACCTTTTGACCCATTAATAAAGTCAATTTTTTTTTATATAAATTTATAAAAAAAAAAAAAATTCTGATTCTTTTGCTTTTTAGACATTTCTAAAACCTTCATCAAGAATTAGAAACAACAATTATTCTTTTCCCTCACCCATCCTATACAGCTTTTATGGCCACCATCTTCGCAATGTTCCTGTTTCTCATCTTTCTATTATGGATATCAAGAAGAGCCAGAAAATTACTTGTAAATGGACACTTCCACCAGAAGTTTGTGGTGCCTGGCGCCACCTCCACCTCTTAGGAAGCTTTTAACTACCCCTTATAATCGTCGGTAATGTGGCTGAAAGATATGGACTAATCTTCACTATCTGCTTGGGTATGCATGAAGCTCTAGTAGTAACCAAAAGATCTGTGCATATTTGAATTTTAGGGTCCTGGATAAAAGTAAACAAATTTTACATGGCTATGTACTTTTTCTTGTGTGATAATTTATTAAAAAAGCAAAAAGAGGATTTCCTAAGTGCACGTAAAGTAAGTATGCCTTTGTTTTTTTGTTTTTTTTTTTTTGTAATTGATTAATTTAGATTATAGCTTGCCAATCCACTCTAGTTTTTTATGTCCAACAATTTCTTGCGTTGATCTTTGCTTGTTACAGGTATGTTGTGGATGCCGCTGATTATGAGAATGTACATGTCTCAAAAAGTGAACTTCATGACCTGTTGGGTAAGCCTTCACTTTATGGAATTCCCTTGCTGGTACTGGGTAACAAGACTGACAAACCAGGAGCTTTGTCTAAAGAGGATCTGACCGAGCAAATGTAAGTACAGATTCTAGAAATCTTAAAATGGTCTTTTGGTAGCCCGTCTACAAAATATTAATATTTCTTATATTTTTAGCCAGCAGCATTGAGGATAGAGGACACATTAAATAGTGCATAACAAATATTCATACACGTGGCTCTTAAGTTTTTTTTGTTTGTTTTTCCTTTGTAAACTCTCTATAGTGTTGAAAATGGTGTTCCCCCATGCAGGGGGCTCAAGTCAATTTCTGATAGGGAAGTTTGTTGCTTCATGATTTCTTGCAAGAACTCTACCAACATTGATACAGTTATTGATTGGCTTGTGAAGCATTCTAAATCAAAGAATTGAGTCTCAGCTTCTGTTCCTTTCCCGCTGTCATTCATCACAATTAGAAGAGAGATGGATCTGAAGCTGGTTGAAGTGATTTCTGCTTGTTTTCTCTAACTGGGCTTACTACTGATCAGTCTGACCATCCTCTTTCTCTCCTTGGTTTCAGTTACATTATTTAGACAACATCTGGGTTCTGGTGCCGGTTGTCTTGATGTTTGGAACACAATGATTGGCATTTCTTGTATATATTATGATTGGTGTGTTGTAATGTAAACATGCTGCAAATCTTGTGGTTTTGGAAGGAATAATTGCTTTTATGTATTCTTTTTTTGTTAGGCGGCTTTTTATGTATTCATCTTTGGACGAGTTTTACTTAAGGTGGCAGGTTTTGATGTATTTGGTCTCATTAAATGGAATTATATTAAGCATTTCTTTTTTCTATTCTTGTCTGAACTTAGATTCCCTTCTCATGATGGAAGCGGTGCCACTAGGCCCAACTGGCGTCAGGTGCCTTTGCACCAAATTGCGAGCTTCCGCTTGTAGAGTATTCAAGCAGGGCAACGAGATTTGTGGGTCTGATTTGGGCCATTTCTATCGGTCAAACCACTTTTGGGTTGAATATGGCTTTACCAGGATTTGGATCCGTAGCAATTAGCTGTCAAAATTGCATACATTACGGACAGTTTAATGTGGGAGGGTACACGAGTCTCTCATCTGCTCGAGCAAGTTTTGGGGCAGCTCGTGCAGGTGGTACTTGAGCAAGCAAGGGGTCTACCTACTCTCTTACATTAGATGTCCATATAACACGCACCCAATTCCGATCCTTAAACACAGAGTCATGCTCATGCCTTCATAGGATGATGGTCTGAGTATCTTGTTAAGTCGTTCAAGCCAACTTGTCTCTCCTTTTAGTAATTATTTTGGGTTTCGATTTTTCTAATGTATATATATAATACTAACTCCAAATACTTCAATATATCCAAATCAACAGATGCTGATTTGTTGAAATCTAATGCAGTACTTTATTCACTGATGAAGATTCTTGTCAGCAATAAAATGTATTTGGATATATTGAAACCCCTTAGCAGTTCTTAACTTGGGTAAGGTCTTTCATGCTTAGTTTATATATATATACTATAAAAATTTTGAACAGAAAACTAGTGAACATAAACAATGATCAATGGGGCATTCCGAGAATCGAACTCGGACCTCTCGCACCCAAAGCGAGAAAAAAAAACAAAAGCATTAACAAAGAACTTAAAACACAGAATACTTACAAAACACTCAAAACTACTTTCATTTTATGTCACACTACAACCAAAAAGCCAAAAGCACACTCTAAAAAATGTTGCCAAACGAACCTAAATTTGGAGGTTTGTTATCTCATATTCAAGAAGAGAGGCACTTTGGTTTTGCTTAATATGTAGCCAAGAAAAAAGAAAGATTGACCATTTTATTATATGCATTGGAAAAAAAAAAATGTTAAGACACTCTTGAAAACTAGAAAGACCTTTGCACCAAACCTCCAACTCTGTTTGTGAGTTTTTGTCTCCCTGTATTATGTGGTTTAATTTGTTGGTGGAGACTTTTGCATCCGAAGTTTGTAACTCCTCAATCACTTTTCAGCGGTTGTCGTTGTTATCTTACAAAGATTATAATAGGGTTAAAGGATCTTTCGAGGGTCATGCCTCTACCCGTGTCCCCTTGTTTGGAGGTTCGAGTAGGATTGAAGGGTCTAGTGAGAATCATGCCCCTACCCGTTAGGGTAGGGTTTAAGGAGAGCACAAGGGTCATGCCATTACCCATTCAAGTAGGGTCAAAGGATCTCGCAAAGGTCATACCCTTGTCCATTCAAGTAGGGTTGAAGGGTCGCGCAATGATCATGCCCCTATTCGTCCTCTGTTTTGGTGCTTCACCACTTAATGTGGCCATTTTCTTGGCTTTTGCCTAAGATATAGAGGATTGAGTCGTTTATGCCTTTATGGTTCTTTTGTGATCATTTATGGACCCATTTCCTATTTTATGTTTACCGTTTTGCAATGTTTCTTACGTTTGGATTTGTTATTGGGAGCCCACCCCTCTTAAATTTTGGTTCCATTGTAACCCATCTTCTCTTTAATATAATGGAATGAACTTACAAAATAAAAATAAAAAATAATAATATTGCAGAGCTAAGTGTTCAGACAACTAATGTGAGAGGGTGGGTGGCCTCTTCACCTGCTCAAACAAGTATTCGGGCAGCTCGAACAAGTACTTGAGCAAGCGAGGGGTTCACCTACCCTTTTCCATTAGCTATCCCTATAACACGCACCCGATTCCAAAATCCTTAAATGCAGAGACATGCTCTTGCCTTCATTTGATGACAATGGGAGTTTCTTGTTCTATTCGAGATCGAAAGTCTTTCTATAAATTTGGGTATGGTTCCAAAGAAGGCCTAAGAAAAAAGCCATGTATATGATTTCAGGCTTCAGATGACCCTATTTTAAAGTTACTCTAGTTAGTGCCTCTGCTCTTTATTCATGCTCGGTTTGTTTGCCCAGATGTTGGGAGGAAAATAAGTGTCTAAAAGCTTATGTCATTTTAAGATCAATCAAAACTTACAATGTTTGCTTTGGTATCAGTTGCTGCAGCCTGCAGTCAAATGTTACTCTTATGATTTTCTCATTCTCTGAAGTCTTAACTTATGAGATGCCCTTTTTCCAAATACCTTTTATATCTGGATGTGCAGCAATGCTATGTTTTTGTCCATGAGAAACGTTATATATCATATTTTTATCTCACAACTATTCTACGATGTTAAGGCGGCAATCTCGATCAACTTTTTAAATTTTTTTTAACAATGATTGATCCAACGGTTGGTTGAGACTACCACATCATCATTATAGAATAATTATTAGATAAAAATGTAATTTCCAATATTACTCTTTTGTCCACAACTGGATACAATTTCAAGGCTTTGTGTGAAGCCTGTTTACTGGTAAGTAGTTAATTTGTGTGAAAAGATTGATGGAATAGGACAATTAGGTGAAATGCCAATCACCACCAAATGTCTTTTGCATGTGGGGTAGCAATCTTTGGTGGTAAATGAACACCAAAGCTAATAAAGGATGACAGATTTTGGGTTTCTTCCCTGTCTCCCCTTCCTTGATATCTATCTGCATCTGTTAAAATCTAATGCATTACTTTATTCACAGATGAAGTTTCTTGTCTGCAATAAAATGTAATATATATTGAAACCCTTTGCAGTTCTTAACTTGGGTAGGGTCCTTTTTTTTTTGGCTTAGTTTATTTTAATAAAATATTAAAAAAATTGAACTGAAAACTAGTAAACTCCATGAACAATTAATGATCAATGGGGCTTTCCAAGATTCTTGTCAGCAATAAAATGTATTTGGATATAAATCCTTTGCAGTTCTTAACTTCTGCAAGGTCTTTTCTGCTTAGTTTATATCAGTAATAATAATAAAAATTGAACTGAAAACTGGTGAACATAAAAAACAATGATAAATGGGGCATTCTGAGAATCGAACTCGGGACCTCTCGCACCCAAAGCAAGAATCATACCACTAGACCAAATGCCCTCTTGATAATTAGCTTAAATAGACTAATCACATTCTAAATATTCATAATACAAGTCTACCTATTAGTAAATATGCGGGCTCGGTTGACAACGCTTTTTAGGATAGCTTTTTGCTTTTTAGTAAAAAAAACAAAAACATTAATAACCAACTTAAAACACAAAATACTTAAAACTACTTCGATCTTTATATCATATCGCAACCAAAAGGCAAAAAATACACTCTAAAAAGTTTTGTCAAACAAACCCAAATTTGGAGGTTTGTTATCTCATATTCTAGAGGAGAGGCACTTTGGTTTTGCTTAATATGTAGCCAAGAAAAAGAAAGATTAACCATTTTATTATATGTATTGGAAAAAAAAAATTAAGAGACTCCTGGAAATTACAATAAGGTCCACTGGTTCAGCCTACAAGAAAGATCCCAGCTTATGTACATGCACTCAAAGTCTTGCAAAATGGGTCATTTCCTCCTCAAAAAGCTTTCCCATTGATGATTTTCTTTTCTTTTCTTGTCTTACCCATAAAAAAACCTTTTTTAAAAATAAAAATAATAATAATAATAAAATTACAGGTTAATAAAAAGAAGAGTGGCACTTGGTGTCTTGGGCTAATTATGGTCCATGTTAAATGGAATTTCATTTTAACTTGGACTAGGTAATAGGCCTACAGCCTACTGGCCACAAGTTCAAAGAGGGTCAGTATCTTACTGAGCCTTAACAATAATATACCCAATGAAAGAAAAGCCTTTGTCAAGCTTTCTAGTTATTAGATTTATGCACTCAATGATGCCCTAGATGTTGATGAAGATCGGCGAACAAAATTGCAGACGATTCAGACAGTTTCGATAGAGAGGGTGGGTGTGCGATCCACCTATTCGGGGTTGTCCCGAGCCACGCTTTGGATTGTCTAAAGCAACTAAGTCCAGCACCAAACCTCTCTTAGGATTGCCTGAATTGGCTACAATTTTGTTAGCAGATTACAGCCAATTCTGATCCCAAAAATCCTAAACCATTCCAAACCAAAAGAAAAAGACAAATGACGACCAAAACATAAAAGTTTTAAGACTTTTTTTTTTAAAGAAATGTGAGAAAAGGAGAGAAGGAAAAAATATATATATATATACTCCAACTAATGTAATAGTAACTAGTAAGAAAGAAGGAAGCCAAATAGGAATCCAGATGGGTAAGCCATGATGAAATTAAAACAATCAAAAGCCCTAGACCCACCATCTTTTGCAAAAGAAAATCAATTCTCGATTATCTACCCACAAAATCCACAAAAGTTCATGATGAGTCAGCTCCCTAATCTTCTTTTTACACATTTGATTAGATAGGGGAGCTTCCTACTCTTACTATTTTATAAAACTTCACCATAATTAAAGGCGTTTTGCCATGATGATAATTAAAAGTCATCATGAAATTAATAATCACCACCTACAAGTTCAAATCCTATGAATTGACATGGTATCATACGCATCTTGTAAGTTTTTCATTTTTAATGTTTGTTTTCTCCAGTGATGAAACCTAACTCAGTGCCCAAAATTAGTTGAGGTTATTTTGGCACGAGTAACACTAAAAACTACACTTTTATTCCACAACCATCACACCCTTATGATATAGCAGTGCCAATAACCCTTAAATCAATCCGTGCTTAAAAAAAAAAAAATCTAATTACTTAATGACACTACTATGTTGTCAAAGTTAGACAATTGTAGAATAAAAATATAATTTTTAACATTACTCTTTAGTCTGGGTCTAGTTCCCGTTGGAACTAAACCTATTAGCATTGGGATATGAGTCTCACAACAAGACATAAAAGACACATGTTTTAATTTTAATGAGTTCAATTCCAACCAAAAGTAGATCCAAGCCAAAACCTACTCGCTAATCACAAAAATGCAAAAGTTACATGTATAACTACTTTAGTGAAAAATATATATATATAATAAAAATAAAAAAACTTACTTTAGGGCATTAGTCTGGGAAAATGGATCCAATGCGAATAATTTACGTAACATAATTAAAAT
Source organism: Carpinus fangiana (assembly GCA_006937295.1). NCBI lineage: Eukaryota > Viridiplantae > Streptophyta > Magnoliopsida > Fagales > Betulaceae > Carpinus > Carpinus fangiana. Next base: position 2,896,742 of record CM017322.1, read on the forward strand.
AAATAACTGTACTAAGAAAAAAAAAAGTGGGGGAGGAGCCTGACGGCCTACGTTGTTAACATAAGATGTTTTTCATATGAGGTAGCTTTAAATCCGGGACAAAATGATTGGTAAATGGCCACTCACATCAATTAATCTATAAATTTGGTTTCATGTCACCCGCAATTCACTGCAACCCACAATTCTCTCGCACTGCTTTTCATCTCCTCTGGTTTTTCAACTCTAGCCATTGAAAGAGAGAGGGAGGGAGAGGAAGAAAAAAGGTGCAACATAAGGCTGCTCTCTCCTGCTCTTGCTGGTCCTTCCCAAGGGGTGGATTGGAGGCAATGGCCGCCACCTTCGCCGGAACCACACAGAAGTGCACCGCCTGTGACAAGACTGTCTACCTGGTTGACAAGTTGGCTGCTGATAACCGGGTCTACCATAAGGCCTGCTTCCGATGCCACCACTGCAGGGGCACCCTCAAGGTAACACTACCTGTATACATATTTTTTTGTTTTGTTTGGCTAACAAGAAAAAGGAAGAAGGAAAGAGTTCATTATCATCATCTTCTTGCATGGATCATGTACATTTTTCCCCATTTTTTATGCATCTACTTTGAACCCTTGATCCCTCGGGAAATGCTTCTGCGATCACCAGTCTGGTGATTAAATAAGGATGGGAAGAATCAATAAGAAATGCATACAAGCTGTGTGGGAAAATGCATACAAGCTGTGTGGGAAATGGATTTGGCAAGGAGTGGACAAGATGAGAGAAATATATGAAAAAAACACAAGACTAGTCGACAATAGACTATATAAGTTAGCCTTAACCCGACTCAATCGTATTGAAAACAATACAAAAGTATAATAAAAGATCAATAATGTCCCAGAAGGAAAAGGGCATCAATAGCACTATATATCTATCTAGCTTGCCTGAATATGTAATAAGAAAATGCATACAAGCTGTGTGGAAAATGGATTTGGCAAGGAGTGGAAAAGATGAGAGAAATATATGAAAAAAATACTAGTCGTTGATAGACCATATAAGTTAGCCTTAACCCGACTCAATCGTATTGAAAACAATTCAAACCAAGTATAATAAAAGATCAATAATGTCCCAGAAGGAAAAGGGCATCAATAGCTCTATGTATCTATCTAGCTTGCCTGAATATGTGAAAAGGATTTTAAATTCATTAACCAAGAGCTGATCAATTCTCAACGCCAACTCATTGATCTGAAGAATAATTCATTATGCTGTTTTCTCCATTTGCAGCTCAGCAACTACTGTTCTTTCGAGGGGGTCCTTTACTGCAGGCCTCATTATGATCAACTCTTCAAGCGAACTGGCAGCCTGGACAAGAGCTTTGAAGGTATAATTTTTCTTCTGGATTCAAATACATTCCACTTGTCTGCACTACCTTTTATTATGATACTTAATTTGTTCTTCTTTCTTCTATATATTCTTTCAGGAACACCCAAAATCTTGAAACCTGAAAAACATGTTGAGGAGGTACTCTCTTCCTAAACCACATTCTCACCTTGCTCAACCCCAGAAAATAAGCATTATACTCACCTTACTGAAAGCAAGTTTATCAAGTTTACCAATTTCTAGAAGGCAAAAAAGAAAAAGAAAAAAAAAGAGAGAATAATTTCTATACTAGCATGCTAACTTGACCTGAAAATTAACAGAACGCAAAGGCAGTCTCGAATTTGTTTGGGGGCACCAGAGAGAAATGTGTGGGGTGCAATAAGACAGTTTATCCAATTGAGAAGGTAACAACCATAGAGTACCTTTAAGCATGATCAGCATTTATATTTTACATCTAAAATACATCAAGCATTATTCAAAGAAATAGCAGCCTCTGTGATCAAACTGTTGACGCTAATGTGCAATTCTGCAACCCTTAATGGTTTTCAAGGTTTCAGGACGATCATTTTGCTTCAGCCAAAACCAAGATGGTCTCTTTGTTAGTAAAAATGTAATTGCAAATAGATGGCATATTAATGATGTTTACTTCCTTAAAGGTGACGGTTAATGGGACTCCATACCATAGGAGCTGCTTCAAATGCACCCATGGAGGTTGCACCATAAGCCCATCCAACTACATTGCCCATGAAGGAAAGCTCTACTGCAAGCACCACCACATCCAACTCTTCAAGGAGAAAGGGAACTACAGCCAACTTGAGAGCGACCGAGAAAAGAATCTAATGTCTGAGAAAGTCACTGCTGTGGAAATTGCTGCTGAATCATAACCCACTTCAACAACTTCTCATGTAGCACCCACCCTTCCCCTATAGTTTGTAATGGTGTCTTGCTTGTAAAATAAGGTCTGTCTTATGAACTTCTGTCATAAAACTTGTGGACTTTCAGATGTACTGTTGTGGATTTGATTTACAAGGTTGAGTTCATATAAAATGTGCCTGTTGTGTTGTTTTGAAAGCCTTCAGCATCTGCATACAATATGAAGTTTTCCCGTGGCTTGAAATATCATGTAGATTCGTTACTAGTATATCTAATTATATTTTTAAGTACAATTCAGCAACTCCTCATGATATCAGATTTCGTTCTTTCACCTACCTTTTTTTTTTTGGTTCTTTTTTGTTATAAATTTGTTTTGTTTGGTCAATAATCGATCGCTTACAAACACGGGAAACCTTAGAATCAGACAAATTAATCAAAAATACTTAATGATGATTTACAAAAGAGGCTAAAGTACCGAAGACACATTGAAATTGAGCAGACAAAAGATGCAGGGCATAATTAAAGACATTGATACTGAAAGCAGTTCCACTTGAGAGATGTAAGCAAAAACTCAAGTTAAATAAGTACCTAATTTCTGAAGTCCATCAATAATATTTCTTTGCTGTTCTTTCTGGCTTCTGCTATGAAGACCCATATCCACCATGTGCACACAATTGATCATTGTCATAGTTTCAACATCAACTTTTTCAAGTTATTAGGACCGGTACACCACTTCTGCCACTCCACACACACAAGTAGGATTGCATGACACAAATTTTGTCAAAAACTATTATGTAACCAGAGTCTTGTATTGACTCCTTGGTCCACGTGAGGAATAAGTCAAGTAAGCAAAGAGGGCAGGCACAGGCCGGGTTCACTTGAATTGGTAAGAAATTGATAGCGACTCTCTTTAATGACAATCTTCCAAAATGCTGGCGACTTGTAATAAATAAACAGAGGGTCATCTAACATTAAACCAACTATTGAATTGGATTTATAATCTGAACCCAATCAAAATATTACTGTACATTAGGTGAGCAACTGATAAATATTCACCCTAGCAAGTTCAGGGGATTGAACTTCCCAAAAATCCTCCTAAAACATCAGTATAACAAAATGACTGTACAATGACAACATACTGATTTGCACATTTTCCCCTTCTTGCAACGCATATATATATCATTTTCATTCCCTTATCACACCGATAATTCTTCATTTTTCCACCTCATAGCCTTTACGAGCATTCAGTTCCAATTAAGCGGCATCAAACCCAGAACAAAGACCCAACATTACCAAAACTTGATCAGATACCATCTAGGCTTCTAAAGAACTACTTCTCGTTGTATTGTTCTTCAATATCTGAGCTGCAAGTATGAGGAGCTCTACCATCTCAAATCCTGCAGCAGAAACAGAATCTATCTTCTCACTGCTGGGGTCCCCATAAATATCTATGAGATCGCTGCTGATGCTTTCATCCATGGAACCAACATCTGCCTCCGCTGACCAACTAACAGGCAGGGAGCTGCCAAGGGCAATCTTGACAAGTTTTGCCTCATTAATAATATCATCAAGAGCTTCTGAAATGCTAGTAACTGTACCTTCAGAAACCGATTCTTTGGCCTACAAAATAGATTATAGCACAGGCACATGGCACATTAATTTTAGACAGGTAATTATAATCATACTGCTAGCTTTTAATCAAACAGACATGAGAGATTCCAAGCTAGCAGGTGAGAAAAAAATTACATGACTCTTTGACAATGTGGTAACAAAATGAACAAGCATCTCAAGCACTCATTAAAAAGTAAGGAAATCTTGAACCAGATCACTATTCAAAGTATTTGTATTACGTTTAGAGCCCCGCATCCCTGGCCCTGGTCTGAAGGAAAAAGATTACATATCCCATGCCTTGCAGTAACAATTGTTTGTACATACGATATATTGTTATACCTTTAAAAGAGAGAGACGAAGCCTATGAATTGAAGATGTCAGATGCTCCATAATTTCCATGCTTTCCTTAAGAGTTGCATGTTCAACCTTCATTCTGAAAAATTAAATAACTATAAACGGAAAATATAGGAAAGAAAAGCAAACATTTGTAAATTAAATTTCTGAGGTTAGTGGACAAATCTATGGGAAATCATTTTGCATGCATAAGAACCACACATCTAAAATCATGCATCAAGCAGTTCAAAGAGAGCCTCACAAAAAAAAAAAAAAAAAATCAGTAACCTGGCAAAGTCCATGCTATTGGACCTTCGGCTGAAGAATTTCCCTTCATTATTTCGGTGAGCTTCAGCTTCATGTCCGATAACATCTAGTGGACCAATCCAACGCCCCAGATATGTTCTCTTTAGCAAATTTTTTAACTTTCCATCTCTTTCAGTAACAAGTTTTTTCCCCCCAATATCAGCCAAAGCTTTTACTTGTGTAACCTCCTTACCAATGTTCCTGCAAAAATGCGTCACATTCTGGTTAGGTAATACTGTAATAAGTCATCAGCACTAAAACTAACTATTGCCAAAGGTGTAGAAAACATTTCAAAGAGCAAGCCATGCAAATGAAACAGACAGATTGTAACAAAATCATCACCCAATAAATCCATAAGAAGCTAACTGATAATACCCAAATTTATCAGTCCAAAGCAAGATAGGAATGGTAATTGGGTTCATTCAGTTATAATGGTAGCATTTGGTATTCTTATCACCATCACAACATTATAATCAGGTGTTGACACATTATTATGTCATGTGATAAGTAAATTTTGATGAAGGAAAATCTACAAGAAGCTACTAAAGCAATTGATAGAATGATTCAAAAGACAAAAAGATAAGACTTCAATATGGTATGTACAAACTTTAAATGATAAAGTAAATATGAACTTAAAAAGAAAAAAGAAAAAGAGAGGATCTGATAAGATTCCTCAAGAAGATGTGGTTGGTCTTCAAAAAGGGAGGGTATCAAATAGATATATTGATGCAGACAAAGATACGGAAAACAGGATAATGACAAGTGTCAGTCTAATTGGGTAAACCCCAACAAGAGGCTTATATCAAGGTTAGGCATTTAATTCTACTTCGGTCAAGAAAAAACTTGCAAAGAATACCACACAAAACTTTCCAAGGAGTAGGTTGTTCATCAACATTACGATTTTATTTAAAGAAAACAGAGAACAGGCATTTCCCAAAATCTATTTATGGAGAGAAACTTCAAAATTGAAAAAGTTTACTCTTTGGCACTTCCCAAGGATTTGCTAGCCAAATGGTGAGGGCAATACCCATTAAATGAGCATGATGTGGAAGACCTTAGGACCGATAGGAGAGAACAGTCTGGTCTTATTGTGCATTCCAAGGTAAAGGAGATATCTTACTCATTTGTCCCACTAAATCAGTTGGACAATGATGTCACAATAAGTTTGATGACATATTCCAGGAGGTCAAGACACGTGTCGAAAAGCATGGCTAGCAGATACAGGGATATAGTGATGTAAGAAAGGTAATGCAAGAATTGAAAAAGTAATAAATGAATCCATTAGTGGAAACTGCATCTAGCACCAATAGACTACAAGATGATGGTTAGTTATTTGAGATGGATTGATCATTCACTGGTCCACTTGTAAGGAAAGTGATTTAAATTTCAAGGAGCTACAAGGACAAGGGGATGGCCTTAAGGCATAGGGCATTCGCTTTCCTGAATAATTATTACTCAATCAGAGTTTGTTCACTTTTCTTATATAGGTAAAAAAAAATTCTTGACAGTTTGTATACAAAAGAGTCCTCCAAAAAGTTACAATCTAAAATGCATGTATTCTACAAAGTGACCAAAATATGGAACATAAATCCCTCCAATGGTGACAGACCACTCATACAAAGTACGGAAGGAAGTAGGTTTGAGTTGAAGAATGGAATTTTCAACACCTTCATATTCGATTGTTCGTTTCTCTCAACAATATCCACATAGGTAAAGTGGAGCAGCAAGAACCCACCCCCCATCTCAGTAACAAGCAACAATATTCAATCATATTGACACATCTCAGTAAAAGAAGAAAAAACAAGAACTTATGATAGTAAGATTCTGAAAGGAAAGAAATCGTACTCCTGAAGTAGTCGATATTCCTGCTTTAGTTGAGCAAACTCCATGAGAGTTTTTACCTTTTCATTGGTGACCTGGACCAGTTAAAGAATTGTAGAATCAATCAATCAATCCAACTGAAAATTTTCAGAACCTAAAACAATTGAAAGCCAGTCATGCTTAGTCACATAGCATGGCTCAAGATGAAAGGCAGAGGCAATTTAATTTTTGTATGACACCAAAGACTTCATGTGCATAATAGCACATCAAACTACAAGATTAGATGCTAGAGTTCCAGACTCAGTCAAGGAGGTGTGTGCTCCAGTGGACCACTTACTACCCAGTATAAACTCTATGTAAAGTCATAATACCTTCAACAGATTTGGTTTCTCAGATATAAATCCAATCCTTTTCATTTTGTGTGAATCTTTTCAAATAGAACAATTTTCCCATTACTTCAAGGAGGTGAAAACATCCTCAAAAGTAATACTCCCTCTGTCCCATAAAAATAGTCCACATTTCTATTATTGGCAATCCCAAAATGTGCCCATTGCCAAAAAGTCAAAAAATCATTTTCACACTTTTTTCTTGACTTTGGATAGTTTATGATAGAGGAATGCTATTTTTTTTTATGAATAACGAAGAATGTTATTATTATTATTTTTATGAATAACAAAAGATGAATGTTATTGTGGTGAATTGGTGTTGTGTAAGAAAAGTAGGGAATCTATTAATCACCTCCTTTTTCATTGTGAGGTTGCAAGAGAATTATGTAGTTTGTTTTTCCAATTGTTTGGTGTTGTATGGATTATCCCTCAAAGGGTGAGAGAGTTGTTGGTGAGTTGAAGAAGACAATTGGGACACCTTACTGCTTTGGAAGTATGGAGGTTGGCTCATTTGTATTTAATGTGGTGTATTTGGAGAGAGCGGAATGCAAAGAGCTTTAAAGATCATGAGACTGCAATGTTAGAGTTCAAGAAAATGTTGTTTCAATGCCTTTAAACATGGATAGTAGCATTTCATAGCTTGCTCGTTTCTAATTTCTCCGAGTTCTTGGAGTTTGTTCTTCATTTTTATATATTAGGGGTTCTCTTCTATACTCATTTTGTACTTGAGCCTCTTTTCATTTTAATAAATTTTTATCACTTGTACCAACAAAGAAAAACTTTATTCATATGCAATCTTCTCATTTTACAGCAGTTTATATAATGTTGCACTGGATAAACTCTGTTGTGAATATTTTTTATTTTCAACAGTGCAACATACTAATAGCTTGTTTGTTCAGGATTTTTTTGAAGCGTCTTTGATGCATTGAATAATCAATCTGATTGTGATTTTATCAATTTTCATTCCAAAAAATTCTACTCTTATCTTATACCTTCAACAACAAATCACTATCTTCAATTTTATATATATATATTGATGTCGGGGAACCTCTCCAAGGCAGGGCCTTTCGGACCCATCCCTGCAGAGTAAATCCCGGTCCCGTGCACCACACCCTCGGAAGTTTCCCTACACGGAATTGGTTAAATTGTTGGTTTTTCACCAGCGGGTGTGGCCCCAAGAGATTGTTTGCACCCATGAGATGTTGAACCTTAGACCTTAAAGAAGGCAAACCTTAAGACCAAGGTCTCCACCACTTGGGCAAACCCCTTGGGGTTATATATATATCAATTTTAGATCTAATTTACTTTAAAATTCCAAAAACTTATAAAAAAAAATCACTTTAAAAATCCAAACCAAATACGCCCTAAAGTAAACATACCCTTGGAAGTTTCCCTACACGGAACTGGTTAAATCGCTGGCTTTTCACCAGCGGATGTAGCCCCAAGAGATTGTTTTCACCCATAAGGTATTGAACCTTAGACCTTGAAGGGAGCAAACCTTAAGACCAAGGCCTCTACCACTTGGGCCAACCCCTTAGAGTTATATATATATATATATATATCAGTTTTAGATCCAATTTACTTTAAAATTCCAAAAACTTATAAAAACAAATCACTTTAAAAATCCAAACCAAATACGCCCTAAAGTAGAAAGCAATAACTGGGAGATTTTCATACCATGAATGAGAACCCATCCATCAATTAGTAGCATAAATAAGGTCTTATTTTGAAACTAACACCGGAAAATGTAGATCACTGCATTGGTCCTGGTCCTGGTGCAGGATCCAAAAAGGTATGGACCATTTTTTATTTTTTTTTGGAAGAGGGGGGTGTGGGCACCAACACAGAGAAAAGACTAGAAAGGTAACAAATCAATATGAAGTAAGACCTAACACTCATATGGCGAAACCATATACACTTATGTGCATGCTAGCATCCCCATCCACTCAAATATTTTCTGCCAGCGACCAAGTAAATTTCTTTTTCTCGATTTGGTGCCAGCTGCAAGCACATGATGTCAAATGTCTCTACAGACAGCATGCTGTTAAAATCACGGAGCTGAAGTGCCAGACCAGAAACAAACACTTTGCTGAAATTACCTGTAATAAGTTTCTCTGGAGCTCCTCCATTTTCCTTTGAAGAGCTGCATTCACATTTCTCTCCAATAAATGTCTTTCTTCCTGCTGCGATAAAAGCAACAATCCTGAAACCTGACATAGATTCCGTACTTCAGGAAAAGTAACAAAAATGGTAAAAGATACTACATATCAGAAGCACAGTTCATACTCCACGAAAATAATTACCACAGATTGTGGTGGGTGGGGAGAGAGATAGTATGAGAAAGACATGAGAGAATGTACAAAAACCTTCTCTTGCAATGCCTGTGCAAGGGCTTCGGAGGTGTCACCTTTTCTATCAGCCGCAACATCTGGTAAGGCAGGACCATTGCTCTGAACAGCAAGGGAATAAACTGACATTAAAATTAGAAGTTGCCGGAAAACAGGGCCAACATTCTTATCAGGTTGATTCATCATGATTAAATATCATAGTTCCACTAGAGATAATATCAGGGTGGATATCTAGCAAACAAACACCAGTTCTCAAAGTCAAATAAAGTACTTCTGCATAAGGTTGCGCTACCGCACAACCTTTTTGTGCAAACAATGAATCAAATATGAACAATGAGGTAGCATACCAAATATGAACATAGAATTCCAGAAAATAATCTTTAGTGCAAACAAACTGTTTCTTTCCATTGCATGTCCAGTAATCGAGTCTATATAGTTAAAATGTTAGGAGAGTTCAAGGGTAACTGGCAGCCTTGGTTGGGTAAGCAACAATAGGTCAGGCACCTAAATTGGACCATTTGATAGTAAGAGATCTGAAAATAGTAATCAAGTTGTCCAGGAATAAATCTCTATATACGAAATGCTCATAGGTTCTAGGAGTTGAATTTTTATAGCATTCCGTAATCCCGGGCAAGTATAGCAGCAAGCTAGGAGCAAAGACAGAGAAAGAGAGAGTTAAAACAGACTTAACAGAAGTTTCTCTACAAGGTTACCTGGATTGGAGAGTTAATTAGACTTCCTGGAAGTATCTTTGGTAGGTTACCTAGACTCCCTTCCTCGCCTTATTCAATTGGAACTGGATCTTGTATCAAATTTTGGGAAGATTATGTAGACAAGCTACTTCTATGGGACTGCATCTGAATTTTTATTCAATCCCTAACTCTTCATGCTACGGTTTGCCACTCACTGTCTCAAATGGAGTGGCAGGCAATTTTCTTTTACTAGTCCATATGAGACTGAAGTCCTCAAATTCAGAGAATTTCCTTGATCACTTCAGAGAACAATGGAGCATTTTTTTTTTTTTTTTATAGGATTTACAAGACATCTTCATGCAATGAATGGTTTAGATTATCCCTAGTTGGTTGGCTTGTTTGCCTCCACCTAGCTATCTACTTCAAAGGCACTGCTGCAAGCACATGTACTATGAAATACATAATTCTACATCATTGTCAATGAATAGACAGAATGAAACTTGTAGTGTGATGACTATATAGGTAACCTTCCCTAGTACTCTCATCCGTTAAGATGAAAACACACACACACACTCACACAGAAGACCAGCAAATGCACAGCATAAGCCTGTAGTGAACAAACCTTCAATAACAAGTTGGAGCCAGCATCAGTAGCCATATGTACATCTCGACATTCATTTTCTTCCAGTTTATCATCTCCTTGAGGAGGCCGCAAACTTTGTACTCTGCTCACTTCAAATCGCCTAATCTTTTCTTCTATTGCATCAACAATTGAATTCATATGAGATTTTCCCTCATCAAGTAAATTCATGACATGAACTCTATGCTGAGAATGGTATTGATGCAACCCTGCTATCCCACTCTTGATCATTTTGTGTGTACGTATCTGCATGTAAGGCAATTAGGTTCAAAAATAAACAATCAGGATTCAATATTTATATGCCTCTCTCTCTTCGTGCAAGGAATAGAAGTTACATTTTAAGACATTAAAGAACTCACCTTCTTCTTTTCCGAATCACGAACTTTGTCCTTTAGATGCTTTTCAATTTCCAACCCCTATGGACAACAAGAAATAAAGATTCAATAAAAGCACAGTCAGTTATTCAGTTTGCAACACAAAAGGCAATAATGGAGTATAATTAAATCGTACCATCCGTAGCTTATTTTGAAGATTATCCACAGATTTCCGCATTGCCCCAAGCTCGTCTTCCAATGCACTCTGTCTGAGGAATAAGTTATTCGAGTGGCAGATAGCAAAAAATAAAATCACAATCAAATGATAACTAGATTATTTTGCTTTTGAAGTTATCACATTTATCTTTGAGCTAACCAAGTATGTTTGATTCCTAAGATCCACAAAGGGTATAGGCACATCAATGCAATTAATATTTCTCGTCCAACTCGTGCATAATGACTATATATCACAGAAGCAGGTCAATACAACCACAGGAGACAGGAGTGAACAGATAAACAGATGGACCTAAACTATGTAATAGCAACCAATATTCATATAAATCTGAACTTTTTTTTATATAGGTAATTGCAAAATTCATTAAAAAGCGCAAAAACGCAACCCAAGTACACAAGTAATATACAAGAGAAAAGCCTAGCTAGTAGCCTTAAGAAAATTTGAAAGTTCAAAAAACTAAAATCTAAGGTAGGAACCCAAAGGAAGAGTCTTAACGAATAAAGCCTTTAATTCTACCTATGGGTGTAAAAAAATGGAAGTGTAGCATTCCTCATTCCACTAAGGTCCTCTCAAGGTCCTCAAAGCTACGATCATTTCTTTAAACACATGTAAATTACAAACCAATCACTTCCCATAAGAGCCCAATTGACCACAAATAAATTACGAACCCCCAACCCTCCTTCAAATATCAGAGTGCACACCTTAGTCTAGCTAACCAAGTGAAATTTGAACTCTTCACCCATATCACCCCATAAAAAATCCCACAGCAACATCTTTAGGCAATTGGCCACACCAACTAGAAGGGGGAAAAGGGACATGAAATAGGTAGGCAGATTGGATAAAGTGTTTTTAATCGAAGTAACTCTCCCACCCTTTGATAAGTACATCATCTTCCATTCAGCAAAACAACGCTCTACCTTCTCAATGATGTCATCCCAAACAAACTTGGCTTTAAAGGAAGCTCCCAAGGGAAGACCTAGGTACTTCATAGGTAAGGTTGATACCTTGGAGCCCAAAATACTAGCCAAACCTTCAACATTTATTACATTGCCAATCGGGACTAACTTTCATTTAACCAGATTAATCCTTAGACCAAACCACTTCAAAGCATAAAAACAAACTACGCAACTTACGAAGATGATTTGGATTTGCCTCGCTAAAAATCATGGTGTCATCCACAAACAAAAGGTGAGGAATCTTGAGCCCACTATAAAGCCAAATAAAATACTCGCATCCACTAAAGGTGAAATCATTTTACTTAAAAACCTCCACAACAATAACAAAAAGAAGGAGAGAATGGATCTCCCTATCTCAGGCCGCAGGAGCCTACTAAAGACAACTAGCCACACCACCCCGAGGCGTCTAGGGGTGGTGTGACCACCCTTGTTGCATTTTGGGGTGGCCGTACCCAGATTTACTTCAAGGGCGGCCGCGGCCACCCCCGGCCATTTCACTGGGTGGTCGGCCACCCACTTTAGTTTCTATATATATATTTAAATAAATAAATAGCATGGGTTTTTAGTGATTTTAGTTAAATTCCATTTTTTGTACGTGTGTTGTTATCAAACTAAGGAATACAAATAACTATTCAATTTCACTCTCTTTATTCATAGTAATAACTATTCCCTTTCCTAATGGAATACGCATTCCGCAAACCAAACAAGCTCTTAGGGTTTTGCTTAAGAGAAAGATTTGATATACTTGATCTGGAGTGGAATATCAGAGTATTCAAAGTTAATATCGGTCTCATTTTTCCTTTTTTTTTTTTGGATGTGGCAATTAGGTTTGATTTACTTGACCACACACATGTTGGAGTTATCCTGTTCAGAGAAATTGGATTTGGAACTCTGGTATTTTTTTATTTTTTTTTCATTTAAGCAGAATTCGGATTGGTTTTTCCGACATGATGCATGGATTGGTTGGATTTTATGGATTTAATTCACGATTTCCAAAGATAGCATTCTTTCATAGGTATGTTGTTTAATGTTTCAATAAGCACTGCTCTTCAATTTAGTAATTGTCCATACTCTAACATCTACAATCTCTGCTCTTTCATTTCATGTTTGAAACTTACAACAATATTCAAATAAATAAATCATTCAAAAAACTAAGAAGAAATCAAGCGAAACTAAGTTCAGAAGAAAACAAAAAAATTGTTCAGCATGTACTGCCAAGCATAAGGACAAATCAAGGTGATTTCAGAGAATCTATAAGGGAATACAAAGGATATCCAAATACAAAAGGGGGAGAGGGTTATATACAAAGAGTATTATTTACGAGCATAATTAAGTAATAAAATATTGTTAATATCATTAGCTCATGCACAGGTCAACACATTAGGTGCTTTCAGATCATTTTGTACATCAAAGTCAGTAAAGGTGACATCCAAACCAAGAAAATGTGAGAAGTAACATCAAACTGTAGTAATTATTATAGTGATCCATCATGATAAATTAGATTTGGTATCCATCTATCCAGCCATAGGATAATATTAATGATCAATAGTGAACAATAACTGAAACTCAAAAGCGATGAAAACTTACAATGTATTTGGAGGTTGAAGTATCATTAAAACTCCACATCTCTTGAGGATCATGCACAAGACACGCACATTTATCATCCCAGCTTATATCCTCACATTCTCCGAGAGAATCTTGCCTAATCTTGTAAAATTTATCAATAACCTGTCAAAGTAAACATGTATGCATAAGACTTAAATGGGATGAAAAAAAAAAAAACAAGTTTCAGAATTTGGTCTTAACAATAAAACTCAGTCAGTAACAAAGCAATATAAATAAATGAGAAGTAACGCACTCTTAAGCAGGAAAATGAGAATCTTATAGCTACCCTGATTTCAAAGATCTGTAAAAAATATACATTAAGACTTCTAGGTACAGTAATTAGGTAAAAACATATGTTGTTGATTATTTGAGATTAATCAAATACTATCATATCATATATGGCATTTAACCTGTGACTCACTCTCCACCCCTTGCTTAACGGGGAAGAAAATTCCATCTGGCCCAAAGACCATGAATGACTACAACTTTAATATGGTATCATATTCTAATCTATGGTGCATATATCACATGTTCTTCATGAAGCTCATTCTAGATGCATAGATCAACAAATTATAAGCAACTGCAAACACACGCATATGAATACAACCAACACATTCATCAAGATTGAACGCATGACCTCACCCCTTCCATACCTCACTAATAAGGGAAAAAAATAGGTTTCATATTAGCTGCTTAATCATACTAAACTAAGCAACAAATACAAATAATTTATATCAACAAAAAGACTAACACAATATCCTAACAGATCTTATCATTGTCAATCATCAAGCCTCCTTGTGAAGAGAAGAAATGCATCTTCAATATGGAAACCCTAGAGGTGTACATACAAGTTTTGGATCCCAAATACCTAACGAAGTAGAAAGTGAAGTACGATATGCACAAAGAACATGTAGTGGCCAATTGGTACCCCAGACTTGCAGATTCACCCACAATGTGGCAGAAGACAACTGAGAGATCAAACCATGACAGTTGAAAGGTGGTTATGACACAAGTTTAAAAAGAAAAAGGTTTCTTATCTGTCCATATAATTTTTTTTTTTCTTTTTACCTATTCAATGGAAACAAACATACACACAGAACTGACATTAGAAAGCTGTACAAAGTAGACAAACCATAAAGCAGGGCAGACAAGCCTAGGAGGCCATGATACCAAAGCTACCATAATGGGGTAAATATGACATCCATTGTCAGCAACACCAGAGGGTTAATTACAAAGATGAAGATCACCATGAAAGCTATTATTTTTCTGGTCCATACACATAAAATACAACAACTATTTTAGCCCAAGGTGGAATTGTCTAGACCCTGAACCAGCACCTAATCCTGTTAAGATTGATAAATTGATATGCAACCCACTGTAACCAAAAAAACACCATGGAAAATTTAGAGAAGTAATTACACCATACAAAAGAAAATCCTTAAGTTATATGTATGCCAGAAGAGGATCTAAACACAGTCTAGCTATCACCTAAGAAAAAGCTATACAATAGGAATAAGTTCATTAGGGGGGGAAAGAGACAATCACCTTCTTGAAAGTCTTATTCTGATCTTCTTGCTTTGCTAGATCAATCCGCAATGTATCATTGAGTTTCTTCTGTTCAAGACAATCTGAGGAAAGCTCATCTAACCTGTGTCATAGAATATCAAGCAAATTAAACAGAAAAATTACCATGGAGCAATGAGAAAAGTAGCAGGACAATAATAGATGATGCACTTGATTGTGTGTTAAAACTATATAAACAAATTTTATGCACACTTTGCATTCAAGAAATGAGTAGGCACTTCACTTTACCAAGTCATGCATTAAGAGCACACAACAAAATCCAAAGATTTCTTTTGTAGTACCAAGATCCATTCACAATTTTTTCAGCTCTCACAAGGTATCAAAGAATGACATGTCATCACTTACATCAACTTCTCACTCAAATAAATACGGGAAAAGTATAGAGGGAATATGTACAAGTAGTACATCAATAACAAAAGAAAGCAAGAATAAGCGAAGAAAAATGGATCAGAAAATCCATGTGATTCACAAATCACAAAAGGAGACCCAATCTCCATCTCCTGCTATGCTTTTGTCTACAAACTAATCCGAGCCTTTACAAAATACCCTCATCCACCCTTCTCCAAAAACCTAAACAATTGCAAAGAGTGGAACTTTCTATGTCATCCTATTCTCCATATTCCAACCGTCAGCATCCTACCCTTGTACAACCTCCTTCAAAGAGGATAACACTGCTCATTACTCCTGAAGCTACTAAGGAATCTACCCATATAAGGGGTAAAAAGTAAAATGGGTAGTATTAAATGATTCTTGCTGTGCCTTCCATAACACACACAGTTGAGAAGGTCTAGAAAATAGGTTATCCACCAATACAATCTTATTGCCACAAGTGGGAGAAATAAAAGCCAAAAAAAAAAAAAAAAAAACTGAATCATTGAACCACTCTTAAGGGGATGGATCACCAATTCTTCTGTCAGCTCCACCTACTACAGCAATGTGAAATTCAAACCTCACAAAGCATACATACTGCACAAGTTTTTTTGTGGCAGTAGTATTTGGGAGGGAATAACATAATAAACAAGGAATCAGATTTCTTTCCGTTCCATGAGAGCATTTATAGTTTTTCCATCTTTAACAAAAATGTCAAATATCTCCTCATCTTTTGCCTCCTAGTAGAGATAGTCATCATCTGTTTCGCTTACAAGGTATTTCTATTTCTTTTCCTCTGATTGCTTCTTGTTAGGCAATTTCCATCAATTTTCAACAACCACATCATTCTATAGATAGATATGATAGCAATAAAACCTTCGATGTTTACACCAAAGTCACTTTTGTTTTCTATTAAGCATGGTGAGTACAGATAGTGAATGAACACCCAAAGGGTTAAAAGACTGACAAATACCTTTTCTGGATATCACCCAATTTCAGCGACATAATCTCCTCCTTCTCCTTAGCCTTCTCAGCCTGTTGCCATCCATAAAGCATCTTTAAAAACTTGTACAATTATTGAAAGCAGGAAAGCTTTCACAAAGAATCATACAATAAACTCAAACCTTTTTCTTTTTATTTTTGTCTTTTTGATAAGTAACTGAAATTTATTAAGAGTGAAAGGGTGCTACCCATGCACACAGGAAGTATACAAGAGAAACACCTAACCAGAAAAAGACATACAATAAACTCAAACTTAAAGGTGGTAACTGTCATAACCTCCATTATTGAATGGTCCCTTTCAGCAAAAGCAGCTGCAACACAGCCATGGAAAAACTTAACCTGCTTCTCAGCTTCCATATTCTGAAAAAGGAAAATGAAACAAATCACAACAGTGAAACGAGGTTCCCATTCATTTTTGTCGTAACATGAGATATATTTCAGTTTCCTAAGAGGCCGAACCAAAACCTAGAGGTGATGTAACTACATAAAACTATCATCCATGCCACTTCCTAAAAGTGTTAAGCCTCCATCTTTCTCTTCAGTATTACATGTTAAATTTGTTGCTAACAGATGCAGCTCTGCCAAAAATTATTTGCAAAAGCCAACTGCAAGATCGCTCAAGCAGGACAGCCATAGAAGATTATCCATCATTATTTTCTCTTGAGACAATGTGAGAACAGATCAAGCTAGATCCTCATAGAAGAAAGGGCAGTATAATTTTAAAATAAAAATAAAATTCTTAAAATAAAACACAAATAATTTCATGTAAAATACAATATTCATAAAGTTTGCATTTTTTTGTTTAATAAGTAATTCAATCTTATAAGAAAGCACAGAGGGGTGTAACCAAAGTACACAGGGAGTATACATGAGAGACAGCCAACTAGGGAGAAGAAGAAAGAAAACAAATCCATAAACTCTATGAAATTAGAAAATAGAGGACTATTGTGAGCAACCAGCCAAACATAGAGGGATTTGAACATAATAGCTATTAACACTATCACCAAACAGTTTTTTTATAAGTAATTGAGATATCATTAAAAGCATAAGACACCTCCAAGTTCACAAGAAGTATACAAGAGAAGCCACATAACTAGTAGAGACAAAAAGAACAGGAAAGTCATAGTAACTACACCAAAGGAGAAACAAAAGCAGTTGTCCAAAGTTACAATGTGTTGAAAAATAAAGACTTAATCTCCTCCAAAATCCTCTCACAGTCCTCAAAATTTCTATCATTCATTCCTCCATAGACACCACAAAAGGCACAAACATGTCATCTTCCACACAGCAGCACTCCAAGTGACAAGCATACAAATCGACTACTCTTCTAGAACACTATAACTGAACATAATCTTGCTAAAGCCATTACTAAATCCTTATGTCCTTTTGGCTTTTGTTGTTGGTCATGTTTGTTATTATTTGATATATATGATTTTGATGGAAGATGCATAAGTTAGTAAACAACACAAACTCTTAAAGAGGAAGAGGGCAAAGAGAGAGAGAGAGAAACCTTTGAGACCTCTATACTGTGCAGCTCTGCAAGTTGGCTCTGGGGAAAGCAAAGCAGACTAGTAAGCACAGACTACGGATTAAGCAAGTTTCATAATTAAAAGTTCAAGATTTACTTTGATTTGGTAGGCCTCTGAAAGCTCCTCTTGAAGATTTGTATTATTTCTTGTGCAAGCAGCTAGTTTCTTTTTCAAGTTCTCAATCTCCTGCTCCAAGCCAGCTGTCCTAATAGGGGATTTATTTTATTATGATACATATAATCGTGTCCCCTAATATACCAACAAACATAGAGGAAAACCTTTCTCTCCTTTCCACTCCCACCTCCCAAACAACAGAAGATAACAGGAGAAAGTGAGAAAGGGGAATATAGATCATTTGGACTGAGAAAAAAAAATTATACCTTTGAAAATGCATTCGCGTAGCCACAGCAAGGTAGCTAGGTCCAGCTTGTTGCATACACAATTGTTCAATATCTTTGCGCAATTCATCACGCTCTACAAAAGAAATAATCCATATGTTACTTCCTATTGATAAAAATAGATTTGATACTGGTGAACATCACAGCGATAAACTTTAGAACACAGTGCTCTACAAAGCACGACTTACAATTTAAAAAGTGGGGAATGAATCTTTTAACTATATAATGTGTAAACTCGGTTAATCTAATTGGAAAAGGACAAAAATGCAACATACAAAAAGAAAAGGAAAAGAGAGAGAGAGAGAGAACATATATAAGGTTTCAAACAGGTGAGGCCGAATTGATGAGAATTGTAGAGGAGGAAGCAACTGCATCTAGAGCTAGGAGTTGGAGGCCTTTTTTTTAATACAAGTATATAAATTTTATTATGAGGAAGTAGACAGGGGGAGTACAAAATAACCCCAAGAAATTTACACTCGAAAATTCAAAAGAGAAACAAAAAGAATTTATTTTACCAAATAGAATGCCATCTTTGTTTCATTACACTGATCAACAGCAGTAGGAAAAGAAAACCAGAAAGCTGTTCAATTACATTAAATGGACAATCTAGTCTATGTTGGACACTTGCTAAACTACTTCACTGATACTAAAAGATAACACACTTTTGGACCAAGAATTAATGCCAGAAATAACAAGTGCACATACCATGTTCCAACTGTTGGATGCGAGCCACCAACAATGATTCATTGTCGTTTGAATTCTCATCCATGTCTGAAAGAAAAGTTAGACTACAGACGTCAAACCCAAACAGAATCGACCACATAATTTAATCCTAAACAAAACACGACCACAAAGTACACCAACATAAACAACAAGAGTATTCCCATCCAATCTTTCTGGTCCAAACAAAAACATGGGAATGATTTTAATAGCCCCATTTGCCCACTTGGGTATCTTAAACAAAATCTGATTTCCGCATCAAAAACAAAAAGATACCCCGTTTATAATATTAATTCACTAAATCGTTTACAATCTTTTCCCTTAAATCGTTTTGTCTAAAAAACAGAACTACATAACTGAACTCCACTGCATAATAAAAAAATAATTCTCTGATTATAAAGCAGGATTTCAACTAATCAATAACACGAGAATAAACATATATTATAAATAAATATGAAGAAGATTTACCTAAAAGTTCTGGCTAAAACAGGTATAGCAGAAACCCGAATACGCTTGGTCTGGTTTAGAAGAGGAAGTGAGCCATCTCTCATCGAACAGCTCTCTCTCTCTCTCTCTCTCTCTAACGAACTATGCTTTTCTGCAAGAAATGTATGTGCCTTGTTTGCTAGAACCTGGAGATTTATTTTCCTTTTGTTTTTTCCTTTTGTTGTTGTTGTCATTGTCGTCGCTGTGGTGGTCAATTATTGTATTTTAATTAAATTATGATTGCGTGCGGGGTTTCTCACAAAATCTGTAAGCAACCCATGAGGTTTCTGAAATAACACATCAATACCATGATTTAGTAGTAATGTGTTTTGAGGGCTTTTTCTTTATTTGGTTTTAAAAAGTGTTAATTGTAACATAAAAGTGAAATTGTTTTTATACTTCTAAAAATATTTTTATTTATTAAAAAAAAAAAAAAAAACCATTATTTTGGTGGAAAGGCACAAGGGGGAGTTGAAAAAATGTCTAATTTAATTTAGGAAAAACTTCACTTTAAACACCCGTGCGTTTTGAAAAACCCTCAAAGTTCAAAAACTCTAAATTTGAACCCCTCAACTTTCAATTGCAATCAAATTAAACCATTCTATTAGATTTAGCCGTTAACTACTAACAGCAATAAGTGACCCTACCGTGGGTCACCTTGTGACTCGTGGGTCAAGCTAGACCTACATTGGGTCTCAACAAGGACCCACCATGGGTCAACAGGCCCACAACTGGGTCTACCGTGACCTAGTGTGGTTCTGTTGACCCACAGTTGGGTCTCGGCCAAACCCACGTGGGTTTGGCTTGACCCACGGGTCACAAGGTGACCCACGATAAGGTCACCTTGAACCCTCTTTTTCTTAACTCTCTTTTTTGGGTGGGGGGATTAAGGGTATATTTGAAATTGTATGAAAAAGTCGGGGTATAAACGTCATTGTCTCACTTTGACAATTAAAATATGACGAAATAGCTTAAATTGACTGCAATTGAAAGTTGAGGGGTTCAAATTGAAAGTTTTTTAATTTCGAGAGGGTCTTCTCAAAAGGCACGATAGTTCAGGGATCTAAAGTGAAATTTCTCATTTAATTTAATTATTTGATTTCTTGCGCCTTGAACTCAAAAAGCATCTTTGCTTTGGGCCTAATCTCTCTACTATAGTAGGATAGAATTAGGATTATCTCCTGTGCATTTAAACTGGAGAGGATCATATTCCAGCAAGATATACCTCAAGTCCTTCATCTATCCTTTCTCCTTTATTCCCTTTCAAATTTTTTTTTTTTTCTCTTTTTTTAATGAATAATCTTCTTCCCTTTTTAGTACTTATAAATCCTAAATGCATCACTATATTTGGGATACCCATGGTGAAGGTGTAATGATGCATGTTCATACTAGAGGAATCATCTTTCTTATAGCGATTGGTATATAGAATGGTCATTAAGAATAAAAGTGGATAAACTGCTACTATATTCCTCTATAAATAGCTATTTTTCTTTGTAGGGAAATTGTCATTTTTTATTTAAATGGTTATTCACAAGAATGATGTGCAACCAAATAAAATGAATGGTTATTGCATTACAATAGTTATTTCATCCATTGATCTATTCCGCATACCAAACATGCCATTAATTAATGAAAGAAATAAATCGCTTTTCTTTTTTACAAAGAAATATATTGCTTTTGAATATAATCATAGTTGTTGTTATTTTCTTTCTTTTTTTTTTTTTTTTCCATGTTCACACAATAGAGGAAATGGGCTCAAGGGGATTCAAACTAATGATATCCGCTTTATTAGGCGTGATTCTAGCCGATTGAGTTACCTCTTAGAGACAATTGTTATTCTTTTAACAAAAGAGTTATGTACATTATTTTATCGCATTTTTTAAGTATAGCTTAATTCAGTCGGAACTTTGTTTGCCCCCTCTAAATTACCAACCATTTTTTTTTTTTAATGTTTCCCTTTCAACCATTTGTTCTACCCCAATAATTTTTTATTTTTTTAAAAAAAATTACAACTAATTAAAATTAAGAAGTTAAAAAAAAAAAAGGACGACCCACAATGGAACAAGGAGCCAGACATTATCAATCATAATTCTTGAAGTCGGGCAAATCACAATTTGCCAGCCTGAATCAACATTACATATATATATATATATATATATAACGATGCTAATAAAGGGGAAGCTTTGGCAACCTTGGCTGCGGTGAACCTGGCTATCAAAGAAGGCAGCAGCTCTTTGCATGTGGAAGGTTATTCCTCCGTCACTATTCTAGCAATCAATCAAGCCCAACTCTTCACCGATTTGGCTTCTGCTCTTATCATCTCCAGCATTCAGTTGAAGCTTCAACATTTTCACACTTGAAATGCTTTCAAAATTTCAAAAAGTGCTAATTTTCATGCGCACCATCTCACTAAATGAGCCCCTTCAAACCTAGTATTTAAAAGCATTCCTAATACATTCTTGTTTAAAAGACTTTCTAAATACAATTTCACAATTATACGTGAAACCTAAAGGAGATAATTGCATGAAGTAAAGAACATAATGTTTAAACCAGACCAAAAATTTAATGAAGGGGTTTTAGATCAAGTATGAAATAGATAATATAGTAGTATCAATAAAGAAATTCAAATCGGATGCCCCAAAACAGCCACTGGTGCATTTACTCATAATTCAAAGATTCAAAAAAACATGGCAAGTTTTGACTACATGAACTGATCTCAATCAGATGATAGTCCACCTCTTTCTATTTCTTTGTACACTAGTTTCTACATTTTGGTGCGTTTTCTAAGTTAACAAAAGGTCGTCAACATTGGCCACAAACCAGAATGTTCAGAAAACAGAAAGACAAATCTCCAAACTCCTAACTGTAAAAGAAAAGGAGCTGTTAACGGAATCTACCAGTTGAACAAGATTTGCTTGTAAGGGAAATCCAGCATATATGCCTGTCAGGGGAAGGTCTTACCATATTTACAAGCAAAAGACAAACATATGGCTGGCTAATGAACATAAATAAAGCGCCCCTTTTTTCTTTTTTTTTTCCTGGTCAGTAAGAGCTCTGGTTCGTTGCTCCTTATCGGTCAATTTGTGAATGTGTTATATTAAGCTCGGATCATCTGCACACATTTTCAAGTTGAAAATATAGTCAGAAGCTTATAAAAACAAAAACAGAAACAAAAAGAAGATGAATGAGATGCAAGCACTGGCCATTAGAATGTTGGTATGATGGTACACAATAGGTAACTGCATTTTTTCTGTTCCCTTTTTTTTCTTCTTCTGGGTTGGATCAGGCTACTTGCGAGTAGAGATTAAATTTACAAAAGTCAAATGCAGGAGTTAGGGAAACCCCAATCAAGAAAATGATAAGATTAGCGATGGGTTAGTTCACCCTTTGCATACATGCACTGGAGAGTACATTGCTGCATTAACTTGTGAATTGTCCAAATCAAAGTTGTATCTTCTAAAGTTTTAAAAGCATTTCAAAGGGAAAACTCTTAACATGTTTCACAAGCCTACACCATTTAAATAATAAGCTTATAGAGCCCACATCAAAGACAAACATAGTAGAACTGTGGACTAACCTGGTCTTTGGTTTTATTATTATTTTCATTTTTCCAAGTGACTAATACACAAGTTTGGCACAAAAAACATGCTATAAGAAATTCACCAAACATGTATATAAAAACATATAAACATATATGCCAAAAAGTTCACCATCACACTGAAAATACTGAATTTTTCCTTGAAATAAAGAATCACGGCACCAAAAGAAAAAGTGATACAAAAACAGTCTCTTTTTCTCTGTTAAGTGATATTGAAACGGTGAAGAGGGAAGAAAGAGAGAAAAAGTCATAGCCACAAAATAAATGATATGTCAAATCATTTTCCATGCTGAGTTCCATGGAGAACTACTCACAGATTGAAGATCATATAGAGATACAAAAGCAATCCTGGAGAATTATGATAAATTTAAAGGACAAACTTTTACTCTTCTTTTGAACATCTGTAAATGGGGAACTTGTTTTCTTCCATCTTATTTCTATCTCATTTTTTTTAACACTTATGGCAACAGGAAAATTCCTAGATGAGCTTCTCAAGATTATCAACTCAAGCAAAATGATTTAAAATAATTTTTTTTTTTAAAAAAAGGAGAAGAAGTCATGAAAGACAGAAATAGAGTAATAGAGGAATTTTACCATTTTCGGGCTGCTTATTCCTTTCAGAGTTTTCACTGCTGCTGCTGCAAAAGCTTGTGCCACTTCTGCATCAGCTTCTGCTTCCTCTGCCTCTCTTGCTGCATCTTCAGCTTCTGCTATCGCAGCTTCCGCCTCAGCAACTGCTTGAGCAGCAGCTGCAGCAGCCTCTTGTGGAGTCATAGTTCTCATCTTTTCTAACTCTAAATCAATCTGGGATTTCGTGAACATATGGGTATCATCCTTTTCAACTTTTGGAAAAACCTTCTGCCTCCCCTCCAAAAGTAACATGGAAGAGTTTCTTCTTCTGTCAGAAAATGCTGGAGTAGGTGTGATCCTATACTTGCGCTTAACCTATAAATTTAAAAATAACGTAGCAATCATAACCCAAAAATCATTTAAACTTTTACCAGTCAGCAAAAGAACCACTTTTCTCAAAACTAAATTCAAAGTTTCCATGAATTTGGCTAAGTTTTACATGGTCATAAGATAGTTTCTTTTCCTAATCAAGGTGAGTCGATTCTGTATTTTTCTTAATGGTCTTGCACTTTTAAGTACCAAACCTGAAAATTGTGCAAATCATGTAAATTTAATTTCAATTAATGATCAAAATATCACTCAATAATATATCACCATAAACAAACATATTTGCATTTGGTTCGTTTTCAAGAATAACATTCACCACAACCAAAATAAATGAATTCCAAAAAGGATCACTACATGCTCTTATGCACTCATCTAAACTTCAGAACATTTTCTTCTCCATTACTGAACAGCTGAATCTTGGCTGCATATATCACATAGTTTATAGATATAAACGTTTAGATTGGGCTTAGTTTGGGGATGAGGGGATCAAAGACGTTTTAGAGGATACCCCTCAAAAGGTCAAGGGTAGAAGGGAGCTTCTGAATTTGGAATGCTCCATTAACCATGATGCGAAGGGAGCATCATCTAGGTGTGGGAAAGGCAAGGCTCACACTTGTTAGCGTTTGAGGACTTTGGACTTTGTTGTCTTGTGGGTGTTAGGGTTGTGGGCTTTTTGGTTGGGTTGGGTTGTGGGTGCTTTTGCTGTTTTTTGGGTTTCAGGCTTACGAAAGCTCCCTGAGTATCCATCCTGTGTACTTAGGAACGCCTTACGCTTTCAATAAAATTTTTCATTACTTACAAAAAAAAAAAAAAAAAAAGATAAAGTAACAAAAGAAGAAATACATAGTCAATGCATAAAGATTAGAAAAGTGAGATAAAGAAGAAAGCCAAATAGTATCTTAAGTCTCTTTTCTTTCTTTGTGAAACATCACCCAAAACCTTGATCCGCAAACCCAATAAAGAGCAAATTGTGAAGATGACACAATGGGAATAGACGAACACTTAATACAACCCAACCAAATAGAATTGTAAGTCCCTTGTTTGTTGACAGCTCTTTATGAATAATTCATAACTATCACATTTATAACAAACACTTCAAATAATCCAACCAATCATGTACGCATGTCAATTGACAATTTACACTTTTTCAAAAAAAAAAATCCGAACTAATTCTAGTTTAAAAAAAAAAAGTTCATGGTCGTGGAGATGGGGTCATGGCAGTATGACACACTTCATATGTGCTCAATTAAAATTCCTTTATTTTTCACTTTCCCCAACAACAAAAAAAAAAATTAGCATTAATAAAATTGAATTTGCTATGTATATTTACCTTAATCAGTCTCCCATTTGCTGTCAAATACTTAAGCTTCGCCGATAATAACCTCTTAAAGTCTGGAGGTGCCCAATATTGTTCCTATAAAATATGAAACTGCAACTCAACTGGTTTCAAAAGATTACGAAGATAATACATAGATGGATATTAAAAAAAATAAAAGCATCTTCCCATCTGCTGGGCAAACAAGCACTTGACTACAAGTCCTAAAAGTATAGCACAACCAATGGGACAGCCCATGGACTGACAGCAAAAATGTCATTTATAGTTTTTTTTTTTGGATAACCGGGGTATCTAGGGCTTTGTCCCAACTAGATTCCCGGGACACCATGTAAATCACCCCCTCCACAGGGGTGGGTAAAGTTCGGGCTTTCACCCGCGGCCCCAAGGAATTGTTTGCATTAAAGGGGTTTTGCTAATGTTTCATGAAGCACTAGGGCCAAGTGACTTACCACTCGAACCAACCTATTGCGGTTGTGTCATATATTGTAATTGCGTAGGATGCCAAAGTTTCAAGCTCTATGATGACTCAGCACAATGCACAATGTTGAATGGTTCCACATGTGAACGGTGTCATAAATGAACCGCAAGAGGTAAAATGTCACAGCATTTGAAGCTCAGTTGAGCAAACCCCGCTAATTGGAATTATGGTAAGGGGTTTGAAGGGCATATGAG
>CM017322.1:2922888-3030178 GCA_006937295.1 Carpinus fangiana
CTTTTGAAGAACATCTGGATGTCTCGCTTCCCAATTTGAAGAAACTAGGAAGCGGTCAATTCTAGACCAAGACCGGCTGTTGGACCATGTGCAAAGGCCCCCGGCAAGAGGAAGATCCATGAGACCTCTCTCGAAGATGAAATCCGAAAACTCCCTCATAGCTGGGCTGATACGTCTCCCACCAGACTTCTCACTAGGGAACCTACTGACATTGAAGTCGCCCCCAATACACCAAGGCAAATCCCACCCGCACAATAACCCCGCCAACTCATCCCATAACAGCCGTCTCTCCCAATCGCCATTAGGACCATACACCCCAGCAAAAGCCCACTCAAAGCCATCCGCCACATTCTTGAAAGAACAAGCCGCCACATAATCCCCCACCTCCATATCCAACCTAGAAACCACCCTCTTGTCCCACATCAACAGAATACCCCCCGCAGCCCCAATCGCAGCCACATAACACCAGCCTACATAAGGACAACCCCATATGCTGTTAATATCCCTTCTGGTAATGAGCTCCAGCTTTGTCTCTTGTAAACAAACAATATCCACCCGCCATTGACGAAGCAAGTTTCTCACTACCATCCTCTTATCCGGGCTATGCAGCCCTCTCACATTCCAGGATAGAATGTTGCACTTCATACCACTATTCGGTTCCCCCTTCCCTTGCTTCTGCTACGGGATACACTCTCACTACCCCCCTCATAATTAACCCCCGAATACAGATTCGCAAGCTCCCTCATACCTTTCTTGCCCTCCTGATATCCCCCCACTAATTTTTTATTCCCCTTCTTCGCCCTGCCCGCTAAGATAAAAGCAAAAGCCGCCCTGAGTTTCTCAAAATGGCCATCACATGACACTCCCAAAATACGACTAGTGGCCATAATTAATTCCACTTCCTTATCTGCTGCCTGA
Organism: Carpinus fangiana; assembly: GCA_006937295.1. Classification (NCBI taxonomy): domain Eukaryota; kingdom Viridiplantae; phylum Streptophyta; class Magnoliopsida; order Fagales; family Betulaceae; genus Carpinus; species Carpinus fangiana. Next base: position 2,923,807 of record CM017322.1, read on the forward strand.
GACCTGCCAGACTCGCCCCCCACCAGGTCCTGACTCCAGTTCAGCGGAATAGGTTCCTCCTCCATGTATGGAACCAAGTGTAAACCAGAAGCAGGAGATTGCTGCAAAAAAACAGAAGCCCCTTCCCCTTCAGTTTGAGCAAAATCCCTGAAGGCCAAATCAGCTGACCCCTCCCCCCCTGCGCCGCTAAAGAATTCCCTATCCAGAACAGAAACACACGGAGACCAGGGAACTAAACTACTATCTTTTATACCTGGAAGGGACTCCTCCGCCATAGAACCACCACCTATCCTCGCCTGAACAAGATTCCGGTGAAAACCTTCCCCATCCGGCACACCCCTCAAACTGCCGAAAGGTTTGGGCACCAAGAAAGAAATCGCCGGCGTGACTCCGGCCACCTCAGGGCAACCCAAGCAACCAGGCGCCACTGCCGGCGCCATCTGAGGCGCTAGCTCCACCTCCCCGTCGGAGAAGCCCTCTTCCCTCATCTGATCGCCAATCTCCGACGCCGAGGAACCCTCCACGATGGTACCCACCTCCTTAATGGCCCACTTGAATTTGCCTAGGATGGACGGCGCCTCAAATCCCACCGCTGCCGCCGACGACGAAGCCCCCGCCGACGAAGCCCCCTTCTGGAACTTACACGGCTCCAGAACACCATGATCTGTTACTGTCCCCAGCTTACCCGAACCCTGCGTGGCCTTGTTCTTTTTTTTCTTTTTTTTGTTTTTTCTGGGCTTAGGCCCATACAGCTGCGAACCTGGAAGCCCAAAGTGGGCCTGACTTTTCGCCGAGCCCAAAGCGCCCACCTTCAGCCCTTGTGAATCCAACGAGCCCAAAACCGACTCAATCCTCTCAATACCCCCTTCCACCTCACTCTTCAGACCAGTCAGCACCCTCTTAATTGCTAATAGCTCCATGCGTACACTCAACGTAGGTTGCCCATCCCCTACTGACTCCTCAAGTCCTTTCAGCCGCTCCATCTCTGGCATCGAGGAGCTCAACGTCTCCCTAGAGAACGAGCTAGTCACCGGAACACTCAGCTTGCACGCCGGAGATCTCCCATGCAACTCCGCGCGGACCACTGCCTTGCCTGAATTGCGTGTGTCCACTGCCGTAACTAAACCATCTCCGGTCTTCATCGTCTCCTCCTTGGACCCATCCCCTGTCTTTGCCGGTATCTGATTGAGACCCAACGCCTTCCCCGAGACCCGTACGTCCATCGCCGAAGAGTGCCCAGTACCGACCTTCAACACCTTCTCCTCCTTGGACCCATCTCCAGGCATGCAACTGCAAGCGGGTTTTCGGACTTCTCGGGGCACGGCTTCCATCGCTGCCGTGGCTTCCTTCAACCACCGAGGAACCCCTGCAATCGGCTCAGCTAATGAATTAAAACATTCCTCCGACTGATTCTGCGACAGACCAACCACCTCAGCGAAGCTCCGTCTCCCTGTCACCATCGCATTCGCCTGGACTTCTCGCGCGACACGAAAAGAGGCATTGGCCCTGCTCACATGAACCTTGAGCCGCTCCCATCCTTGTCCATAACGCCCCTCAGGGATCATTATTGAGCCCCTTCTCCTTCTTCCGTCGTACTCCTCTATTGTCATGAAATTTCCATACCTATTAGAGCACTTTTGCGCCATAATCCTGGGGTAACCTGCTCTAGCTTGGTCCCAAAACACCTCAGAATTATCCACCTTCACCAGCTCCTCTACCTTACGATCCAACCAGGCGAGCTCAACCTTCAGCAGAAAAATGGACCTCTGTCTCTTGCCATTTCTTTCGTAAAATCTTACCCCAGACGCCCCATCTTTGACCAGCAGTTCAAAATCCTTTGACTCTACCCTCCACTTCCAAGAACCAGCCATTACAAATCACTACCAGCCACCAAAACGAGCCCCACTACCCTCACGCGCCGCCCACGCACCTTAACTCAGGCGATAAGGGGAGGAGAGAGAAGAGAGAAAAAGTTTATGTTAACTCAGGTCATTTATAGTTTTTTTTTTTGGATAACCGGGGTATCTAGGGCTTTGTCCCAACTAGATTCCCGGGACACCATGTAAATCACCCCCTCCACAGGGGTGGGTAAAGTTCGGGCTTTCACCCGCGGCCCCAAGGAATTGTTTGCATTAAAGGGGTTTTGCTAATGTTTCATGAAGCACTAGGGCCAAGTGACTTACCACTCGAACCAACCTATTGCGGTTGTGTCATATATTGTAATTGCGTAGGATGCCAAAGTTTCAAGCTCTATGATGACTCAGCACAATGCACAATGTTGAATGGTTCCACATGTGAACGGTGTCATAAATGAACCGCAAGAGGTAAAATGTCACAGCATTTGAAGCTCAGTTGAGCAAACCCCGCTAATTGGAATTATGGTAAGGGGTTTGAAGGGCATATGAGGACTGGGGGGGGGGAGGGGATGAGATGTCTTGAGATTTGAAACTCAGTTGCGAAGCTTTACCATGACACATGCCTGTAATATCTGATGTGGCAGTTAAATATCATGTGGTGTGAAAACTAATAAGCCGAATGGAAATTGGGGTTTTGGGGTTGCAGAGTAAGAAAGAGAGGACTGGGGAGAGGGTCGGGGTGGATGCGTCATGTAAGATGTTAGTGGATCTATTTCATGACATGTGATTGTAGATATCTGAGTAGAGGTTCAACTAAAATTCAATTCGATGTCCAAATCACTATATAGTCTATATGTACAGAAACAAAAATTAGAGGTTCAACTATAGGTTCTCACAAAATTGGCTGCCGGTTCTCATCCCTAAACTATCAAAATTAACCATTTGGACCCACAATGAAAAGTGTAAGGACTACGTCATCCTCTCACATATACTATCATGTCTCAAAATTACAATGTCATGGGTCCAATTAGGTTAATGTAAGGCCAAAGAGTCATAACACTAGGACTAGAAAATATCAAATAGTCATGACACTAGGATGTCTCATAGGACATTTACTCGAGAACGGTATACCTATAATTCCATTTTATTTTTAAAAAAAGAGGCTACCTCTATATATGTAGCAATATTTGTCTTATTAGAACCGCTGGGCTCCTTCAAGCTGGTAATAGCCTCAAATACAAGATTGTCCAACCTATAAAAAAGAAATCAAAAGATGACATAGTATGCAAATAAACACATAATATTTTTGATAGTAAACACTTTTTTTTTTTTTATCGGTTATTTTTGATAGTAAACACATATAATGTGAACATAAAATATCTAATGCTTCTAAATCATAGATCCAACCAACAAAAATTACACTGCACAAAATAAATGGTATATTGAAAGTAATCAAGATAAAGAGACCAAATTTTCCAAAAACATTACTTGTTTGTTACCATTGTAAAATTTCGATATATCGAAGCTCCTTTGTGTAAAGTGAATTTAAATCACATCATGCACATTGGATCACTTATGCCACCCAGTATAGAGTGGTAAAGGAACCATTGATGCCATGACAGAAACTGCTACTGGGCAGACCTACGTACTACCTCATTTATATTCTAAGGCTACATAAAACCAATTTCAATCAAACAAGTCCTATATTTGCCTGTCTAGAGTAATGATAACTAGTAGGTGCCTCAACAAATGGTTTAAGGCTTGTCTAAAGTAATCTTATCAAATGATAGGTAGCAAGTTCTAGCACTTGTGCATTTACAAACAACTTTGACAAAATGACAAAAAATTTAATTCTGTTAGCTTATTTCATTAATGCATGACATGATTGGAAATTAAATATCATTGGGGGTAGGGGTGTTTACATTGGTTTCTATAACTAGATGACTCATTTTGATGTGGCAACCCCTTTTCATGCTTGACCCACATTAAACGTACTTCTTAATATTCCTCATGGCTCCAACTATAGGTCTCCCATCACTACATATGAGCCATTAAAAAAAGTTCAGCACTTAGATCCAAAAACTTAATGACATGAGATATGATGTACATAGGGTCCGAAGGGCACTGCCTTGGAGAGGTTCCCGACATCAAAAAAAAAGAAAAAAGAAAAAAGATAGAAAGAGATACGATGTACATATAAATAACAGTTCAATAAGCTTCACGTAGGAGTTTCATCAGGGCAGATTTCAAAGTGCCACTCTTTTTTTTGATCTTTTAAGTTAAATCTGCTTGATGAATTTAGCTAAAATTATTGATCCAAGAAAAGTATGAATACATAAGCACATCAGAGGGAAAAAAAAGGTTAATGGCCCTCAACAGAACATAGAACTGTTTAAGAGGAGAATAATAATTGTATGAGACAGTGGCACAGTGAAAGTGAAACTACTTTCCACATACCAAGTTCTGGAAATAAGATACTAAAACATCAATTGATTAAAATGTCTAACCTTACAATAGATCTCTTTGAAGAGGCACCCTGCAGCATATCATTAGAAACTGCAAGAGGCTTAGCATCCACAATGTCTTCGTCACTTGGACCAACAGAACTGCGAGACATGGAGTTCTCATCCTGTTTAGGTACCTGTGGCACCCTTTTAACAGCTAGCCTAGCCTTCTCTCGGGATCCCCATCCATTTGCCATTACACTCATATTTCTCCACTTGTCCTGCCCAGCAAAAAAAAAAGCAGATTATTTAGTGACTTTATGCTGAACTATACTGTTGTGCAAGAAATTAAATACAAGATCCTAAATAAGCAAAAAATAGCATAAGAAAAAAAATAGATTAATCACATAAGACACCAAGATTTAAGTGGTTCGGCTTAACAAGCCTATATCCACTGGCAGAGACAACCCAGAGGAAATTTACTATCAAAAGATAATGGGGAGAAAACCATTCAAAACCCAAACCCCCAATACACCCAAATCTCACTCTCACACAAGAGAAAAATACAAAAGAGAGAAAAAATTGACAAAGAAAACTCTCTTCTTCTCTAAGTGCCATAAGGCACAACAAAGTGAGAAAACCCTAATAAGATGCGGCTTCTAAATTTTCCTCCCCTCCTCAAATTATGAAGCATGCTCCCTTTTACAAGAGTATGAATTCGGGGCCAAGAGGTGCTAAACCTAAAGGAACCGAATTGTGTTTGAAGTAAACCAAGGTCTTCCAAATCTGACTTGGAAAGGACTCAAAGCCGGTGCTCAAAAAGAGAAGTCCAAAATGTGAGAGAATTCCAAAACCAATTTGGAATAAGACAAATCTGGCCCCACATGACTTGATGAAATTCAAGGCACAACACAACATATACAGTTCATCATAAAGCTTTTGTTTCAGTCTTTTATGATGGAAACTGTTGAAAAAAAGTGGCATAAGTCTTCAGATTCTCTCTAGGAATAAACTCGATCCAGTAAATTATGTCCAAAGAACCATACCTTGAGATCTACATTGGAACGCAGATACAGGACACCACTAAATTCTGGATCTTTAAGTATCGTGCGCCATTTGCCAGCCCCATGCTTAATAACTCCAGCTTTAAGTGCTGCTTCCTCTTCTTGTGTCCATTTCTGCTTAGGAGCACCCATCAAGAGTAGTACAAATATATGCCCCAAGAGAATCTGACCTGCAGAATGGTGTTCCGTATTAGCACATGCACTCAACAACAAGAAACTTCATATCATTAAAATATATAATCAAAACAGAGCCAAAATAAACACTTCTACTCAAAGACTAAAGAAATGTATCTGGCAGCAAGCTGCATAGCACATATAGTGAGGAACACATATAGACAAACTCTTTTCAACATTCTATGGGTTTCATACGAACATATGTCTACCAGGGGGAACTCTCTCCAAGCTATATCAAACTCCATCAATCAGGACCATAAAACACTATTTCTACTTGAGCACGTGGAAACCTCGAACTGTGGGTGGATAGCAACAACACTAGTGAGAAACAGTTTGACCAAGCCAAGGAACTAAATTGGGTGGGACTGCTTTAACCATAACAGCATAGACAGCAATAAGTCCAGCATGAATATTCTTCATTATACCGGCCATATCCCATTATACTACACCACCCATCTAACATCTTCCATCAGTTAAAAAAACAAGAATAAATCTATTATTCACCACCACTTCACACCTACTAAGGTGGCATACGTTGAATGGCCACATAAAAAAATAAAACTTTCTACCTCCATTCAGCTCATGCCACATCACCAATGTGAAGTGTAGCATTACTCAAAAAACAAAGGATCATGCAAGAGACTTTAATCTCAGCACAATAAAGAGTTTACTCAGGGTCGTCTCTGCCACCCCAAACAACAATTTCTATTCAAGTTTGTTAACCTGTCGACCCTCAAGAAGATGCCAAGGAGTAACCAATCCCCACTCCTTGCTCTCTATTCCCACCACCAATTCACCACAGCCTATGATATCAAAAGTAAAAAGACTAGAACTGGGGGGAAAAAAAAGTCACATGGTAACTAGATTTTCAGCATTTCCACTTTGATATAACAAATATTTATTGAAATTCATCCACTCAAACCAGTTTGTTCAGAGACAAACTAGAAAATAAAAAATAAAAATTTGATGATGGGGAACCCTCCAAGGCAAGGCTACTTCATGTACCCACCCCTATAGGACAAACCCTAGACCAGTGCAAAGTGCCACCTCTATAAGAATTGGATAAGACTCTAGCTTTGCCAGCGGGAAATTGTTTGCACCCAAGAGAATTCAAACCTTAGACCTAATGGAAATGCCACGAAAACCAAGGCCCTTGCCACTTGAGCCAACCCCTTGAGGTGGGACAAACTAGAAAAACCATAACCACATTCAACATTTTCCCTTTGGTAATATCACAATTTCTTCAAAGCCTGGACAAAAATTTCAACTATTTTTTCGTGACAAGCCACAATAAAGAACATATTAATCAAACCCGATTTCAATACAAAAAAAAACTTCTTCCACAAACTATTATTAGAAAGAAAAAATAATAATAATAAAACCTGAATTACAACTTAATAGCATTATGAATTGCAAAACTGTAAACTTTTCAAACGACGAAAACCCCCAATAACTTCGTATGAGCAATACAATTTCGAGAAACCGCAATCAATTACGAACGCGAGGCAAACCCTAACAAAACAACAAATTCACGATTCCGCAAAAAGATAAACTGAAAACAAAGCACTAAAATCAACCACGAAAATCTTATGGAAATTTTTACGAAAAAAAAAATAAAAAAATCATGCCGAATAAAAGAATTACCAGACCAGGTACGATCAGGTACTGAAGAGAACGTTGAAGTTTTGCTCCCCTTTCCTTCTTTTTTTTTTTTTGTGTGTGTTTTTGTGTTTTTTTTGTGTGTGTTGTAGAAGTTGTGCGTTCGGTTTTTAGGGCATGAGATTTGAAATTCCGTTACAACTTACGAATGGGAGAAAATTAGGGCAAGGCTCCCTCTCTCGTCCACACGACGACACAAGGCAATTTTTTATCTACGGCTTTTGTTAACGTTGCCCGTTAAGGGTTTTTCTTCTTCTTTTTTTAACAAAATGAAAATATTATATATATATATATATATATGTATATAAATGCTGCATACTCTTAAATATACACTTACCACATGACAATAAAAATTATTATTGAATTCAAAATTAAACAGTGATCCATCCAAATTTTGGTGAATGTGGGCAAGTTTAAATGAAATTGAAAGAATTATCTCATGCTAGCATGGCGTGTTCAAGTAGGTAAGTAGTTATTCGGATTTAAACAGTTCTAATGTACTTCATTCAAACCAACTTGGGATCATTCGCACGATATAGCATCTCCACATGTTAATGCCACGTGACCCGTAGGTGATCTCAAAATCGAGATTAAGTACGTCGATCAGGCTCGTTTGAACTAACTAGATTTCACACGTGTGAGTAGGTAAGATTTGACATTCAATTTAATGTGGGTTGCCTCGTCTCATTCAAACGAAACTAAGTTTGTTCAAACAAAAGTCAATTTTTAACATGTGAACCGAGTTTCTTCAAATGCTGGAGTGAAGGGAAATTTTAAGAGAGAGAGAGGCTTATGGAAAGAGGATGAAAGGAGGAACTTGGGGGAAGAAACTTTAAGGGTAAGCTCCTTTGGCTTTGTTTTTAATGTATTGAGGTTTTTGTGTCGTTGTTGTTGAGAAAATGATGGTATTGTGATAAAGTTGATGATAAGTTGCATGAAAATTTGCTTAATATGTTGTAGTTTTGATCGTAATGTTTGTGGTGGTGTTTAGGGTTTTGGTATTGTGATTGAGTTGTTATGAATATGGTTGTAAAAGTGATATGTGTCCATCTCAAAGAGGTAGCTCAATAGGCTAAGACCACGCCTAATAAAATGGAGGTCACTAGTTTGAATCTTCATTTCCCCTCTTATACGGACATGTCAAAAAAAAAAGTGACATATGTTCATTTTTTAATAACATTTGAGATGCATATGAGTTTTTAATAAAATTTATTATAACTTTGTCCCAGCTAATAAAAAAACATGTGCATCTCACATGTTAAGGGACACATTTAATTTTTATACTAGCTTGAAGGAAATTCCTCCAACCTAGTTTGTCCTTAAATAAATTATATACAATTAAGATATATTCACTAATGTTACTCAATAAGTACTATACTATATAAATATATACATATATATATAAAGTGGTTAGTGGTTTTTACTAATCGCTTCTAAAAACCGTTAATGATTAGTGCGGTTAGCAATTAGCAATTAGGACGGTTAGCCCTTTTCACCCCCTTTTAGTTAAATTGTGTAACACCCTGCTTAAGTGGGTCACATTTTAATTTAAAATTTGAGATATAACAATATATAAAAAAAGAAAAATTAAGGTAAGTGAGTAAATTTGGCCACTTATTAGCATGGGGAACCTAATTCATGGTTGAAGAACAAAACTCAAAAGAATTAATTAATGGGTACTTTGGATTGATTGATTGGTCAACTTGGCTTGCTGTTTCTAAAATTCTCTGCGGATTGATTGGTTTAGGAGTCGCGCACCCTTTTGCGTGCACCAATCAACACTTGCGTATAATAATAAAGCCCAAATCAAAGCAATTAGATAATTATGAAATTATAATAATTATAAAATTTATTTTTTGAGCATACAACAAGCTTCAAATACATAATAAATTATGATCGAAAGACAAGCAAACCGAATCAATTATATTATTACTTTAGTTGATCATCAACCAAATCATGATGGTTTTCTTTTACATGGACACTGTTAATTCATGTGGCACTAATCAACCCGAGTTCAAACTTAATGCGAGCACTCAATCGGCTCAAGCTTGATTGGGGCATTTCTTAATTTTCACATGTTCAAGTTCAAACCCAAAGCGAGCACTCAATCGGCTCAAGTTTGTCCCTAAGTGGTAATTCAATCGGCTATCGATCACACCTTATAAAGCTGAAGTAATTAGTTCGAATTTTTCTCTCCCTTTCCTCGATTGGGGCTTTTCTAAATTTCCGCATGCTTCACAGCTTCTCCTCCTTGTTCACACGTGGGACTTGAAGAATATTTGTCGGCAGTGAATGTTTACCTCCACCATTTTTGTTAATTATATTAATCATAAAGGATTGAGAGTGTTCTTGGGTGGACATGTTTGTTTGTTCCACTAAGAAAACGTGGAGTGCATGATTCGCAAGCATAATATTGTTTGCTACCTAAACCATCAAATGCTAAAAACTAAAAAGTACCACCCGAGCTCACAACAGATGCATGCAAAGCAAGTAAACCTAATATCAGAAGATTGGACCCCAAAAAGCAACTAATCTATTTGAATTAACCCAATCTCCTAGGTGCGAAACTAAAATTTTTAGTTTTAGAGGCAAAATTTTAAAAAAAAATTATATTTTGGGAGTAAAAATAATTTTTAAGGTTTATTTTATTTTATTTTTTGAAAAATAATTTTGGGGAAACTTCAGAAGACCACCCACCAACTTCCACCAATTTACACAATCAACCCATTAACCAAAAAAACTCTCACTTAACCCCCTTAATATTTCATTTTCTCTCATTTAAGACCCTTTTGGTAGTAATTTGTCCATTATACCATTCACTCCAAAACAACGTAGTTTTGGTCATTTTAAGATTTTAGTTTTTTTTTTTAATTATTTAAAAAAAGAAGGAAAATTTAAATTAAAAATAAATAAATAATAAATATTTTCTAAAAAATAATAATAATTTAAAAAGGTAGGAAGGAAATCGGGGTGGCTCCCTTGCCGAAAAATGGGGTGGCCCCCTACGGCCGGTATAGGGTGGCCAAAGCCACCCCCAGGCCCTTAGGGGTGGTCCAGCCACCCCAAAAAGCTCAAACTTTTTTTTTTTGGCCTTTCAGGGTGGTCGGACCACCCCCAAGGGCTTGGGAGCCACCCACTACGGCCAGTATGGGGTGGCTGAAGCCACCCCCAGGCCCTAGGGAGTGGCTTCGGCCACCCACTACGGCCGGTATGGGGTGGCTNTTTTGGCCTTTTGGGGTGGCTGGACCACCCCCAAGGGCCTAGGGGTGGCTTCGGCCACCCCATACCGGCCGTATGGGGTGGCTCTAGCCACCCTGATTTCCTTCATTCCTTTTTTTAAAAAAAAATAAATAAAATTTCCTTCTTTAAAAAAATTTAAAAAGAAAATCCTAAAATAGCCAAAATTACGCCGTTTTGGGCCAGCCCAAAACAACGTAGTTTTGGAGTGAATGGTATAATGGACAAATTACTACCAAAAGGATCTTAAATGAGAGAAAATGAAAGATTAGGAAGGTAAGTGAGAGTTTTTTTTGTTCATGAGTTGATTATATAAACGGGTGAAAGTTGAAAGGGTCTTTTGAAGTTTCCCCAATAAATTTTTTTTTTTTTGGACCGCCTTAGGTCCTTAGGCCTTGTCTGGGGAGGCTAGGAACCCCCAAGGGCTAAGGTGGTCCTGGGCGGTGGCATGTCACACTCCTTCAACTATCACATTTTTTTAATGTGACATTTAAAATATTATTGAATTAAGAAAGAAACTTCACAAACTCCCTTTCAATTTTCACACGTTTGACATTATTTTTTTTTAGCGTTCAAAAATTTGTTAAATTTTGTCAAAATTTTCAAAATATCCAATTATTATTATAAACAAATAAAATAAAAATTTGCAAAGATTCAAGCACAGGTCACATTTTTTAAAAATATATATATAAATGGTATTTTCATAATATTTTAAAAGATGAAACACATTGTAAAAAATTAAAAGTTTGATAGCTTAAATTAAGAGTTTTTTTTTTTTATCATTAAAAGAGTAATTTCAAAATGTAAGAAAATTTGTGAAGTTTTGTTATTCAAGTGTTTTCCTAATCCTAAGTGGATATTATTTTCTAAAAAACAAAAAACAGGAATTGCTCTATGTCTCTCGCTTAGTATTTATAAAATAATATTTACGTAAAACTTAAAAAAAACTAAGAGAACAACGAAAGTACACCTAACCCTTCTCAATAAAATATATATACTTGTAACAGTTGTACATGCAAATTCAATCATCCACCTTGATGCTAACCTTGATTAGTGTTTAGTGATTACCCCACGAAAAGACAAAAGACAAGAAAGAATTCTTTGTCCTTACGGATCCGATTCCCTTTGCCATGGCTTTAGCCTTCTGTTCCTGAGAAAGCTACCCAAATTCAACCCATAAACAGCTATTCAAAGTAAGTTTACTACCATNGTTATTCAAGTGTTCTCCTAATCGTAAGTGAATATTATTTTCTAAAAAACAAAAAACAGGAATTGCTTTATATCTCTCACTTAGTATTTATAAAATAATATTTACGTAAAACTAAAAAAAAAAACTAAGAGAACAGCGAAAGTACACCTAACCCTTCTCAATAAAATATATATACTTGTAACAGTTGTACATGCAAATTCAATCATCCACCTTGATGCTAACCTTGATTAGTGTTTAGTGATTACCCCACGAAAAGACAAAAGACAAGAAAGAATTCTTTGTCCTTACGGATCCAATTCCCTTTGCCATGGCTTTAGCCTTTTGTTCCTGAGAAAGCTACCCAAATTCAACCCATAAACAGCTATTCAAACTAAGTTTACTACCATATTTCTATCGAAAATAATACATTTTCTACGATTTGGTTTAAAATATAGCATTGTGCCAAACGCAGTCTAATTAAGATATCAAATGACATTGAATCTTTACAATTTACATCCAAGAATAAGATGGAAGGAGAAAACAGGGATAGGAGGAATTGAAATGAAATCCAGAAACATATACATCATAAGTTCATAACAAGTTCAGATCCAAGCAAAAGTTCAAATATTATTTATAAAGATAAAAAACAGTCATTTGAAATTAGCCAAAACATTGGGTAATCCGAATTGTCTACGTGGCATTTTTTGCTGCAGCAATGTTTTCTGGTCATATCATCAGAAGCAGGCATCCAAGAGGCAGCAACAGCACAAGGCAGCCAAACTGCAAGCAAAATTAACAAACCACTCTTAATTAATTACTTCATTAAATGCCAAATTAAACATAATTAGCATGTCTCGTCTCTTTGACATTTGGATTCAAACAAACTACGGTAATTAATTATGAGTTAATAAAGCTAATTTTGGCTTCTTTTTTTTTTTTTTTCTTTTTCAGTTCCAAATTGGGATCACAAAAAATAATCTATTATTGGACTGATCTTCTAGAATATCATCAAAAAGTCTAAAAATATCCATCCCCACCCCACCCCCATGAAAATCTCCATGGAACGGAACCAACCCCATCTTCTTCAACTGTCAATGTCATGCAAGGCGGGTGGGGTTGACTCGTTCCAAAAACTGGAGATCGACCCGGATCTGGGTCAACCGGCTCGGTCAACGATTAACAGAGAAAGAAAAGGATAAGAGAGACGTACCAGCCTTCCAGCATGCCAGTACTGCTACTCTGTTGATGTTGAGGAGGAGGTTGCGCGTACTGAGGGGCGTAGGCCGGAGGATAACCCTGCTGAGGATATCCCTGCTGGGGAGGGTATCCCGCCGGAGGATATCCCTGCGCGGGATATCCCGGTGGCGGATATGCGTCCTTGGGATATCCGTCTGGCGGATAACCTGTTCGCATAAAACCCACAAAGAAACGGAGATCCGATCCAAGAGTCAGATCCAACAAACAAACAAACAAAATTTTTTTAAAAAAAAACAGGCAAAACCCACAAATCCATATCGACACAAAAGCGGAATTCACAAAGAATTAATCGGAGGGGAGGGTTGACCTTGCTGGGGAGGAACACCGACAGGGGGCTGTTGCTGGTTGTAGTAACTCATTCTTTCTCTTCTTGAAAGCCTGCAATCTGAGATCTGGTTCTGGCTCTGCAGGTATTAATAACGGAGGTTAGAAAGTGGGGTTTTCTTGGTTTTATAGGTGCCAAAGTGACGAAGAAGATTGGGTATATAGGTTAGTGGGGGAGTTGGAATCTAGACAGGTCAGTTTGGTATTTTTAAATAAAAAAAAATAGATTTTGAGGGGGAGTCCGTTAAATTCCCTGATACGTACACGTAATAATGGCTGCGATGACTAATTGGCAAGAAGCAAGGGTTGCGATTGAGTCCTGGTAAACGCGTAGGGCCACCCTTTTTTCCTTCCTTGCTTTATTATTAATAGTAATAATAATTAGTTGGATTTGCGAAAAATACATCACCGTGTCCAACGCGCGTACGTAGCAAAACTTTCTTTTTTGTCATCAGCTTTATCTTCGGTGGAGGAAATCACGAAAACTTTTATTACATAAATTGATATTTTCTCTCACTTTTATTGCTGTCATTTTTTTACACGTCTCCAAAACGAACACAGCATGAAGCAATGGGTTTGTTTGATAAACGATTTTGATTTGATTTTAGTTTTATACGGTAGTATATGTAAAAAAAAATTAAAAAGTAATAATATTTGGTATAGAAAAATGAAAAATTTTGTTTTGTAGTAATTTTTTTATTTGAAAAGTAATAAAAAGTTAGTGATGTGATGTTAAAAGTAAGAGAATGTTAAAAAAATGAAATTATTAATTGTAGGCCTCTTGCTACGGTGCGAAACTTGTTTGAGCTAAAACCTTTTGCCAAACAGACCCATATAAGATTAGAGCTTGGCATAAACCGTCATAAAACGTGTCAACGGGTCATGTCAAACGGTTAACCACGTCATGTTTGGGCCTTAATGGGTCAAGTGTATTGTGTCAGGTCACTTATAAATCGTGTAATGGTTTATCTTTATCGAGTTGGTGGGTTATTGATCCGAACCCAATTCACCAATGTGGGTTATTCCTCTTCACCATCAAATTATTAATGGGGTGAGGCTATATATATCTTCCCATTTCATGAGTTTAGACATCAGAAATTACTACGAGTTTTTAGTGTAAGTGATATGATAGGAAGTGAAAATCTCTCTTTGTGTGTGTTTTTCTTGGTGGGTAGGCATTGCAAGTGCGGTCCTATTTTAGTTCGCTGTGCGTTTCAATTTTGTAACGGTCTTTGACTTAAGAACAAAAATTGTTTCCAATGGGTAGATCAATCGATTGTAGACCACGTTTAATGAAGTGGAGGTCACAAGTTCGAATCCCCCATTCCCCTTCCTTTGTGTAGACATGTCAAAAAAAAAAAAAACAAAACAAAAGAACAAAAACTTAAAGACAAGGAAAAAAAAAAAATCGATAACAAACATGGCCTAGTTACTCTATTTGAGTAATGTCCCAAATGTTGCCGATCATTGAATTAATTAATTTCTTTTTAACAAAAAATATATATAAATTAATAGTTAGAAAAAAAAACAAAACAAAAGAACAAAAACTAAAAGACAAGGAAAAAAAAAGAAATCGATAACAAACATGGCCTAGTTACTCTATTTGAGTAATGTCCCAAATGTTGCCGATCATTGAATTAATTAATTTCTTTTTAACAACAAATATATATAAATTAATAGTTATTGAGTTTTTTTTTTCTTCTCTTTTTTTAGACAAAATTCTAGAAATGTAATACTTCCATATTTGTGGGGAAAAAGGTAAGGTTTATAATTGAAGGAACAGTATGTTGTTTAGCATTCTAGAGCCCTTGATAGACAAGACTGCTTGCAAATCTTTAGTTTTGACTTTTTTTTTTTTTTTTTTTTTAAGCTAAAGGGTAGGTTAGGGAGATTAATTGTAGTTATTCTACATGGGTGTGTATAATAACACTTATTTGTTGAGAGTCACATTGAATAGGCCTATACGGTAGGAACCAGATGCACTTCCTCAAGTTCAATTGATTCATAATCTAACACAGTCCAACTAGGATATCAATAAAATTTAAAGTGACTAATATTAATAATATATATGTGAAGATTTTCTGTTACATAGATTCGATTTAGTTTGACCAATTAACAACAACAATCAACTACTTATTTGATTGATTTAAGGTTTTGGGAATTCAAATTCCCACGACAGGACAAATAATTTTTCAACTAGGAAAACATAAAAGCGCGTAATGGTATAGTGTGAACGTGAATTTCTATTTTACTGTCTCTACCCTTCTATTAATTCAAACTAAACTTTTGTATACATGTTAGTCTTTCTTTTTTAATTTATTAAACTATGAAAGTTGCTTTAATGTCATTAATTATTCTAGCATTGTTGGGAAATATTAAAAAAATAAATTAAAGGAAAGAACAAAAGGGAGAGGAATATCTTGATGATCAAGATCCTCTGAAATTATTACAATGTTGTACCAAATAGGTTTCATCAAATCCTAGTCGTTGGTTTCGAATTGAAAGGTTAAGATTTTGTCATATTAATTTTTATCAACTCAACATTTATAATCTCAATTTTTATCATTATTTTATTATTATTTATATTAAGGGGTTTGCTAGGGGTTCTCCTCATAGTATTCTCCTAGTTCTCACAGACTTACGTAAAACATAATTTAAGAAAAAATAAAATTGTAGTATAGTTTTTTTGCCAATAAATTAATTTTTATGAGTTAATATTTAGGTTCTAACGTTTTAAAACTTATTTTTGGATTCAAAACTAAAACCTAAGGGTAGAATGTTAACCTTTTAGGGATGGTATCACCCAAAATAGATTTGATTATCCTAAATTTAGTGCTAATGCCTAAAAAAACCGGTAGTGGAGGCCACTACAATTTTATTTTTTCTTAAATCATGTTTTACATAAGTTTGAAGAAACTCAGGAAAACACTATGAAGAGAAC
Organism: Carpinus fangiana; assembly: GCA_006937295.1. Taxonomy (NCBI): domain Eukaryota; kingdom Viridiplantae; phylum Streptophyta; class Magnoliopsida; order Fagales; family Betulaceae; genus Carpinus; species Carpinus fangiana. The sequence continues at coordinate 2,939,952 of CM017322.1, forward strand.
CCCTAACATTTTCCTTATATTAATGGGACATATATCTCATTTATGGTCCTAAGATCTTTTTAGAAAGATTTTGACCATTAACTAAATATTTTCTAATCCAAAATAAATTGGAGAGGGTTGTATTCCCACCCTAATTTTGTTATATTAGGGTAAGAATCATAATTCCCGGCAATACTACCAAAATTGCCCATCAAATTTTTTTCAAATCCTAACCATCCAATGCTATCCAATGGCCACTAGCTAAACACGTGTCCCACTCAAGATAAATAATAAAATATTATTTATTTTTTAAAAAGAAACTATTAAAATTTTAAAAATAAAACACTTGGGTGGCCAGCCACCCCAACTGAGCACTAGGGGTGGCCGAAAGCCACCCCCAGGGCCCGGTTGGGGGTGGCTAAAGGCACCCTTGTGGCTATAGGGGGTGGCTAAACCACCCCCTATGGCCACGAGGGTGGTCGGCAACCCCATTAGGGCCCGGTTGGGGGTGGCTGAAGGCACCCTTGTGGCTATAGGGGGTGGCTAAACCACCCCCCTATGGCCACGAGGGTGGCCGGGTTGCCGGCCACCCCAGTGTTTTATTTTTTTAATTTTAATATTTTATTTAACATTTATTTTTTTTAAAAAAATAATATTTTATTATTTATCTTGAGTGGGACACGTGTCTAGCTCATGGCCGTTGGATAGCATTGAATGGCTACGATTTGAAGAAAATTTGATGGGCAATTTTGATAGTATTGCCGGGATCATGATCCATTATGGTAATTATTTTTCTGATTAAGTATTTATCATAAATAGTATTTTTACTCGAACCAATAAGTTAGTGGTTAAATAAATTAAAAATGTTGTCTGTCATGGTTGGCCAATGTGCAATAATAATAACAATAATAATAATAATAAAATCATGGCACCTCGAAGCAATTGATGACGTGGTCCGCGACTCTTTTTCAACATGTGAAAGGCAAGTTGAAGAGGTTGACGTGGTAACGCCGGTCACGCCGGTAAGCAAAGTTGACCTGCTTTGCACTCATAGAATGCTATTGGCTGTAGCCCCTAAGCCTGTAATATTGTACAAAGGATTGTTTGTTTATTTATTTTTTTATTTTTTTTATTTTTTTTGGGCAAATATTTAATTCAAGAACACATTATTGTGGGAGTGAATATCTTGGGAAGGTGACGTGGGACTGAATTAGGTTATAACTCAGTTAGATTTGAAGGAATGTTTGTGATTTTTATTGTCTAAGTTTCTCTTGTATGACTCGTCTTAGATGGGTACTACTATAATCACGCACAATTATAATAGTTACAATTAATCTCCTCGACCTACTTTTTTTGCTCAAAAAAAAAGAAAAGAAAAGATAATATATTGGGACGAAACATTTGACCCTAGTTGATTAAATATCATTTCCAAAAATAATAATAATAATAAAATTAAATGTGATTTTGATTTTCAAATTTGTCATTCATATTAAATTTGATAATGTATGTGTTTCTACTTGGTCAATATATTGCCGTCTCATTTTTAAAATAGATAAGAGCAAAAGCTAATACGACCAGAAAAATGGACTAAGATCCTACTTTAAAAATAATTGGACGAATCGCTAAAAAAACATTGAGTAAAAACTAGGTAATGCTAGAAGCTATTGGCTAATTTGCGAATGTGAGTGTTTGTGTTGAGTTAAGAAACCAGCTCTATATTTTTATTTCACAATGTTGATGCAACAGTCTCAACCATCTTTTAGATTAGTCTCGGTTAAAAAAAAAAAATAAAAATAAATGTTGGTTGAGACCGTCACATTAACATTGTGTGATAGGTTATGGCATGAAAATATAATTTTTAATATTTTTTAATGATATTTGTTGGTGGAGACTGTTACGTTAACATTTTGTCTCTAAATACAAATTTGGAAGCCAGAGCATAGGCAGACCATACAGGGTATCGAGTGGGCCTTAATGGGCCCCATTACTAGGCTTCAAGTGAAAGGAATTTTCAGACCAGAAAAAAAGGTTGAGGAAAAATTTTGGGCCTATCAGACTTGCTTGGAAGAGGTTGGGCTTAAGAACAGATAGAATCCAATTTGATTGAAAATCAAAAGCCCCCCCTCTTTTCTATAGGAAATACTTGGGAACTCTTATGGGCTTTTTGGGAATTTAACTTTTAGATCCCAGGTTTTTTAGCTTGACCAATTCAAGACTTGATTTTAAGAAGAATTTTTTATTATTATTATTTTTTAACATGTCCACACAAGAGGAGGAGAGGGATTCGTACTAGTGACCTCTACTTTATTAGGCGTGGTCCCAGCCGATTGAGCTACTTATTGGAGACGATTTTAAGAATATTTTTAATATACCACTTTTGTCAAATTTTTCCTCAAATAAAAAAAGAAAGACATCAAAATATTATTATGCTCTTCCTATTAAAAACAAAAAGAGAGGGGTGACACTGACCGTGAGCCATCCCTTTTGGGTGTGGTAATGAGTGACACCTCTGTTAGGGGACGATCAGACTGGTTAGAGAGTGATTACCCTATTTTTATTTTTATTTTACTAGGAAAGCCATAATTGTTTTATTTTTTTATTTTTTATTATTATTATTTATGACAATAAAAAACAGTTAAGCTATATGCATCCAATACATGTGAAAGAGGACCTATAGCAATTAATTACTTCTGTAATGTTAAAAATGCATGCAAAATAGTATATTTTAAGGTCAATTGTTGTATTTAAGAAGTGAATGACCTAGAGGAATTATTGTTCACCAATATAATCCAACTTATGGAAGAAAGCAAGGGTTTGGTACAACTTCCTTTGGACTTCAACTACCAAGTAATTTAATGACTAAAATGAACCACATACCAAAACAGAGAAATTAAGCATACACCCTCTGATATTAATATATTATAATAACCCACTGGTAGACTGACTTTCAGGACCATTTGAGAAAACTTTGATGCCCATAGATGTACCACAAAATTTGACATTTATTGTTTTTAAAAAATAGAAAATATGTTCTCAAGGGTTAGCTCAATCGGTTGTGAACCATGCCTAATGAAACGGAGGTCACTAGTTCGAATCCTCATTTCCTTATCTTTGTGTGGAAATGTAAATATATATATGGTGAAAGTTCAGAAAAAAAAAAAAAAAAAAAAAAGAAGAATTAATTATGAGTTGAACTTTTCAAATTAATTATGGAGGCAGGGAATAGGAAATTTTAATTTTTGTTGTTATTTGTTTAAAAAAGCGTTGATATAATTAAAGTAGTTTTTGAGTGTTTATTAACAATCTATTCTCATATAAGCATGATTCATTGCGAAATTCTAATGGGTTAATGATTATTATGGCTTTAAAACACGTTATTTTAAAATGTGTAAATATACATATAAGCACATATTTTCATCTTTAAGCCATGTGGAACTCTACAATTAATGTTTTTGTTTTTAAAAAAGAATGAAATGTTTTATCAATCACGACCCAAGAGAGCAACTTTTGCTAAAACTAAGTCGTTAAATTGGAGTGTAAGTTGATAGAGGGACTTAGAGCATGATTGTCGAAATCATAAACTTATGAACTAAATTGAAATCACACCAAACCTATTGACTAAATTTAATTTCTCTATTTTATTTATGAATGATTTGAAAATAGGTGACTTTTATTGGTGAAAGTTTACCTCCAAATATATATATACATATTCAGTTGTATAATTGTATTATTTTATTTCATCTAATTTTTGGCAACATCTGAATATTGAAATGAGTTAATACTAATAGGCCAACAACATACGTCGAGTTGTCCCTCTAGTTAGCGACCTTGTAATTGGTGAATAGAGATTAAATAAGAACAATTTTCTATTTAAAATTATTATTATTATGAATAACACCTTAGGGAAACATTTTGGGGTACACGATATGGCAACAATGTTATGATGATTTTGTGTTCAAATAATAATTAAATTACAACTATGAAATATATATATATATCTTTTTCTTTATTAAAGATGATGTTGTTTGCAAGCAAGAATTATAATATATTATCAATATCAGTGGTTGCGGTTTAGTGTCCTCAAGTTTGGTATGTGCTAAGGTGAAAGTTCGACTACCGAAATATAAATCATCAATCCTATTAGTATTCCCCGTCTTGAATCTCACCGATGTTCTGATGAGATTGGATTAGGCTATGACTCACTCAAACTTGTGAAAATGCGTGATTCTATTGTTTGGCCTCTCATGTGAGCTATAATTGGTCTCTTCCGCCTGCTTTCTTCTTCTTCTTCTCTTCTTTTTTTTTAAAAAGAGAATTACAATATATTAGTTATTCACAAGGTAAGAGATATTGTAGGAGGGTTCACATGCATATCATTGTGTAAATTTATTAGACAAACCCATTTGAAAATTCAGAAGAATAAATAAAAACATTATGTTATTATTGTCAACTATCCTTCCATCTTATTTATAATTTAGATATAACCTCCCAAAACGACCCCACACCCTATGATGCACCATTTTTTTTTTTAAAAAAAGGCAGTCAAATCCAACTATGTATTTTTTATTTTTTTTAAAAAATCAGCTTATTACCAAAATTTATGCAATTCTATCCCCTAATTTCTCCAAACAATTTTTTTTTTTTTTTAGTACTAAAAAATTCTCTCTCTCTAGTTGTCACGAGCAACAAGCTTAGCGGCATTGACGATGAGCGGCACTTGTAAGGTGGTGACCGACAAGCTTGGCGGCGAGCACTGCAGGGATGGGACGGAGCTTGGCGGTGAGCACAACAACGAGCATGAATCGAGAGGGAGATCGTGTTGCATTTTTATAAGAAATTAATATAAAATTATTATTATTATTATTATTTTTGGGCCAAGTAATAACAAGAAAAAAGAAAAGAAGAAAACAAAGATATTGATAGGCTTTATAAAACTGACAATATAAAAGGAATCCCATGATGAAATTCAATATTCTTACACGTGCGAGGGATATGGTTGGCCGATGGTGCGAGTGGGATGCTGTTATAAACTGTGAGAAAGTACTGACACCAACTGATCCAGTATCTCACTGACGGTGACCCAATCACTTTCCGGGCCAGTCTCCTTTGATAACGTGTCAAGGGGGAAAAAAAAATAAATTAAAAGGAAAATCTCGAAATTAATTTACTACATAAACATTTTTGTGTATTTTAGATGCTTTGACATGTGAATTTTTTTTGTTCAACGACCTGAAAATGTTTTTTTTTTTTCAACGTTAATTATATTTAAATTTAATTTTTAAGTGATTAACGTAATAAATGTTATATAATAAATAGTCTGTAATGAAAATTATAGTACTTCCAATAACACTATTTACTAATAATTACTTACCCATGGTATGGCAATTAAGTCTCTGTAGAGTACTTCGTTCAAAATTATTAATTATATCTTTGGCAAATTGATATCAAACATTCTTATTGAAAATGAAAAGTAGGATTTTGAATTGATTAATAAATAGGGTTTGTTGAAATTTTTGTTTTATTTTCTCAAAACAACCAACATTAACAGACACCATAAATACAAAATACTTGTCAAAACATTAAAAAAAAAAAAAAGTTTTCACTTTTATGTTCGGTTAGAACACTTTTCACAAAAATTACCTCTCAAAATATATCAATAAGTAGATCGATGAAGTGATTATTATTTTAATTTGAAGGGTAAATTAAAGTAGGACCTAAACCTAATTAAGGGATAAAAAATGTATTTCACTATAATTTGACTAACATACAATAGCATGTCTTCCACGGCTTTGGTCCGGTCACTATTAGTACTCATTTTTTTACTATAATTTTCAAGTTTGTTTGTTGCTGCAGCATGCGTTATTTGAGGCAAATCTATCTCTAAATTACACTTATAAATTGCAATTTCTAGCGATTTCTTTTTTGACCGGTGACAGCGGTGAGCCAAGAATTCAATAGGCTAGGTCATTATTTGAGCTCGTTCACAATAAATTTTATGTTTCTATTACACTAATTGATTGTATTGAGGTATTTGTTGGTTGCCCTGCCACCCATATATATATTTTTTCCTTAATTTGTTGTATTCTTCTCCTCTTTTGCTTATCTTGTACTTGCCTATAAAATAAAATAAAAAAGGAAAAAAGTCTCGTGTAAAACACTCTATCTTTTTTTCTCTCTACTGTGTAAAATTTGAAGCAATTGAATGGAAAACTGGATGCCAAATTAAAAAGAAAAAGAGAAAAAAAAAAGACTATTTGAGTTAAAGCTCATTAACGTGTAACTCGTTGAAAAATAAACTCACATTATTTGTGAATAAGATTTTAGGTGTGTTTATAAGAATAAATAACCCTCTCTTATAGAACTAATTTCTTGAGATGAGTTAACTGACGAAATTTTTCATGGTATCAGAACTTAGTGCATGACAAATGGGGTTTATACTATTTACCCCGTGACAAGGACTAAGAAAAATACTGGCCTAAACATGAGCGGAAGGTGTTAAGAAATAATCTCATATTGCCTGTTGACAAAATCTTAGACATATTTATAAAGAATGAACAATTCACTCTTATTGAACCAGATTTATTTATCCGTTAAAAATACAAAAAGAAAACTAAAAAAACCATGAGTTTTGAAGCCCCTTTTACATCATTCCATTTCCATTGAAAACTTTTACCAGCTTTAGATTAAACAGACAAGTTTGGAAAAAACTCGGGAAAAAGCAAAAGGAAAAAAAGAAATCGAAGCAACGCGGATTCCATGTCTGGTCTCCAAATATTTGACGCCCAACAACAAAACCAATGCAGGAAGAGAGATTGAGAGGAGGGTGTCATTTTCGCATAGTCAGTCAAGAGTGTCATCATGTATAATGGGTCGCAGTTGGTAGCTTTCCGAAGAATAACCATGATTGTTTATCTTCCTCTCTCTCTCTCTCTCTCTCTCTGTAGCTACAGCTAGATGTGCCCAAAATAAAAGCCAAAAATATAATTCAAATGCCATTACGGAACCATATTCACAACCACGCAGCCTAACCCGCCTGTAGTATACTTTTTACCCTCTCTATTACCACACCCTCACGCCTAGACACAAGGAAGACAAGCGCACACGCACGCAAAACAGAGTCTCAGGACACACACAGAGAGAGAAATGGCTGTAGGAGGAGGAGGAGGAGGAGGAGGTAATGAGTTTCAGCCACACCCAGTGAAGGAACAGCTTCCGGGCGTCGATTTCTGTGTCTCAAGCTCTCCCGCTTGGCGTAATTCTCTCTCTTTCTCTTTCTCTGTTTTTGCATTTCTTCCATGCTCAGTTTTTTGTTTGCTTTTGTCAACTTCTCTCTTGCCCACTCTGTTGTCCTTTTTTTTATCTACGACCCAATATCGCTTTCTCACTCTCCGTTTCACCGTTCATGGCTTTTCGCGCGCCTTTTTCTTTCCTGGTATCTTTTCTGTTTGGTTCCCGAGAAAACTGATGGGAACGAAAGTAAAGAAGTAGGATGACGGAAAAAGTATTAGTGAAAAAATGGGTGCTGAGATTGGTAAGAGAAAGAAACAGATAAGAAAATTCTAAAAGTTTGGTTTCTAAAATGCTTGGTCGCCACTTCCCACGTCGGATCCTACATTTTTTTTCTTCGTATTTTTCTATTCCTAAAAATAGAGAATCCACTCGAACTAAACCGTATATTTTTTCCATTCTCAGTTGCTTCCTCGAGTCTTAAAATGACAAATATTGTCCTGCAATTTCCGACCAACCAAACAGAGCTTTATATACTCTGATTTTCATTGAGCTTTATATACTCTGATTTTCATTGAGCTTTATATACTCTGATTTTTATTGAGCTTCATGTGTAAAACGATTGCCATAATCGGTTTCATTGTATGCAGCGGAAGCCATAATTCTGGGATTCCAGCACTACTTGGTGATGATTGGAACAGTTGTTATCATCTCAACCATTATTGTCCCTTTAATGGGTGGTGGCAATGTAAGAATTGCCCTCGAATTTCCCACACATCTATTTCTCATTCATTTTCCCTATCTTTTCTACAGATCAAATAACACATTCTATTATTGCTATAGGTGGAGAAGGCTGAGGTGATAGACACTTTCCTCTTTGTTGCTGGTATAAACACACTCTTGCAGTCTTGGTTCGGGACTCGGCTTCCGGTGGTGATGGGGGCTTCTTATGCTTTCATTATTCCCATTATATCTATTTCCTTGTCGAGGAGGTTCAATACGTTCGTAGATCCCCATCAGGTTGGTTTTTACATTTTGTGATTCCCTTTCTCCAGTTCTCTGTGTCGTTCTAGCACAGACTGAGTGGATACTAAAAGATAATGCTCGGAGATGCTTTGTTTCTTTGGAAAGATGAGAGAAGAAAAGAGTTCATATAATTTTTTTGGGATATGAATTTTGCATGCTTACCGTATTTCTGATGTGTTTGCGAGTACTTTCAGAGGTTTTTAGCAACCATGAGAGCCGTGCAAGGAGCACTCATTCTTTCATCTCTCCTCCAAATAGTTATTGGGTTTTTTGGTTTTTGGAGAATCCTTGCGAGGTAGGGTACTGGAAAAGAGGTTTATTGAATTTGAGGATTATCTTTATTTCATTATTCAGTTGTTTTGATTGAGGAGCTAAGTTTCAATGTCTTATGGTCCAGGTTTCTCAGCCCTCTTTCTGCTGTTCCTCTTGTAACTCTAACCGGACTGGGTCTATTTGTGCATGGTTTCCCACAAGTAAAATTGCTCAACTCTTCATTCTGTATTTTTCAATGCACATAATTCATAATTGTTATACAAGCCACTGCTTCTGGTTTTATATTTTCAACACCCTTATCCTTGCCAAAAGAATCTGTCGATTACTGTTTGGAAAATCTCATTTAGAGTTTCTGTCTGATATTTAAGAAACTGGAAACTGAGTTTGCTATCGTTGGTAATACGTTACTAATTAGAAAACAAATCAGAAAAACCTAAAATTGAAATTTTCTGACTAGGTCAAGGTTTATCTAGATTAGTTGACTTCGTTTTGTTTGTCCACTTGGGAATTTTTAACAGCCCAAAAGTGACATTCTTTCACAGGCCTTAACTAATTCAAGATTTATTTATAAACTGGATATGTCGTTCCTATACTACATATTGGTATATTCTACACAAGCGTTTATCATATATAATGTAGCATTTTCATTTATCATTTACATGTAAATTCATCATGAAAATGACCTTGCTTGTTCATTGATGCTCGTAGCTGGAAAAATGAGTTGAACTTGGGACTCCATAATTGATGATTGATTTGAAAATATATTAAATTTCTTATGAAAATGACATTTCTTTTCCATTGATGCTCATAGCTGGCCAATTGCATTGAAGTCGGACTCCCAGAGCTGATTATATTGATTATTTTATCTCAGGTGGGCATCTCCCTTAAGCATTCTGTTGCTTTGTCGTCTAAATTTTTCATTAAAATGTTTGATCATTCTTGATATTCTTGGATTCCTACTTGATGGAGAGGAAATTACTATTAAGTCAGCTACTGGCTTGACACTTCTATTTGCATTCGTACTCTGCTTTGGTATTATGATATATAAAATCTAGGGAGGACCATGGAATGGTACCTATGACAATTTTTAGGTAGGAAGCAGATCAATTGGCTGGATATCACCTCCAGCCTTGCGACCTCATGGTGCACTCTAATGAAGGGAAGGAAACATAGAATCCCTCAACTTTCTTAAATTTGCAAAGAGAAAAAAGCATATTGGATTAAGTGCAGATAAATTAGGAAACTCTAATCTTTTTTCCTCTTTCTTCTCCTATTTTGAGACAATTTATTTGAATCTTTTGAGCTATTCTCTTATGTTTAACTAATGTGATATTTGATTGATTGCAGTACATACCCTCCGCGATTAAATCAGACAAAGTCATGTTGCACAGATTTGCAGTGCTATTCTCAGTTGTGATTGTATGGGTATATGCAGTAATTTTGACCGTAGCTGGTGCATATAATCATCGACCTTTAAAAACCCAAATAAGTTGTCGCACCGATCGATCTGGGCTCATTGCTGCCTCCTCTTGGTGAGCTCATTTGTGACAATTCAGCTGTGATATATTTTATTTCATCTGTCATTCTACGCACTTGTATTCATGTGTTTAATGACTTACAAACTATACTTTTTCACTGTTTTTGATTTCTTCAGTATAATATTTTTCTCAAGAAATAATTCTAGTATGTCATGTTCTTCCAGCTGTAATGTGGATCATACACAGTTTTTGGGGAGATCAGAAATACTACATCATCTGGAGTCATAGTTCTGATTATTTTGTCTGTAAAAGAACCCAAATATTTCCATTATGCAAATAAGTAATACTACCACGTAAATGAGCACTCTTTTGGAATGTAATATTTGTCTAAAATATTGAACTATATACAGTAGCAAACGATGAACCAGTAACATAGTAGTCATCTAAATGATCTTTTATATGTTTTGCTTTGTGATGTTTCCTGGCTATATAGAATGGCTGTGATACAGGAAACAAAGACTTACTTGACATCCTTTGGTGCTTCAAAGGTTTCTTTGCTTGGTGTAGGAGCATTACCGTCAATGATAGATCACTTGACTCAAGCAGTTGCAGTTCGTAATGATAGGGGCAGTTTTGGTTTATCCATTTGTAATTTTTGGACCGTATTAGTAATATTTGATTCATTGCTGTATGGTCTAATTGATGAGCATGTTAACAATTGTATAATAGGCTTAGTTTGGTAGTGATGATGATTTCTTCTTTAAACCTCTCAAGTATGTAGAATAGCTTCTTGCTATTCTTTGAGTAGATCATAAAATCATCTGTGCTTTCTTTCTTTCTTTTTTCTTTTTTGGATTTTGGGGGGTAGTATACTCTAATTCACTATTATGGGTATAACAACTTAAATTACCACGAACTCCAAAACCACTACCTCTCCAATTTGCTTACTCATACTCCAAAGCTTTAGTTTCAACTTACATATAACTCCTTTCCAGTATTAGTGCAATTCTAGTTCTCAAAGCTTGTCCAGGTCAAGGTTAAAAGAAGCCTGGATGTTGTTGTGAAGAAGCATTAGTTAAAACTGTGCTTATTGAGAATAATGAATTTGCAAGTTGCTGCTTTGATCATATAAGATTCCAGACAATATGTTCTTGGTCATTGTAAATGATTAATCAAATTTATGCTTCACTTCTTGTTGGAACTTAAATCATTTTACATTGCCATATACAGGATTAGGGTTCCGTATCCATTTCAATGGGGGCGCCCTACATTTAATGCTGGAGATGTCTTTTCAATGATGGCTGCTGCTTTTGTTGCAATTGTAGAGGTTTGATTTATTCAAAGCATTCCTTGATGTGTTTTTCATTTCGATAGCAACATGATGATTTGCTTATTCTTGTGATGATAATGAAAAGTGCAACAGAGGTTAAATTATGCATAAATATGATCAGACATATGTTTAGCAGTAGATTAAGTTTTTGTCATAAAATAAGCTACACCTAACCCCAAGGGGTTGGCCCATGTGGTAGAAGCCTTGGTCTTGGGGTTTGCTCCCTTCAACGTTCAAGGTTTAACATCTCATGAGTGCAAATAATTTCGTGGGGTCACACCTCCTAGTGAAAAGCCAATGATTTAACTAGTTCCGTGTAGGAAAACTTTCAAGGGTGCGGTGCACAGAACTGTGGTTTATTCTACAGAGGTGGGTCTGAAGGGCCTTGCCTTGGAGAGATTCCCCGACATTAAAAATAAATAAGCTACACCTGAAGATCTTTACACTAGTCAATATGCATGTGAAAATTATTAACATTAGGTGGATTTACTCGTTTAAATTTTTTAATGGGAATACTTTGATAATAATTGTGAAAATGCTTTACTGGAAAACTCATGCTCTGCTCATCTTCCTTCCTTAAAAACTTGTGCTATTATGCATATGATGAGAATTCATATTACTTTTTCTGCTTTAATTATAATCTCTTCTTTCATTTTTTGGGGCAGTCCACAGGTACATTTATTGCTGCATCAAGATATGGGAGTGCCACGTATATCCCCCCTTCTGTACTCAGTCGTGGTGTTGGCTGGCTGGTAGCAAATGATACTCTGATGTCTCATTCTTATACTTATTATTGATATGTAGATTTTACATATTAATTGTTCATTCTTGTTAAATTGTTTAATTTTAATAAATTTCAGGGAATAGGCACTCTTCTGGATGGCATTTTTGGCACAGGAACTGGCTCCACTGCATCAGTGTGAGTTTTTAACTTCTAAAATTTCTTCATATTACTATTTTTGGAGAATCCTTGGAATAGGACTTCAGCTAGTTCTATTAAGGAAATAAAAAACATTGAATAGTCTCCATGTGAGGCCTTCATACATATATGTTTTTGGACACCACTTTAACCCAAAAGCACAAATTTATAGATTTAGATCCAATTATGTTTTATCAATTACTCCTTATGATTAGTACTTCAAGTGGGATTTCACCACTCACACTCTCACAAGTGTATACTCTAACGAGTTTGACTTTTGCATCAGTTAATTATAGTGTATGCACAATCAACTTATGAAAATTGGATCCATCTGTAGCTTTTAATATATCATAATTTTCTTTAGATTGGTTTCGAAGATCTAATTGGTTTATGATAAATTTTAGTCTGTTAGATATTTCATGATTCTCTCTCTCTCTCCCTCTCTCTAATAAATATATAAAAGGATATGTGATCTAACTGTGCACTATTTATTCATTTCAAAGTGAAAATGCAGGTCTTTTGGGATTAACCCGGATTGGAAGTAGAAGAGTCATTCAAATATCGGCAGCATTCATGCTTTTCTTCTCTGTTTTAGGTGTGGTATAAATAAATTAGTAGTGTAGTTGGTCATTCTAACTTCATGTGTTTTTGAGACATCTTTTCTGTTTAAGCAATAATGGGAAGGGGCTTGGCATTTTTCTTTGATATTGTTCAGAAAATTGGCATATTTAACTTAGTGAGTGGTCTTAATTTTGTTCTTAATTCATGTCCAGGAAAATTTGGGGCCATCCTTGCTTCTATTCCATTACCAATTGTGGCGGCCTTATACTGTGTTCTCTTTGCCTATGTGGGTATGTATTACATGTCTACGTTGATCATGTTCATTTAGATTTATATTAGAGTTTATGAGAAACTATACTTACCTCCTCAAATTACCATGCAATTTGAACCATCCCATTCCCTCCAATGTTTCAATTTTTGTAATGAACCATACCTATCTACCACTCAATTTGTAGTTTCTCCCCTCCGTGATGATTTTTTGTTAACTTAGACGGCAAACGTCTGTTAACTCATATGGCAACCGCGTCACATGACCCCCACCCCCTCTTTTTACTTGAAATAAAAAGAGAACTATAAAATTTTGATACAAGTTTTATCTTTTTCATGATCCTGTAGCATCTGCCATTCAATAGTAGTAATATGAAGCCTTTGCGTGAGTAGATGTGTGCCTCTATTTGCCCAGCTGGTAATGAGATTCTGATCAGAAAGGAGGAAATAAACCTACTTTATGCTTTGATTTTATCCATATTGAAATTTTCATTCTCAACTCTCATTGCTGTACAAATGACATACCTTCATTATTATGTACCCCTATAATAGACTTAGTCCGACAATTATGTTTAAAAATTCATTTCAAACTCAAGTCATCTTGAACTTCGTCAAACATATAAATCGGTTGATGTTTAAGTACTGAAAATTTCTTAGATAGGACATATGAGTCATTCCCACTTGCTTTAGCAAAAGTAAAGCTAGTATTTTAGACATAAACACAATGATTCTTCGTTTTCTATTGCAATAAAGAGAAGTCTGCTATGTTCCATGAACAACATTGTTGATTGAGATGGAAATGGTAATGCAACTGATTGATTACTTGAAGAGTTGAAGAGATGTTACTTAGAGATAAAGAACAAACAACACTAATCGTCTTTCTTAAATATTTTGAATATGAGTTATAGCTCTACTGTTTAATTTCTTAAATATATGTTTTTGCACAACATTAAACATCTTCCTTTGGGTTGAGCAGTTTCAGCTGGCCTTGCTCTTCTTCAATTCTGCAACCTAAATAGCTTCAGAACAAAATTCATTATAGGCTTTGCTCTCTTCATGGGTCTTAGCGTGCCTCAGTATTTCAGTGAATACCAATTGATACCCAGTAGGGGACCTGTCCACACTCGCGCCATATGGGTGCGTATGTTTCCTTTTGTCATTGGCTCATCATTTTTTAATTTTCATATGGTAATCTGAAATTATTTTGGTTGGCATTTCTTGCAGTTCAACAACATCTTGCAAGTGATTTTTTCTTCTCCAGCAACCGTGGCTGTTATAGTTGCTTTCTTGTTGGATACCACTCTCAGCCGTGGCCACAGCTCTACCCGTCGAGATAGTGGGATCCATTGGTGGGAGAAGTTCAGGTACTTTAATCAGGACACTAGGAGCGAGGAGTTCTATGCATTGCCTTATAACCTTAACAGGTTCTTTCCTTCATTCTGACTGTCGAGTTCTTGCTTCCCATTGTTGACCAGAAATGGAGAAATACTAGTGAACTTGTTAGAATTTGTTAAAATACAAGAGGGTCAGAAATTATATAGCAGTATAGTTGAGCATAAGAAACAGACTTGGTGTTGCATACCTGGTTAATCTTGTATATATATCTATCTTGTTATACATGAAAAATATGCTATTGCACAACCAAAGTATTCTTGTTGCTTTATTTTGTGAGGGAATGGCAATGAAAAATGTGATGCAAAGTGGTGGTGTGAATTCAAACTTTTGAATGGATCACCCATGTGTTGCTCTATTGTGAAGAATGATCTTAGCTTTCTACCAAATAGAAAAAATATTTGGTTTTGAAGTTTAGACATTTTCTCTAATAGGAACGCAGCTGCAAAAATTGGAAAGGAAGACCAAGCCTAATTTTGCTTATACAAATACAATGGGGGGCTTTTAAACACTTTATTATTTTTATTTTCATATTTCACTTCTTTTTTTTTTTTTGGACGACTTCAATGTAAAAGGGTTGCCGAACCATTCCCATACTTTGAAGAGCAGTCATGTGCAGTGCATGTGACCATTTTTTCATCCATTTTAACGTATCACACTCATGGAGTGATCTTTTGACACAAGATAGTAGTTTGATATATCCAAATTTCACTTTTTGAAATTTGGCAGTGTAAATAAAAATGTGGTACTAGTTTAGGGGGCAAAATATATTTTTCTATAAGTAAACATGTTCTTAGTTGAGAACATAGAGTTCATTTGGTATATAACATTTTAGGTCTTTTTTTTTTTTTTTTTTTTTTAAAAAAAAAAATTTTAATAACTTTTCGTTTTGATATAATATAAAGGTAAAAGTAATTTTGAGTGTTTTGTAAGTATATGTCCAGCACGTGAACCTGACATGTCCGTTTCTTATACAATGCATACAAAACTCAAAAAAACATATATATCTTCGCTGTGCTTTCTAAAAAATGCTAGGAAGTAAGTTTTAAAAAGAAGCAAAAATGGGTCAAAAATTGGTTAACCCCAAAAAGGGACCTTAAAAGTGTCATTAAACGGACTAATAATACTTAGGGTTTTTTGGATAAGTAATAATACTTTATAATTGAGAATATAATATTAACAAAACCAATTTCGTATGGGTGTGGCGACATTATTAATGGCTTTGTTCGTTAATGCTTTCTGGAGGTTTTGATTTTGAGTACTTTGCGAGTATTTTGTGTTTTGAGTTATTTATTAATTTTTTTTAAAAATAAAACAAAACAAAAGGAGACAAAGATTATTGTTATTATACAAGTATTTTCAAGATCCATAAACATTAATATGATAATATTTTTAATAATTTAACTTGAAAATAATGACTAGAATTTCAAAAAATTAACTTAATAAAACATTCTATTTATTTATTTATTTTTTAAAAAAGTCTTGAAATTATTACACATGGTCAACAAGCTAGCTCCTGAAATTTGGCATGATTCATGAATAACTCAAGTCAAAACTATAGAGTACATGGATAAAAGTCAACATTATGATCTTTTGTAATATATTTTACCATATAGTCTTAAATTTGGAATAAAAAAAATAATTCTGCCACGTTTGTTTGAGTCCCTGCATATAATAAATTCGTTCAAATTTGTGGTAAAATTGGAATTCTAGGAGCCATCCTTTTCTTTGGTGGGAAAAAAGCAAAATATTCCATCAATATATATTACATTCTACATATTAAAACCCATATGGATTTGACCACTATTCAAACTGCCAACAAGATTCCTATTCATCCTTTTCTTAGGGAAAATCACTGATTTTACTAGCCAAGAAAATTATATATATATTTTTATTTTTTATCAAAAACATCTATAATTTCATGTAAACTAACAAGAAATACATGAGGGAGCGCATGTGGTTCAGTCAGATTTGAGGGAACGTTTATTGTTTTCATTATTTAGGCCTTCTTGTGCGGCTCCCAGCAGGTAAATGCTATTATGATCATACCCAAGTAAAATAACCACGATTGGTCTTCCCAGCCTACCATTTTGTTTTTTTTTTTTTAAAAAAAAAAAACCAGCAAGAAATACCACAACTACAAATTTATTTTTGTCCTTACTAATTATTATTTTTTTAAAAAAAAAAGAAAAGAAAAAAAAGATGACCACCTCGAATGGACATTAAAAGCTCACAGCTGCACAAGAATATAATACCTCTGTTCCACGCGACATCAACTCGTTTGTCAATAGACTCAATTACCACCACCAATAGCTTGTCACCTTTCATATAAACAGAGGATTTTGTGAGGGGAGGATTTATTTTATTATTTATATTATATTCTCATATGTTGTTATATGGTAAATTATATTGTTAAATGTAATAAAATAAAATATAAACCGTGAAATAAATCATTTAAATTCATGAAAAAAAAACTTAATTATAAATTTTTTTTTTAAAAAAATTAACAAGAAGAAAAAAAAAATATATATATATATATATTAAGAACTATGAGCTTGTTGGGTGTGTAATTTTTTTATACCATTTTTTACTGTATTTAAAATTATAAAAGTTGTTTTTATGTTTTTTTTGGTAAAAAAATTATCTTTAGATGGTTTAAAGAATATCATAACAATTCAGACCTCCATGAATAATAATATAATATCAAGGCCATATTTACTTAGCAGTTAAAACGACACAAAGAAAAGACAGTTAAAACGACACAAAGAACAAAGTAAAATGATCCAAAAATAAAAATAAAAATAAAAATAAAAAGAGAAAATTTTTGAGGGTGAGAGAGTGAGAGAGAGCCAATAAAGACTATGGTATACCCAAACACAAGCGAGCTATGAGCAAACCCACCAGTACTCCAACCAGTCAGAGCCGTCTCCGTCACGCCGCCGTAACCAATGCAGTCGCCTCAGTCAACTCTCCGCTAGTCTCTTACTCTCTCCGTGGTGGCAATGTCTCTTTCGCCGGACTACTCCGCTGCCGGTGCTAGCCTGTACTGCGGCGAAGACGCCGGGGAAGTGGCCTCCTGGGTAGCCGACACGTGGATCTCCCACTATCCTCCGACGTCCCTCTCCGCCGATTCTCCGCCGTCCGATGAGTCCACCGTTTCCATGCTCATCGACTCGGAGCCCCACCACGCGCCCCACCCGGGCTACCTCAGACGCTGCCGTGACCGCTCGATCGACATCACCGCTCGCCAGGACTCCATCAACTGGATCTTAAAGGTACGCACTTTATCACTCACATACCAAAATACGTACATGTATATCGTATACGTATTATCGTTTTGATTTTTCTGGATTGGTTTTTGTACGTGTGACAGGTGCACGCGTACTATCGCTTCAGACCAGTAACGGCGTTTCTCTCGGTTAACTACTTGGACCGTTTTCTCTCGTCGCATTCTCTGCTGGTATGATAATTTTCCAGGAAAAAGTTTCAGATTTTCCGAGAAAACATCTATAAGTTTCAGCTTTGCTCGTTTTTTTATTCTCTTTTCCTTTTCAGCTGCCAAGTGGGTGGCCGTTTCAGCTGCTATCGGTGGCGTGCTTGTCTTTGGCGGCGAAAATGGAGGAGCCCCAGGTCCCACTGCTTCTGGACCTCCAAGTATTCGACCCGGAATTCTTGTTCGCCCCGAGTACAGTCCAGCGAATGGAGCTTTCGGTCATGACCATTCTCAATTGGAGATTGCGCTCCGTCACCCCTTTCGATTTCCTTGATTATTTCATCTCCAAGCTCCCATCTTCTTCTTCTTCCACTCCTTCACCGGAGCTCTTCAACCGGGTCTTCTACGCTTCTTCGGATCTCATTCTCAGCACCACCCGTGGTAATCCAAACCCGAACCCGCACCCAAGTCCATTTTCTAGTGGTGTTCTTTTTTTTTTTTCCTTAAAAAACATTTCGTACAATATTGCTAAATTTTACTGATTATATTTCAGCGATCGATTTCTTGGGTTTCGCGCCATCGACAGTAGCAGCAGCGGCCGTGCTTTGTGCCACTGCTGAAGGTTCTGATTCGCCGGTGGTCGATAGCAAAATGCCAGTGGTTTTCCACGAGAGAGTAAACAACGTATTTTTCTGTGGCCTGAGTATAGTTTTATTATTTTACTTGGGTCGTTTTGTGAATAAATGTTTGTTTTTTTCTTTGTGAGAAATTCGAAGAGTGTGTGAGCATAGAAAGCTGTGTAATATATTTTTTGGGGCTTTTTTTTGCTTTTTTTTGTTTTTTGGTACAGGAGATGGTGAGAAGCTGTCTCCAACTAATGCAGGAGTATCTGATCGACACGTGTCCCGGCGCCGCCCTAAAAGAACAGAGAGTCGAGCCGGCGCCGCCTCCCAGCCCCATAGGCGTGCTGGATGCTGCTGCCTGTGGGAGCTGCGACACGCGTTCCGAGAACCCCGGCTCCACTGGCTTAGCCGAAGCCGAGCCGCCCCTCAAGCGACTACGATCCTCTGCCCCGGATGTACAGCAGCGGTAGATAAGCCCCCCCCCCCCATCCGGCCGTATTTCTCTCTTTTCACATCTTTTGTCAGAGAAAGAGAGGTCTCTTTTTCTTTTTTTCTTTTCTTTTTTTTTTTTTTTATAAAAAATTTAATCGTCATTAAAGTTCTCCTTTTGTCGTTTCGATTATATAAGAGATGGACGGTCAGGATTGCAGGGAGGTTTTAGGGAAGAGGGATTTTTCTAAATTTTTATTTCATATTTATTTGTCGATCATATATATATATATTATAAAAATACATGAGATGAGGAGGTCCAGGCTGGGGGCATTTAGCTACTTTGTTATGGGCATTTTGGTCAATGAAAAAAGGATGTACGCACACTCTTGTTTGTCTCAATTGTGACGGTCCAGTCGTCTCTAATGATGTCTCAATTATTCCCAAACCCGGCTTTTATTCATCAATCATCTCTGCATGCAAAGAAACCAGAGGGGTCCGAACTGTTTCTCAAGTGTTTAGTTTCAAAGCTCAAAGCTGTCCAAAATACCCTTGTGGGTTGTAATAATACGTGAGGGTAATTTCGGGATAGGAACTGGTTAGTGCTTGATTGATGTTTATTTAATGGCCCAGTGGGTCTGTGCCACGTGCCCGACAGGAAGTACGGTGTGAGTGGGTTGCAGTACGTGTAGTCTCACATCCGTAGATGTCGAACGAGGATCTAAACTATTTAAACAACACATTTGTTTGTCTTTATTTTTTATTTTATTTTATTTTATTTATTACAGTTTGTATCAGGTGGAATTGAATTGATAGTCCATGGAAATAAAAAACAAAAATGGGATCGTGAAGTAATAATATTTGTTTAGAGGGGGGCTAATTATAAAATTGGACAAATTACTATTTTTCATTTTCCCTAGATTGTCCTTGGGAGTTCATGAAATTACACCGATGAAGTAGAGTAATATATGTAGGTATGCTTGGGCAGGGGGATGGGACCCACGTGTTGATTAGACAATGCGTATTGGGGATGGGGAGTGAGAAGTCTGAGGAGCGTGACGTTGGCATGACGGGTAGAAGCCACGTAAGAGGAAGTGAAAAAAGGCGAGAGAGATGGGATTTGGAGGGAAAGGATGTGAGTGGAGGGGGTGTTGGGAGACAGAGGGGTAGAATCAATCGGGGCCGTCCAGCTGTAAAGAGGCCGAGCAGTGGTACTAGTTGGACCGAGGCAAAGATTTGATTTGATTGGGTGTGGGGTGCCACTAGACGTCGCATCACCTTGGAGCTTGTACGGGAATAAGAAACCAAAAAGATCTCTGCCTTAGAAACCCTTGTTTGATCGTTTTTTAGTTCAGTCTTCTTCTTGTGGCCGTTGGATCACATCACATGCCACCCTTTAAGCCTTTCTCCTAGAAAGGCTAGAATCACCTCAACAAAAAGTGCCCAAGTTCAATCTAAAATTTGTCATGGTGGATTAATTAATATATAAGGAGCTAAGCTAGGGTTGGGAGTCGGATAACTCGGGGTTGATTTAAGAATTTTTGCTTACCATCGTGTCCACAGGTGGGAAGTCAATAGTTTTATCGACTTTTTCCGACAAAGAGCATTACTATTTATTACTGTAATTAACCGTCACCGCCAAGTTGGTGACTTGGTGGTAATGGTACATGGAATGAGTTAACAATTGATGATTGATGAGGGCTGAGAGTGAGGTAGGACGGTGGTAGCGCAAAGAGGGGGATAACGGTGGGGAGGTATTGAGAGTGAGAATCACTATGGGTTTGAGAGATACTAAGAGAACGTGATGTCTGAAAAACGTTATTTAAGTTGTTTCCAAGTGAAAGTGTGAAATGATGAAAGTGATTCAGGGTTGAGAATGCGATGTTTAGCTTATAAAATAGCGTTGTTTCGGTTTTTAACTGATAAAAACGATGCCGTTTAATTAAGCAATCAAGTAAAAAAAATTATATATAATGTTGGGTTGAGTGGAACCTCAAAATTCTAAAAAACGATTTTGCCTACCAACCCGACGTGGTTAGAAATAAAACTACTCAACCTCTGTGCAATTTTTGATAGATGGGCGTATGTGACGCATTATGCAAGAAAATTGAAGTAATCCTATAATTTGAAACATTTGGTAAAACTTATCGTAATAGTGCTTTTATTCTTTGGACTTTATGGTGCATATATATGCTCCACGGTGTCCTTCATCTTCATCCTTCGAAAATACGAAGATTTATATATTAATGTGCATGAAAGCAAACACCTTTTTTGAAAATCGACTGAACACACCCTAAACTTGGCTTGGGTACTCTTCCAAGTTCCAAGCTCCTCATCCACATCACTTTGGCACTTATTGGGCGTCATTTTCTCGTTGTTTTTCCCTTGGTGAATGGCTTTTGACGAGCCATTCACCATTCTTCAGGTGCTCTCTCTCCTATGCACCTTTTCTTCTGTCTAGTTACATCAGGATTTTTCTCTTTTTCTCCTTTACTAATCTTACCTGCCCAAACCCTTTATGTGGTGGTTTTTCTCTTGGATTGGGTTGCACAACAGTTACTTAAAAATATCTTCTTCTACAATTTTAAATTATGAAAGAAATTTAGATCCTTTTTAAGCATCAAAACACTTCAAAATATTACATATAAAAAATGTGACATATTATAGTTGAGAATTGAATATATTTTAATTAATTTGATATTTTGCTTTCTATGTTGTAAGAAAATTTTGAACAAAAAATTATATTTTTTGATTTTATAAAGAATAAACGTCTCGGAGAATAAAAAGCATTTTGGAAGGAAATCTTTTTCCTACCTACCTTCATAAATTGCCACCTTTTTGATATGTGACATTTTCGAAGCCAAAAAACGACCTAAATTGTAGAGACCTAAATTATAATATATATATTTTTAAATTGTAGGAGATTCTAATCCCAGTTAATTTGCCGGATTGTTAGCAGTTTCAGTAGTAATTGTGAAAAACAATTTATGTAGAATCCATGAAATCTCGAATCCTCTATAGTTCAAATAATCTAAAGAAGAGCTAGTTTCTTAATTTTTACTAAAAAAAAATAAAAATAAAAATTTACCCTTAAAAATTAAGGAATCTGCTACTTTCTGGTTCAAATAAACGAAAGAAGATCCGACTTTGAAATCTACCAGTAGGATAGATAGTCAAACAATTTAAAATTTATTTGAATAACTGGATTCCACATAAACTCTCTCACGATAACTGTCGGAATTGCTAGAGATCGACCCCCCTCCTTTTTTGTCCTCTCTTTCGTTTGTGATCCAATGCATGCAAAATTTTCTTCATATACGCCCCGAGGAGCTTTGTATTATTGTCGCACTTATGGCTTCAAGCAGGGTAAAATGGGGCCACAAGACAAAGATGTGGCTGCCATTTTGTACAAGATTGGTCAATGTCGGGCCCCATTTCCAGGCTGTATATATATATATATATCTATATATATATGAGGAACTACGTTTTCATCAAATTTCCTGCACAGCCAGCACTGCAGGAACAGAGTATACAATACATAAACTAGCATTATCATTAATTATTATTATTTTTGTAATATATATATTTTTGAGCTACATGATGTTCATCTATTTGTTGTAAGCATTTTCTTTTTCCCGGATAAAGATTTTATGTGAGAGATTACTCGTTTGAATAAATGGTTGAACAATCTAAAATTTATTTGACCAGATAATTTCACACACGAGGAAAGAAAACGGGGGTGCATAATAGTGTGTACATGTGAAGGGTGAGGAGAGACAAGAAATGGACCCCTCTCTATGGCCGGAAGGGGACAGGTTCACAAACAGCCTTTTAGTCATGGTACTAAAAGTCCCCCACGGGCTTAATTTATAGAGTGAGAAAAAGGGTGGTCTGACCGTCTAGCTAGGACAGTGACTCTAATAGAAAGAAGCCATTGGATGAGACAAACCAGCATTAACAACCTTTACGAGCACCACCAACCCTCCACCGCCTCTCTCTCTCTCTCTCTCTTTCTCTCAATCCCCATCTGTTTGTCCTTTGATCCACTGCATATATACCCATCAACGTGGCTTCCAGGTTTTCTTTCAAGTTTGTTTTGGTCAATATATATATAGTTTTTCTTCCTTTCCCAGTTTTGGTTGTGTGACAATTTTTATCCTTGTGTGCATTGGCTTTGGTCTTTTAAGGAAGAAAAGTTAACCACATGCAACATTTTGACCCTTTTCTTTTGTTCTGGTATTGTTAATCTCAGATACGATTGCTATGAGCTTCAGTCATTTTGATCTCCTTATTAGAGTCATCAATACATCACAAAATCCCATATGATACATTGTGCATTATAGTACTGACTGGCGTGGTATTCAATTGGAGGTCCTGGCTACCCGTGGGTTCCGGTCAAAATGCGCAAAGCATGCACTCATTTCAAATTCTTCGGGCCAATTGACTAAGGAAAATTGGGGGGCGATTGTAGGGTTTAGATTCCGATAGGTCTTGGGAGGGCCCAACGTCATGTAAGTCCAACTGGCCACTACTCACTAGGATTCGAGTGCAATTAAGGAATGCTATCAAGCATTCTTTAACAAAACTCTCGGCGAAAGTCTATATAGAGGGTGTCGGTCTATATAAAGAACCTGAGTGAACCTCGTATGTATGCAATCTAATCCTTAGCTATATATGCTTTTGCCAAAATACTCATCTGCCATACACCTACTAACATGAACGCCAGAGTGGCTCTACCAAATCTCACGGGTGAAAGAGTCTCAACTTGGTTTCAAGAGAGTGAAATTTAGATAGCTTACCACCTGAAAAGTGAATGCAGGACATACAGTTTTGGATTGGTTAATGAGATTGAAGTTTAGGTTACTTACCACTAATTTGTCTTTTTGTGCCAAAATAAGTAGGATTTTTGTAGCATTTGAAGCCAGGCAGGAGGTAAAGAATTAATAGCTATCCCAATTAGAAAAACGCCAAGTAGGAACAAAAATAGACAGAAGAAGTTGGACAAATTGAATCAAAATTAACGGGACTAGAAAACTATGGATCCCACAAAGACTAGAAAAACCAATAACAAAACAAAGAAGCAAATAAATTAGATTTTCTACACTTACACTTAAAGTAGAAAAATCCAAAAGTCCAACCACAAAAAGATCTTTAGCTTTCCTTCGTACTTGACATTTGATTTATATCAGCATCTTAATTAAATCACTCCCTCTCTCTCGCTCTCTCTCTCTCTCTCATTATTTCTACAGTCTATATGCATGCTTGACTTAGACAACATCAACAAAAACCAAAATGACCTCTATCATGATTTTTTGTAATATTGTAAATTCAAGCAGAACTTTTTTTTTTTTTGGTCTAAAAAATGGCAAAACAAAGAAAAACACTAGTAGATGCAATTATAAGACTACCCATTTTACCCAATTATAGATGCAATTAAGGGTCACGTTTAATAAGTATGATATTATCTGTTTTGGATCTTACTTCGCACGATTTTATTTTTGAATTTACTTCAGAGAGTCTTGTACCATTTAAAAAGAGCATCATCTGAGTATTCCATTTTTCACGCCCAAATAATGTGAGACGCCACATCACAATTTTTGGATAAATTTGCAAATATCTAACCCTACCTTCGCGGGTTGAAATTTTGAGGTTTGCTTGTTTCCTAAAAAAGAAAAGAAAAGAAAAAAACAAGGGGGTCCTCCACGTTTGTACGAGACATGAAAACGGGTCGACTCAACTGTTTGAGAACATTTATTATATGATTCGTCACAACAGTTGGGGCAGTTAGGCAGTCATGTAAGAAAATAATACTCGTCACACCATTA
Source organism: Carpinus fangiana (assembly GCA_006937295.1). Classification (NCBI taxonomy): domain Eukaryota; kingdom Viridiplantae; phylum Streptophyta; class Magnoliopsida; order Fagales; family Betulaceae; genus Carpinus; species Carpinus fangiana. The sequence goes on from CM017322.1 coordinate 2,964,714, forward strand.
TTTATATATATATATATATATATTTTAAAAAGCCATCTGCAAACTTTAATTCATATATATCTCGGACCAATGGATATGGGAGTGCTGCTCATCGGTGCCTCTAACACTCATTTGGTAGTTGAGGTTTGACTCAACAAATTCCTGTTTAAATACTAGGATGTCTCAATTCTCATTGCTTTGGTTATTAATTTGGTGAGTTGTTTTTGCCTAGTGGGTTGCTTAGTTGGGGGCCACTTTTGGCCATTTGGGAGTTATTATTCAATCGGTCTTGAGATAACGCTTGCAGTTTTTTTTGTTTAGGCTTTTTTCACGCAGTTTTCAGCAGATAGGTATTGCCATAGTCACGCTTAGATAGAATAACAACAGTTGATCGCCCCTCTTGCCATTTTGACTAGAACTAATTGGTTACATAGAGCCCAACAATTTTTTGTCTACTACCAAACACAAGAACAACATAAGGTGCAAATTGCATTTTTTTTTTTACATGGAAGACAAGGATTTGTCCTAGTACCAATGGGTTGCTAGACTTGGGCATAATTGGTAATTGGGAGGAATTCACCTTAGTCCTTGAAGGTAGTAAGATTTGCTCCTTTTGCCTATGATGACCCAACTGGGGCTTTCACTAAGATCAAATAGGTCCATTTGGGTCACAACTCTGTGCCATGGGCTTTCATAATCTGAAGGATATCTCTCACATTCACTTGAGTCCTGATTTAGCATTGACTAGCGCCCCAGCCTACCATTTTTTTGAACAGGTTGGGCCTGATTTGCAGCCAAATCTGGGCTGCGCAGGCCAGGCCTAATTAATGAATCTCAAAAAATTGTAATTATAAAAGAAAAACTTCACAAAACCCCCCGAAGTTTCACAGATTTTAAAAGTACTTTCGAAGTTCAAAAAATCTCAATTGAAAGTATTGAACTTTCAATTTTTTTCAATTACACTTTTTCATTAGAATTTTTTGTTAAATATTGTCTCAAAATACCCATATTTTTTATTATAAAAAAAGGTATTTTGAGTATTTTGACAAAAATTAACGGAAAATCCTAACAAAAGGGGGTAATTAATAGTTCGATATCCTTAATTGAGAGTTTTCAAACTTTGAGAGATAATGTTAAAACGAAAGGGAGTTGATGGGAGTTTTCTAAAATTTCTCTAATAAAAAAAAAAAAAAAAAGGAAAAAAGGAAAAAAGAAAAGAGAAAAAAGAAATCAGCAATTGTCAAATTATGGCCCCATATGAGCTGGATGGGGCATGGGAACCTTAATGCTTCAGTGGATTTAGAGAGAAAGAAACAATTTTGATGGGGGTTTGATGATGATAGAGAGAGAGTCCCAATTTGGATGGGCCTTGATGGTAACACTCTTTGCCCTATTTGACCTGTTTGGATGGCCATTAATAATGAGTTATCCGAGGGGGAATTTCACATGGGATACTAATTAATTTATTGGTGGATCTTGGAGGGTTTTAGAGCAATTTTTTGAGACCTTTTTGATTAAATACATGTGAAGATGATTAATGATTTAGTTAAGGATAAGCTTCGTTCGCCTAGTTCCTCCTCCTTTTCTTGACTTCACATGCCTATCAAACTTTTTTGACTTTTATTTTTATTCAATCGAAAAACTCAAGATCTTCAATCTTTTGCCATTTGTGCACCTATATATGCCATAGGTCTACATATAATAATAATTATTATTCATATAATACACATGAAGATAAAGGAAATTAAAACTTATATTAAAGAAGAAATGAAAACAACAAAGCAAGTGGGTCTCCGGGTCTCCTCCATTGCATTTATAATCAAATGTTATAAAAATATAATCTATTTTTCATATATTTTATATTTACGGGTTAATTGTAATTAAATAAAATTCCCTTGATTTAATGAGAGCACAATGTAGTCTTAAACCCTACTCCAAGTGGTGGACGTAGATGTTTAATACCGAATCACTTGTAAATTTTTTTTATGTTATTTTTTCTCTCGCTTCTGTTGTTATTTTTGTATTAGAGTTTTATTATATATTCTAACAATTACTTTTTAAATAGTTAAAATAGATAATGCGTTATCTCTATTATATGATTAGAAGTTACAATATTTTGATAGAACAACTTATTATTATGTAAATTTGTAACTTAAGTATCACATGGTATGATCAAATGCAATGAATGTTGACTAGGAGGAGGTCATTTATGAAAAAAAAGATATCCGATTGTTGTACAATATCCCTCAATGAGTGCCAAATGTCCAAATAACTCTATTATAAATTTCTTCTCCCTTCATATATATATATCATGAACACTAAGGGTGAAGCAAGGCACCATTTTGCATATATATATATATATATATATATAAAACCTTAAACATACAAGAGAAGTCATTTAGGGGGATTAAATTTAAACCCAATTTACTAAATTGATATTTATTTACAATGCATATGAGAATAACATGGGAAGAGAGTGATTTTTTTTTTTTTACATTGGTAGTAGTACCAACTACCAAAGAAGGAAGAGCAAGTGACAATTAAAAAAAGTAAAAATAAGTGGAGAAATTTGAGTTGAAGTGCGTGTGCACGTGCAAACATGTGTGTGAATATGTGTGGGATGGCGCATATACATACATATGCACACGTGCCCACATGGTTGTGTGAGTTCTGAGAGTAATTTTGTTGCAGAGGGGAGTCTCTGTGTCTGTCTCTGAGGTTATGAATGTGATGGCATGTGGATTCATAAACCCCCCATTCAACTGCACCACTTACACTTCTCCTTTCCCCAAGAAAATTTCTACAGTCTCCCCCACTCATGCTGTCGTGCCCTAAAAACACTTTTTTTAAGGCCTGTTTGGGAAAACATTCATGGCAGTGGGGGAGAAAGAGAGTGTGTGAGATAGATCCTCCAATCAGATGACATGCATGCAAATGCAACGGCAATAACATTTAAATTATGTCACCTTTTGTTGTGCATTCTCATTAACACACCACCCTACCTACGGGTATTGTGTTCCTTATAAATGCCTTTAAATGCAATGCAATAATGTCAAATCAGTACAATGATAAAGGATCTTCTGGTTGTTAATTTTATGGTCAAGATTTAATAGTGTCATATTTAATGATGTAAATGATATCACGTCATTTAAAATTTTTGAATGACGTGCTTCGTATTCTAGCTTATATACGAGGGTTTCGGCGAGGGATGCTTTGATGTCTACGTCGGTAGGCAATTTTCGAAGAAGAGAAAGTAACGCACAAGGAGTTAAAAAAGGCTTGAAAAACATACGTGCTACAATGTATAGTGGTTCTGTTGTTGGTTGTCATGGTGATGTGACGAGGGCTTGGATTCCCTGTAGGGCACTTGCTAGGAGCGCCAAAAAGATCATTGGCCCTTGGGTTGCAATTCAAGGGATGTCTGGGCATCCTTCATTCGGTTGTGAGTGGGGGAGGCTTGTAGATGGGTATTGATCCCACCTTCGGACGAGCCTAACCTAGACTGAGGGCCGAGCATCCCATCGAGCCTGAGGGCCAAATGGGCATCCGGTAAATTAACCCACCAGTTACCCCCAATTTTCATGCTCGGTCGGTGATTCCATCCAATTTTAATAGATTCATCACCCTTGCTTGTTTTTTTTGGGTCTCTCTACAGGTCTCATAGGAGTCATAGGACTAAGCAAGCAGCTTGTGATCAAATATGAACCGTACTCTTAACACTAGTAAACCACATCTGGGAGGACCACATGTACTTTGGTACAATATATTGTAGATGCGGAATTAATAAGTCCAGCTAGAAACAACCATATTACTCAAACGAAATCAAATATTGTCCCACACAACACAAGAGAGGATAAGAGGGTGTGATTTGTGTGTGTGCATGTAGGTGCGTGTGTTGTGTGAGGCCGGAAGATAGATCGAGAAAGGCATTACTGCTGAAGGGGATAGGTGTCCGTTATATAGCGTGGAAGGGGAAATGGGACGTGTACCCTGTTTTGTGAAAAGAGTACACAGTGCCTCGCTGTCTAGCATGTGAAGAAGTTGTGGCTTTCCCTTCTCTCTCTTACATGCATCCACTATAACCCACGCAACTGGCAGTTTTGATTCATTCGCATAGAGAGCCGAACAGGGGAGAAACAGGACAAAACGAGTCTAGGATTTGAGTCTGATTCTCTTTGTTTTTTTCCACCCCTCCACTCTTCTATTTTACCTTATTACTTGCTAAAGAGTGAAGACCAAAAACACACAGACACATACGCATTCCCTCAAAGTCCTTGTAGAGTGACATAATATCTCTCTTTCTTGGTAAAAGAGGGGCTTGTAGAAGGAAACCGAGTTGGGTTTTTTTTTTGTTTTTTGTTTTTTGTTTTTTGTTTTGTTTTGTTTTGCAAAGCAGAGGAAAATGGATGTCTCGGCTTCAGAATGCAGCAGCGGCTGTGACTCCGGTTGGACTTTGTACTTGGAACAATCTTTTCTTTCTCAAAATAGTGGGTTTATTAATGGGAAAAGTGGTTTTTGTGATGACTATAAAGATAAAAGAGCTATAGGAGAAGAAGTGGAAGAAGAAGAAGAGGACTTGTCGATGGTTTCTGATGCATCTTCTGGGCCTCCTCATCTCCCCGAAGACGAAGGTTACTCCAACGATGATAATGGGTGCTTTTATCCTGCATCCAAGGCAGCCACATTGGCCAGGAACGTTGGGAAAAGGCAGAAAATCAAAGAACACCGACACCTTGAAGATCAAGAACCGACTGCTTTTCTTGATGACACTGCTAGTTCCCCTGTTATCAATTTATCCGGGGTAAGTTCACATGCTTAGAACCCCATAAACAATGTTGTATCAAAGTATAGTTTCTTGTTCATGCCATTAAATTTTTTTTCTCTAATGGTTTCTTGAATATTTTCCAGAACAATTTCAGTCTGATCAATAATCAAGCTTCAATGGACAGTGTCGTGGATTTTTCTCAAGGTTTCTCAGCAACTCATTTCGAGGTACTTGGCCTAATCAAGCTTCTTGGGTTTGATTAAAATTTTTTGTTCTCCTTTGTAACTGCTGTAGCAAAGCTTGTTAACTATTGGTGAATTCTTGCAGGGGACAACAGCTTTCCAAGACCACTATGGTTTCTTGAAGTCCTCCCTATCTGCAAACCAACTTCAGAACAACCAGTTGAGTAATGGTTATTCATATATTTCTTAATTTAAATTCTAATAAAGTCTTGAAAGCTTCGATGCTTAAGATTCATCGCTTAAACTAAACTGCGTTGAAGGAATTTCTTCTAAACCATGTGTCCCTCTAGTATGTGTGAAAATGCGTACTTTTTTAATAGCATGAAGAGAAAATTCTTTTATTCATCTAAAAAAAAAAAAACTCTTTCGAAAAAATATGTACTTTTCACATGCTAATGGATGCTTTGCAATGATATAAATTGGGTTAGAAGAAATTCCTCCGACTAGCTCGGAAGAAAACCATGCTAATGATTCTTTGTGATTACTTAACCGAGTTTCCTTTCTTTACAGGTGGTTTGGAGGGAAGAGGTTGGGGATGAGATAAGGTGATTTCCCTGGTTCTGCTGCAGATGTGTTTGTTACTAAAAAGGTTGCTCTGAAATGGTGGGATGGTTGTCAAAGTAAAAGGAACTGGATCTAAAAAGAGATCTTGTTCCTGTTCTTTTCTTTTCTTTCCTTTCCTTTAACCTGTCAATGCAGTGGGAAACAATATGAGAGAGGAGAAGTTGGAAATAAAGTTCTTGTTTGCAAATTAATTTCTTGTCAATGAATAGTGGATACGAATCAGTTTTGTCTTTTAGGCCGTCCCTATGCTACCTTGCCAGCTCTTGTTTTTCATGGAGCCCCATGCACTCTTTATATCAGCACTTGCATATTTAAAATGTATTAGCTAACCATATTTCAAACAATAATGAGAGCAAGAGTCGGAGATGATTGATTGCCTGTGACTATAGTTGCAATCCGTTAGAGCAAAAAATTTTAAATTCTGCTTCCAAAACTTGCAGGAAAATCTGTCTATAAATGTAAGGAAGCTTAATCCTGCAATAAATTCTAAAGAAATCTTAATTCTTATGAAGGATAACAATCTTCCACCAAATCCCAATTGTTTTCAAGAGTAATGCTAGAAACCATACTCTCAACCCTTGACTTTTTATTTTAGTAAGGGTTGATCTACAAGTTAATGGGCAATGCAAGTTGCAACGTTGATTGAGTGGGATGGAGTGTCGTATTTAGCATTTCTCATTAACAAATTAAAATAAGGTAAAAGGTGAGAGAGAGAGAGAGCTAACAAAGACTATCATGCACTTCTAGTAATCAAATTTTGAAACTGTTGGATGCTTTTGATATTTTTTTAAGCCATAAATCTAACTTTTCAACAAAGCAGGACAAAATGACCTAACTTCTCATATGCAAAATAAAAATATGATCCAAATACAAGCTAAATTATCACGGTTTTGATTAGGTGAGATTTCTTCAAAACTTAGAAGCATAATCAAATCTTAGAATAGGCGTTAGGCACTAATAAGGACAAGAAACTCATGTCTCTAAGAGTGCAGACAAGGTTCCATGAATCTATCCTGATAGTTCTATTTTCCCATAATAACGCAAAATTTTTAGGCATAATATGCACATGAAAATGAGACAGGAAGCTGAAAAGTGCAAAGGGTGATGGGCAGACAGTATAGATTATAGAATACAGAGATGAGGAGGAAATGCCAAACTTAATGTGGGAATATTTCATATGCATCTCCATAACCCTTTTTACAAGTCCAGGAGATCCTGCCTGCGATCTTCCTGACCTAATGGAACATGCCCCTCTTTGTTTAATATGTCATCTTTATCTCATTTTGGAAGGATCTTGTTTTCTTTTTTAATTATCTTTGCTCCTTTCAAGCCTGTCTGCTTTCAAGCTGTCATTGGAGTTGATGTCATGCACAATTATTTGTCTTTCCTTGATTTCTTTATTCCTCAAAACCATTCCCAGCAACTTCCTATTCAAATAAAAAAAGTTGGGTTTCTGCTAAAAAGGTTGGAAAAGATAAAAGAAAAAGATATCACCTGGAAATTTTAGGATGTCAAAATTCTAAGCTTTGCCCACATGTTCTTTTTTTTTTTCATATTTAATCAGGTTCAGTAACGGGAGTCTCCATGTAGTCAACAAAATGCAAGAGAAAAGAAAGAGAAGAATGTGGAAGCAATGGTAAAGACAAAGTAAGCAAATAAATTAAAGAAAATGGTCAGTGTTTGCCTCACTGCATTCCACCAGCATATTGGATAAGAATCGAAGAGGCATGGGAGAAACTTCTTCTGCTCTTCCAACCACCGCCAAAACAAAAGCTTCAATTTCCTCTGCATATGGAGGGGAAGGGAGGGCTTCGTTGTTTCCTACATCTTCTTCTATCTCCAATACCGTTTTAATTTCGAGTGTTCCCGTTTCTTGGGACAGCAGTCTTCACATCCCTTATCATCTCTGCCATGGAAATGAATGTGTTATGAATCAGCAAGCATGATTAAACAAGGTCCACTGTATTTACCAACGCTCTTGCACTTGCAGCATGCTGACTTTATCACTACCAATACATAGGGAATCTACTTTTAGCAAAGGGCCCTCGTTTTGGCTAGCTTGCACTTATTTACCTGCAATTTAAAAACATAGAAAAACCAATTCCAAACATTTCATTTTCTGCGATTTGGTTTAAAATCACACTTTTTGTTTATGAAATCGCAAGGTCAAACATATCCTAAACCTATGATGTATCTCGTGATATGACCCTTATGTGTGAGCTCAACACATAGAATATTTAATTGAAATGGAAAATGATGAAAACAAAGTTCAAACTCTTTTGATATCATTTTAAATCACAATTTATCCCACAAACTTAAGCTTACTAAAAAAAATGGGTTAATTTCATCATTTAATTGTGTAGAACATGTATTCTAATTCTTTCTGCTAAAAGATGAGCACCCTAGACCTAGAGTACAAGAAGCGAGGAAAATATGTGGACACTAAAACTTCACATGGCCATCTATTGTCATGAATTTGCACTAACAATTTACATGGTTCTAGAAAAGGATTAGGTGAATCCATCTCGTAACTATAGATGTGACATTCTATACAGTCAGTTCTACACTGAGAAGATAAATTAGTTTCATACAAAATATAAGATGAGACTGGACTTTATAAGAGATTAAATAAAGCTTTGATTGCAACTTGCCAAGTCTATTTATAATAACGATTAATGACACATGTAATTTTGAAGAAGATTCCTTTTATGGGACAATTCGTGGTTTGGGATTTAGGGATACTTACAAAAGTTTCTTTTATATTTCAATCTAGTTAAGCACAAGTTGGATTTTCAAGAATGGTTGTAGTAATTGTCCAAAGCACAAGCAAAAGATGGAGTGCAACAGATCTACACAGGCAGACTCTTTGCAAAACAAAAGCCACATATTGGAGATCGGTTGGCTCTATTCAGAGACATTAGTCATAGAGCTCTTGTTTATGATTTGATGAGGTCATGTGAAGAGTGAGAACCCTTTCTAAACCCACATGCCACCAATCAAGGAATTTAAAGGAACATACCGTGTTGACTTTGTAGTACTCAATTTTGTGCTTAAGCTATGCATGTGAAATGGGCTTTACAATTTTTGATATAACCTGAATTCGACAAGCGACATTAGAGTTAATAATTTTTGACAAAATTTACGAAACACAAACTAGGGTTGAAGTCTTTGATCCCTTTAATTCAATATGTCAATTCGTTTATAGTACTTGACTTATATAATTTTATATTCATATCTTGACACAATCAAAACTTGAACACACAACACGAATTGTCACTCCCAATATGAACCACTAGAATGAGGACTATATAGACAAAGCATGCATTCAGTATTGCGGGGAAGGGGGAAAGGGGGAATTACAAAAACAAAAAATAGAAAGGGGACGTCGTCATTCTAAGGACAATTGGGAATGGGTTAAATAAATGACTTGACTCATTAAAAAAACTGATACCACCAAAAAAGATGATTTCAAACCGGCGAGAGACGGTACCAGGAGACGATTTCAACACGGAGCCTTTTATTTATGAAGAACCTTCAATCTTCTTCATTTCTTTCAATTTGTTTGTGAGTTGGGATGGGATTGAAGGATAGCCTATTTTGGTATTTTGTCAGGAGCCCATCATTGTTCACTATTCAACATCATGGTACCCTATGAAGAGCCAACTCAATTTTTATTTTTTCTGTCTGTTTGTTTGTGGGTTGGCTACAAGGGATCAGCCCCCAACTTGGTTTTCTTTTTCTTGTCTTTATATATATATATATATATATATCAGTCTTTGAGGAGATCCTGAGGCATTAAATAAGTTTTAATGTTAGTGTTTATCCTTCTAAACATTGGAAAGTCCATCCTCCACGCCATCTTTCACACCACTATGAATTAACAAAATATCCTTTGTTGTCCTTACAACTTCTTAGAATAATAGGAAGAAATTGTTATTTTACATGCAATTGCATAAAGCAAGCAAGAATAGAGTAATCTTATTACACAGAATCTTTGTCCTCACATTTAACTACTCATTATAAATCATTTTTTAAAAAAACTTTTTTTTTTTTTTTCAAACTTTATCACAATACTCTTAAGGTAGGCCAATGCCAAGCAATTTTAATCAAAATCAAACACAGAGAGGAAGAGAAAGGCAGAAAATTGCAAAATACCATACAATGCTAAAATCCCATTTGGAAATTTGGAACCATTGCAAAAGAGAGAGAATATTTTCGATGGGCTGCTTTTTGTTTGCGGTAGGGGCTTCGATGGGCTTGTCCAAAGAGGACTTGTCCATGATTCGGTAAAAGTAAGAGGGTCCAGGTAATGATGGGCTTTGGTTTAAATGATGTCTTTCCATATAAATATAAAAAATAGGATTAAAAAAGGGTCAACAGACATGTTTTTTTATTGGGTGGTGATGAATGTCTCGAAGGCGTGAAGGAACTGTCCCTCACGCCTTCGGGACGTGTATCATGGTCCTTTTTTTTACTTGATACAACCCCAATAACTATTTCATTTGGCCCACAATTGCTCAATTTTGGCCCACAGTCAGCCCTTAGTTGGCCTAGTTCGACATATAGTTGGCCCAATTTTTAGCCCATTGTCAACCCAATATCACGATTCATTGCCAACTCAAGGGGGATGTGGTCCTCCTTTATTAGCGATTTAGGGTGGGTCGTAGGAAATTTCCTCATCCACGCGACTATTTTTTTTCTCACAAAGGTGTTCGCAGGGATGGAGTGTGACCCACCCTCAGAAGGTGGGATGAGGACTCCATCCCTGTGACAAACCTAGAGAGTGTTTGGCAAACGAAACCACTACCCACGGTACTGTTTACATTTTAAAAAAAATTAAAAATGAAAATAATGATTGATATAGGAAAATGAAAAAGTGGTATTAGAAAGTGAAATTTTTTTGTTTTGTAATGATATTTTTATTTGAATAGTAGTAAAAAGTAAATGAAGTGATATAAAAAGTGAATAATATGATATAAAAGTGAAAATGTTTAAATGGTGATTTTTATTTTTTATTTTTTAAAATGAAGTGAATAGTGTGGTAGAATGTGAAAGAATGTGATAGGGTTTAACAAACAATACCCTAGTACCAACTCCGTAGGACGAAATGAGGTTATTGTGGAGGTTGTTGTGGGTCGTGGTGAACTTCCCCACCCCCTAGCAACATTCGAGGGTCAAAGTCTCCCATGAACAAGTGACAAGAATGATTCACATGATAAACCCCTAATACAAATAAACTACTCCGAGATAACTCCTACTAAAACAAAGATAACTAAAATAACATTGACTCTACGACTTGGAGATAAAACAAAGATAACTACTATAATACTAACTCTAAAATAGATATATAACTACTGCATGCTATATCCCTAATAATTTAGTATCATAACATTAATATTGTGGGTGTTTGGGTGGATACATATTGGTTGTCTTGTTGTAGTATGGTTTCATGGTTGGTGCGTTTTTCAGGTGGTTCGGCCTTAGAAGCCTACTTCCACCTTCTAAGAAATTGCTCTTAGAGCTATATTTTGATGTTATTGTCTTGATGCCTTTAAAATACAAATAACCCATTTTTATGGGAAAAATGTGGTAGGTATATTGAATACAAACTATGGTAAATACATTGATAAAGAAAATATCAAGCCGAATATCACAATTCTATATTCTAACAAATGCATGTGATTCTGATATGTATTTTAAAAAATAGACGTGAGAATTACATGCTCTATTAATATATATTAATTTAATAAACTGAATTTGAAAGAAAACTTTGTTCTCAAAGCTATTTCTCATCCCACGATAAACTAACGAGAAAATTGTCCTAATTAGTTCAAATGAGCTTTAAACAACAAATGATTACTCATTCAGCTGGGCACTGTATACCTAAATAATATAATTTGGATTTTCATGTACTCAACAATGAGCATATCAAGAATACCCTTTTAAGCAGCTTCATTTGTTTTTTTGAAGCCAATCAAGAATACCCTTTTCTGATTCTGAAAGCTGCCCTTTCTTCTCCTTCAAAGTTCCTTCCACGAACTCAAAGTAATCCTTGTAATTCCGCTTGTAATAACTTTCCAGCCTCTGCAAAAAAGAATGAAAGAAAGAAAGAAAGAAGAAAATGCCCCCATGAACGTACTAGAATGGTTCAATCTTGTTCTTCAATTCCATGATAACATTAATGGTATGTGAAAAGCACAGCAGTTTCAACACGAAAGGTTTACCTCCTTGTCATTTTTGGCCTTGTTTTCCTCTGACTTCTTCAGATACTCTGAAAAGATTATCAATTGCTAATTAATCCAAACTAAAGGGTGGAAATTACAAGAAATAAGCACAACGGAAGCTGATAAATATGTAATACTTTGAATAAGCTCAGTCCCGGAGACAGTGACTTGGGGAGCAGCAGCCACCGTGGATAAGAGGAGGAGGCCTCTCCTTCCTAAATCTGAGGTGGCGGCGGCGGTGGTGGCAGCAGTTGGTCTTTTCCTTTCTCTTCTATGGACTGCCTGCACGTTTGATGAAGCAAACCTGTTGACTGTAACAGTCAGTGCCATCAATATGCTTTGGCCTATTGAACTCATTTAGAGAGCTACCATTACAGCTCTTTCCCTCTCTCTTTTGATACGAGGACAACCACCAGTTCAGTTGAGTTTTGTGGATGACGATAAGGTTTCCTTCGTCAGTCCAACTTTCTTTAGCTATATATATCTTCTAAAACTCGACTACACATTAATGCATATCATGTAAAAAGAATTTTACAGTCTATTTTCACCGATTGATGCGGCAATCCAAGGGCACTGCTAAATTAGTTACAGAAATAAAATCCATTGTGGGTAGTCTATTCAAATGCTTATAGTATGTTTGGGATTATGTTTGAGAAATAGAACTTTTGAGTCAAAAAACGTTGTTTGGCAAAAGCTTCATTTTCAAGCGTTTGTCAAAAGTGCGTTTTGGCCATTTTTAAGCTTTTTGGACTCTTAAAGCACTTTCAATTTTTTTTATTAAACGGGTACTTTTTTTTCAAGCGGACTTTTTTAGTATTAAACGTACATTTAGGCCCCTTAAACGCACATCCAAACAGACCCTTAGTGGGAGCGGAGTGAGACTAAGCTACTAGTACAACGTTTACTAAAGAATAAGGATTGCTAGAAATCACATTTTTGTTTTACAAATTTTTTACAATGCTGACATGATAGTCTTAATTAACCATTGTATCAGTCATTATTAAAAAAAAATTAAGGGTTACTTGAGACGAACATATCAGTATTATGAAATAGTTAATAGTTATGAGATAAAAACGTGGTTTCTAATATGAGAAATGTTATAGTGCAATAAAAAGACAATTTTTGGCCCATAAAAGTCTTAGATGGCAAGAGGCCATATGCCCCCATCTGTAGTTGTTGTGGCCCTACCCATTGATGGGGCTTGCGGCCTTTTGCCACCTATGACTTATGGGCCAAAAATGGTCTTTTTATTGCATTATGTATATCTCAACTAAGGGAAAAATATAAAAAAGCCCCTCAAACTATTAGCCGTTTATAATTTAGCCCCTTAATATTCAAAAAGTAATATAGTAGCCCCCAAACTATCAAAATGTAACAAAAGGCAACTTATTTTTTTATATTCCTATAATACCCCTATTCTTTTAACAAATAAAATAATAAAATAATTGTAAAAAAACTAAACAATTTTTAAAAAATAAAAAAAAAAAGTTTTTTGGAATAAATAAATATTCACCCATTGATTTTTTTTTTTGTTGGGTTTTTTTTACAATTATTTTTTTATTCTATTTGTTAAAAGAATAGGGGTATTATAAGAATATAAAAAAATAAGTGGCCTTTTTGTTATATTTTGGTAGTTTGGAGGGTTACTTTATTACTTTTTGAACATTAGAGAGTTATATTGTAAACAACTAGTAGTTTGTGAGCTTTTTAATATTTTTCCCCCAACTAAATATTACTCTTTACTTTAAGTTTCGTGGTGGTTTACATAACACTTACCAAGTGAATTTTTGTAAGAAAGTTGTAGTAAAAACTGTAATTTTATGAGGGAGCAGAACAAGGGGCACAGGTAATCCAATAGGCTAAATTACCACGTCAAATTCGTAAAAAAATATTTGTGACGAGCTTAAGGATTGTCTCTTACCCTTCCAAATATCAATGCATTTCAGCAGGGGGGATCTATTTAATTATGAACAGATTTAAATTGAATTGAAAATGTCGATGAACTTAGGAAGTATAAAAAGCCTGTATATATATAATAGAAGGAACATTAGTTACCAGCAAAGATCTAGATTTGAACTGTAACATTTTTATTTTACAGTTTTCTCAATCACGTCTGTAACAGACAAGTAGAAATTGCAACACATTATTGTACAGCATTCAAAGCGTGTATGCACAGCATGGAAGTAACCCAGCACAGATACACAACAGACGGTAGCGTTCAAAGGCCTTCTTCACTACTCTAGTAAGCGCTTGTGCTTACACCAGGCGATAGCAACCACGTATAAAAATACACTGCCAGTTGCACCACCCCCGACGGTCCACAGGAACTGCGGCATCCCCGCTTTTGTGTCATCGAACAGCTCAATAGTGATATTCATGCCGAAAATACCGGCAACCACAACAAAGGCACTCAAAACCAAGGTTGCTGTTGTCAACATGACCCCCATTTGCAGGAGATGATTCTGTTTGTCATCCAGCATTATGTTAATGTAGTCCTCTGTGTCGTCGACGTACTCCCTCAGCTTCAAAGCAACAACCAAAAAAAATAAAAAATGATTACGTTGTAAAATTAGAAAATTTTATAGCATCCTACAACTACAATAAATGAGCTTCAGAACTATAACAAGCTTATCAAATTTTAAGTGGAATTGGTGTACTACTTAACAGGAGTAGAAAAACATATGAATGTATTAAGATGCACAAAAGAACCAATTTTTCTGAAGTTAAAAGTTACTTCCCATATCAAATGAAGGAAGAATGGAAGCTGTAAGCAACACAAATCCATTTCCCACCAAAACAAAAGTGCAATAAACAACAAAATTTGAAAATTATCTGCCTTCAACCAAGCATCACCTTGAAAGGGTGCACAAGTAGATTTAGAAATCTAAAATACACTGCCTTTGATGGCATGTCAAAAAGAACATTTACCAAAGCTCCCCAGGGAATTTAGGAAGTGCATGTTTGACTAACTCTTCCTTGCATTTGAGAAGTAACAAGAACCAATGGAAAATATTTTCTGAATTATCTAACTACTAGTTTAGAAGTTAGTTTGTAACGTCTAAAACAAATTTAATAATATATCAAAAAAACCTCCCTAAAGCTTTACTTTATCGGCAGTCTAATAAAAAACGGTGTATTTTTAACTAAGAAGTCAGTCATTAAGCCAAACCAGGCAAGCCTTTTAGAGACAGAGAGCATTATCTTCTCTTCACAAGGGTAGACCAAAGATTATAGGTAGATAAAGTCTTTGATGGTGAATCTAAAAGTAGATGGAACAGCACTTGCATTTAAGAATATGACCGACTGCTTTGGTGACCATCATCATCATGGTCGTCACCAACATCATCATTATTAGACAACCTCATTAATTTTTTAATTATGTTGTTAAGTGAAAATGATATATTTGATGAGGTGAACTTCAACTAGGTGGACTTCCATATCACTTTCCAGCTCCCACATCATAAGGCTCAAAGGAAAAAAATACATCAAGGTTTCCTTGGGATGAGAATTTTTATTTACTTTTAAATGTTCCACTCCTATGCTGGTATTAGGGTATGGGTTCAGGAGTTGATCTGTCTACAATTTGAAAAGCAGACATCATGTGAAGTGTCAACCTAGGTATGGCAGGGTGAAGGTCCAGGCAAACAGTGAGAAAAAGAGAAAGTTCATAGATGCAGTTCCATACCGTGGAAAGTTTGTTTAGTGTGCCATCAATTTGCACAAAGTATGCCTCTAATAGCATTTCAAGCTCCTCCACATCAAGGTGTTTGCCTATAGCACTGTGAGTAGTACTAGTACGGGTCCCATGGCTGTCTCTACTAAGTGTATTATTACGTGCACCAAAAACTTGCTCTTGGGAGTTGTCAATGTTTCGAAGTTCACCTTTGTAACTAGCAGAAACCCCGCCTGCTTCTGGTGAGATTTCAGCAGGCGTCCTAACAACAATAACATGAAGCATCTTTAGCATGGCAGATAATAACAAAGTATTTGAAAGTAGGCATGGCTATGATTACAATGATACTGAGATCATTACGTGCCTATCATCCTTGTCTGATTGAAGAGCTTCATCATCCATTTCGTCATTCTCACTCAGAGAGGAACCAGATGAATTTTCAAGCTGTTGTTGAACCAACTTTTCAGTAAGATACATCTCAGCCATATCTTCATCATCATCTAGCAAGTGTTCTAGTTCATCCCTAACCTGGAAATCAGCATGAACGCATCATAAATCAGAAGTACCTAAAAGGGACTCATTCGTGTGTCTGACAAGCTTTTTGACTAAATGGATGAATGATGTCATCTCAACCATACATATGCAAACATAGGGTTCATAAAGTCATGCCAAACCACTACAACCATAGAGTAATAATAAATATTCCTAGTGATTCACAATCTTAAAACTGCTCAACCTTTTGAACACGTCCAGTAATTGCGACCAAACGGCTTTTAATTTGGCGGACGCGCTCCAAATTGAGAGTACTAATCTTTGAAGTCAGCTTGTCTAAGGCTGGATGAGCCTCCTGCTCCAATGTCTTTGCCTGATTTTGAAACACATATGATAAATAAGAAATAGTAAACAAGACCGAACAAAACAAGAGCAAAAGAGAAAGAATAACCCATTGGACTAGAAAGAAGATGCTTACTTCATTTTCCAAGCAGCTGCAAGCAGCCTCAAGGCATGCTTCCAGTGCAACAAACTCAAATGGAAGAACCTTCAATCCGTCTTGATTGTCAAGGACTTGTTTCATCTCTGCCTTGCCTTCCTCATCCTGATCCTGAAACTGTGGAAACCCTCCGGAGAAATCTTGAGGACTACCAGTCCTTGATTGTGGCTCTCCCAAATCATACAAATTTGACCAGTTTGTATCATCACCACCGTTCTCCTATACATAACATACAACAGAAACCCAAAACATACAAAGAACAAGCAAACTGATTTAATACAAATTATTAATTATACATGTTTCACAGGCTTGGTATTAAACAGAATCACCGTCCCTCTAATCATCGCATTATAGCCACCCACACACAAAATTGAGCCAAAAAATTTCAAAAAATTGCAAAAAAACTAACACACAAACAACCCACACACAAGAGCAACATAGAAACCGGAAAACATTGAGAATTTGGAATTAACTATCGAAACAAACACGCAAAACATTACATTACGCAATAAGAGCAAAAACCCATGTACAAAATCAACATAACATAAGAGTGAAAAAAGAACGAGAATTCAAGGCCCGAACCTGCGCAGTGGTGGCGTTGTAGTGACGAATAAGCCGCCGCTGGAGCTCCCCAACAAAAGGGGTCACAGATGGGTCCCGGGAGTTGAGCAACAGCACCTCCTGGGCAGTGATGATGGCCTTAATGTGCTCCAGGTTGATCACGATGGCTCGCTCTCGACCCAGCACAGTCGACGGGTACGAGAGCAGCGGGTCCAGGATCCGAAGGTCCCGCGCTGGCAGGCCCGTGCGCCGCATGATGGCGTGCTTGCCGGCCTCGATAACCTGTGCCTGTCCCGTGGCGTCCACCAGCAGCCAGGCCCGCACGCCCGTGCCCTTCTTCCGGTGGCCTCCGCTGGCCGGAAGGGCCGAGGCCATCCGGGCCGGGTCATGCTCTTCCTCGGGCTGGGGGAGACCCCACTTGGATGGGTACGATAAATGACCACCCGGTCCACCCCTCATGGCTCGCACCGGACTCTGAATTGCTCCGACGCTACGGGCGTTTTTTCCTCACCACTCGCCAGATAATTGCAAATCACACAATCCCCATCGACGTTATCGTGTTTGTTCTGTTTTCTTGGAATATAATTGCGGAGCAAATAGAACAAAAATAATATTACTAACAAAATATTCATTTTTTTTTTTAATCAACAAAATATTCATTTACATTACATTAATTGTGCTTTTTCCTTAATTTGCTTAGAAGTAGGTGAAAAATATATTAAAAAAATGCTCCACCTTACAAGTTGTCCTTAGCTTTATATATATGTGTGTGTGTAACATCATGGGCCATGAGGGATGATTTTCTAGAATTAAATTAAGGAAATTCTTTAGTGATTATGATTTAGCCTTGATTAAAGAAAATAAAAATAAAAAAAAGGGCTACTAAACTTTGCTACATCAGCTTTGTGTGATATAGTACGTAGCATTACTCATAAAAATGAGGATTGTAATATTACTATTGCATGATTAATAAATAAGTAATGCTATATACTATACTGATATCCAACAAATATTTCACTATGCTTACGTGATCAAGTATAGTAGTCATTAATATTTTTTCTTTTAACAATGATTGTTTCAATGGCTACTAAATCCTGCCACATTAGCATAGTGAAAATATTTGTGTAATATTAGTGTACTATATAACATTTCTTTTAAGGAATTTGAGGAGATCTACATTTTAACATAGAGTAATGCTAATAATACACTTTCATCTCATCATTATCCCAACTTGCGGACATGGTATTGCCAATCAACCTTGCAACGGTCCATCAAATATGCCATGCACACACACACATATATAAACCTTTCCATTCCTTAACTTGAAAAAAGTCCTACACGAGAAGTATATATTTCATATGAGAAATGCTACGCATACTTTTATTCGTATACTTTAAATTGCATACTTCTTGATGTAACAATAAAAATCACCATTAGATTCAAAATTTAATAGTGATCAATCTAAAATCTAATAGTGGTTTTTAATACCACGTCAAAAGACATACATTTAAAAGCGTAGAAGTGAGAGTGTGTATGTACGTCCATGATACATACATGTCATTTCAAATTGTGACTAATTAGTTTACAGCAAACAAAGCATGTCCATGATACATTAATACCAAGGAATATATGCAGAAAAACACAAGGAGAAGTAGTACCAATCAATGGCCTAGATCTCTCTCTCTTCCACTATTCTAGCAATCTCCTGCGTTTATACCAGGCAATGGCAAACACATATAAGAAGATTATCCCGGCGGTGCCGCCGCCAACAGTCCACAAAAACTTTTTCGTGCCTGGAATTGTATCAATCTTGAACAGCTCGATACGGATGTTCATACCAAAAATGCCAGCCAATACAATAAACGAACTCAACACAAGGGTTGCTGTTGTTAACATCACCCCCATTTGAAGCAGCTGGTTTTGCTTGTCGTCCAGCATTATGTTTATGTAGTCGTCTGTGTCGTCTACGTACTCCCTCAGCTTCCAAGAGAAAACCACCACCATAAAAGAGTTATTTACATGTTCTAATGGCAAAGTCAATAGAGATTGACTTATGTTATAGTCCTAATTAACCCATTTATGCTTATTAAGAATATAATAATTAAACATACCATGTTTTAAGTGGAATTTTGTAATGCTTACATTACTTTGAACAACTTTTTAATGAATATGTAAGGGTGTGCGCAGAACCAATATTTTTTCCCAAGTTCTCTATCCTCCATCAAAATAAATTAAAGAAATTCCAAAGCTCATGAACAAAATGAGTTCATGCATGTTCTTTGCAAATGCCCAAGTGAGATGATCAAAAAAATTAAAACGTTCTCCATCTACAACAATGCTACATCTTAAAGAGAGTGAGCTCCAACATGAACTTAACACAAAATTAGATATTAGAGTTGCAGGGTCTAACCTATTTAATTAAATGAGTTGAGTTAAGGTTAGCTTCTATAGTTTTATAATCATGCCTCAACATAATTAACTTGCTAGATTGGGATAGCTAGTTTAGACTTTATATTTGTTTTGATGACTTATGACTATGATTTCCTAGAACTAGTTTTGTAATATTTAACTATGGTAGGCTGGTAGCTAATGAGCAGTCTTAGATCAAGACGGTGGATGATTATGTTTAAGTTATGATATGTTATGTATGATGCTTTTAGTATACTGTGATGTTTCTCATTTATGAAATTGTAGAATTGGCTATCTTACAAGTAATAAAATTCATGACAATTCCAAGCCAGTACTTCCATTGAGAGGTGGGGGAGATTACGGCCGCCTGCCTCAGCCACTTTGGAAGAACCATGGAAGATGACCAGAGAAGAACTATCAGGGGTGGAGGACAGGACAACCAATTGAGAGGCATGCTTGTCGTCAGTTATGGGTTTGTTTGAGGAGTGCCGCTCAGTTGGGAGAAGAGAAGGGTGATCATGTTTTAATGTACGGGTGAAAACGCTTGGTTGGGGTACTTATTTTGGTTCTGCAGCTTCTGCTCATCAAATGTGCGAGTGACTTAAATTATCAAACATTTGGTGAGCGCAACTCTTTCAACTAATTAAGATGGATGAAAAAGAGAAACCCTAAAAGAAAATATTGAGTGGTGAAATGGGCTTTGCATACCGTGGATAATTTGTTTAGTGTACCATCAACTTGCACGAAGTATGGCTCCAATAGCATCTCAAGCTCCTTTACATCCAGGTTAGAATGATGCTTCACATGGGGGTAATTGTCTGGGCTTTGAAGCTCACCTTCCAGTGAGATTTCAGCAGGCATCCTAACCAAATACAACGTTAAATTCCATGTCAAAACAGCTAGCTAAGATAAAAATGATGGTATATATGACGACATGCCTGTCATCATCCATGTCTGATTGAGAACATTCATCAACTATGTCATCTGCCTCATTTGTAGAGGAAGCAGAAGAATTTTCTTTGTGTCGTTGAACCAACTTTTCAGTTAAATACATCTCAGCCATATCTGCATCATCATCTAGTAAATGTTCTAACTCATCCCTTACCTGAAGATCAAGAGCATAACCACAATTTAAAGCAAATATGCAGAAAGAAGAACAAATTATTAATTGGCATCCCGATTCTTAACCAATAATCAACCTTTTGAACACGTCCAGTTATTGCAACCAAGCGGCTTTTAATTTGGCGAACACGCTCTAAATTGAGGGTACTAATCATTGAAGTCAGCTTATCTAAGGCTAAATTTGCCTCTTCCTCCAATGTTCTTGCCTGGTTTGGAGACAACATATAAAAAGACAGTAAGAAAAACTATATACAGGTTCATTTGATTTAAACATTTGGTAAAATTACAGTTTAGCTTTAAAATCGTACGTTTTTAACTTGCCTGCAATTTGAAATGCAGATTTTTCAAATCGTGGGTTTTTTAAAAATGTACTCCCAAGCGATATAATTTTTGCAATTTGGTTTAAAATCACACTTTTGATCAGCGAAATCGCAGTGCGAAACACGATCGACATTAACTTACATTGCTTTCCAAGCCACTGCAAGCAGCCTCAAGGCATGCCTCTAATGCAACAAATTCAAATGGAAGAACCTTTGACCCATCTTGGCTCTCAACATCAATGTTTCCTTCCACCTTAAGTGATTCATCTTGATCCTTAAACTTTGAAAATCCTTCGGACAAAGTTTGAGAACTACCAGCTTTTGGTTGCAGTTTTTCAAGTTCATACAAATTCCTCCTCCTTGAACCATCACCATTTCCCCCCTATAAGAGCATTAAAGAAAGCACATACAGAAATAACAAATTAGTATAAAGAAAGGAAAAATAATGTCTTCTCTTCAAGTTCAATTCCTTAAAGATTTCTTAGCTTAGTAATCAAGTTATATGTGTAACACATTAGATTGTCATAGAAATAGGAAACAAAAGCCACTACTTTCATCATTGTATTACTCGATGTTATAATTGGAGCTCCTTAAAATTATTAACAAAAACTAATCTCACCTAATAAGTTAATTCTCACTGAATGTTTATGGGTTGTCGTATTTTCTCTCACTTAAATCCTTAACATTTTCGTAGGGCAAACATATAGTGCTTAAGTGCCACCTTATATTCTTAAGTTGTTCAATCTGATACCATTTGTCACATTATATTAGGAAAAATGCTAATCGTATTTACGCTATTACTCAAGACGCTAAAATGACTAGTCAATAATACCATTTGTCACATTTAATTAGGAAAAACGCTAAAATGACTAGTTAATAATACAATTGAGACTTACTAAAATCACTTATAAAGCTTACTATGGATTGTAATATTATTATTATGTGAGATTTAGCACCCATATAATAATATTACAATCCAACCACCAATAAGTCAACTCACAATTGTGTGTGAGAGAGAGAGTTGACTCATGTTACTAAGCACTCAAAGTAATATTTTTAAATGGTAAATAGACGAATGTAATAAATTAATAAACTTAAAAAATGCTGACATCAATTTTGTAAATGTATTTAACCCTAAATTTTAATCTGTGATTTTTTTGGGTTGACTTTCAGGCGAATGTCTTGAACAAACAATTTAATAATTTTTCTAAACTTAAAAATATTATTTTTTTAAAAAAATATTTTACTTCAAAACAAACATTACCTCTTTAAACATTTTAAAAAGTATTAATAATGTCAATTGTTTAGGAAGAAAAATAAACGATAATTGAACAAGGATCAACTTTCAGGATCAATTTTTAGAATTAAAATGAAATGCATTTTTTTTTTTTTTAAAAAAATAAAACAAAAACTCATGAATCCTTGCAACCAAAAAGGGTCCAACCTGGGCTCTGGCGGCCTGGTGGTGATACACGAGGAGCTTCTGCAGCTCCTCAACGAAGGGCGTCACAAATGGGTCCTTTGAATTCAGCAACAGGACTTCCTGGCCTGTAATTATTGCCTTTATATTCTCCAGGTTGATTACAATGGCCCTCTCACGGCCCATAATGGTTGATGGGTACGAGAGCAGCGGGTCCAAAATTCGAAGATCTCGACCCGGAAGACCTGTTCTACGCATTATGAAATGCTTTCCGACCTCCAGAACCTGGGCCTGACCCATTTGGTCCACCAACATCCAAGCCCGGATACCAGTCACCTTCTTCCGCAGCACGGTGGGGGTGGATGCGGGCCGGACCTGCTCCGGGTTGTCGTCAATTGGGCCGGAACCCGACCTGGAGTTCCAAGGAGGATAATCACTTGTCATCTCCATCTCTCCCGTGTCTTCTCTCCCTCAGTAGTTAATGGTGAATAGTTTTATAGTTAAAACTTAACTTGAGAAGTACGAGGAGAGGGAGTCCCAGGTTGCAACTGAACAAGATAGTACCTTGTCTGGATAATATGATTGTAAATAGCATTTTATTGAGGAAGATTGTATCTGAGGCTTGTTTTGTGCTTGACTTAAATTTCAGAAAAGGAAAACAGTAGGTTGATGTGGCAATTCCATCAAACCATTAACTTTTTTTTTTTTTTTTTAAATAAAAAAATAATAATTAATAAAAAGGTTAGTTAAGACTACCACGTTAACATTACAAGATAATTATAAAATAACATTATAATTTCAAGCAACATTTTTTATTGTGAGTGACCATTGTCTTTTTTATTGTGAGTGACCATTGCCCTAATGATACTCCAATGAGCGACGTCTTTGAGTTTTTCACTCCAATAACTTGTTTATTGGTAGTGTTAATTATCTTTGTTATAAAAAGAGAGGAGAGTTGAAAGGCTAGAAGAGTATTATCTCCAATTATGTAGTCAAGATTGTCAAATCAATAGTTATCAAAAGCTTAAACTAATCATTTAATTATATTTCAACACTCCTTAAGCGGGTTTAAATTTTTCTTCAATTCGAACTCAGAAACACTCATCTCATTCGGCGTTAAGAAATGATAAATTCATTTTCTTAAATTATATTCTAACAAAAATGGGGTTGTCTCAATTCCTCTTAATTATTCTTCTGAGCTACTTCAAAAATCTAAATTTATGGAATTGTTTTGAGTTCTTGAAAAACAAAAACTAGTAGGAAAGATCACATTGAATACATGAGCAAAAATATTGGGGGGGCTTTTAAACAAGCTTCGTTGCTCAAAAATGAGAAAAACCTTGAAACAAATTCCTAGAGTTCTCATTAGAGAGCATAGAAAGACATCCATCTATCAGCCATTTCAAGGCATTCTTGAGGCTTGTATTCTGGAGCTGTGTGACCCCCTCCCTGTACAAGTAAAATATATTAAATTCTACTTTATTAATGCAAAAAATAAAATAAAAAATTCACATAATGAAGTGGGAGTTTTTCTTGCCTTCACTAAAGCAAAGGTCAAGCCATCTCCTTTAGTAGTTGAATACTTCTCTGTGAATCTATAAAGAAAAGTGAAGTGTAAGTATGATGGCTATGAACAGTTAAAGCTTAAGATGTATTGAAATGAATTAAGATATTAGAAACCAACCCTGCAATTTGTCCACCAACAAACCATGGCCTCCAACCATCAACTACTGGCAAATGCAGATTATTTATCCATACTAGTGTACCCACATATGGAATCATCATGTCGTGATCACCGCTGCAACAACACACAACGATTAATGTTAAATCTAACGCTTATCTTAAAAGTTTAAGCATAAAAGAAATTGTGAGTTTAATCATTTAATTAATAGTCTTAGAACGTAGGCATTTTTGGGTCCATTAAGTGCCCGGCCAGACCAATTCTCGAAAAAGCCGTACAAGCTGTGTCTAATGGACAGGGAATCATGGAGTCAAATCCATTAGCCCATGAACCTCTCCCCTAACTAGCCGGAAAATTCTCAAGACACTCTTCTCCTACTACTCTCTTTGAGCTCTTTTTCTTGACTTAAGCATAGACCGACCCCAGTAGACCTATGATGGAACACTTAGTACTTGACGTTCCTTAACTTTGTAGGTACTCTTAATTAAAAATTTAGCGTGCGATCAACTGATTTTTCAATTGATAAGTATTCTAACAGTTAGGAATTATGATGTGAAATATAATTCGTGGTTGATGAATTATTTGAAAGGATCAAAATAGTGATGATAAATTAATCACCTGTAAACCAGAGTTCGATAACCTCTCTTAAGAAGTTCTTCATGATAATGGATCACTGTGTTGAGGTTGCTTTCATAAGCCAAACTTTTATTGCATCTCTTCCAATCTGTAATTGTCCCCTATTTTCACACCAAATAAAATCTTACTGAAATTATTTTACTTGGGTTATAAATAATTTTTCGAATTAATTAAGCTTTATAGCAAATGAAGAAGGTAATTGAACCTAGAAATTCACTGAAAATGTCACCTACATTTCTAATGCCAAGAGCTTTTTGGACAGTTTCATCATTGGCCCAGATGTAAGAGAGCACATAATTCTGATTCTGCAACCAAGTGTAAGGGATCCACACGTCACGTCAATAAATATAAAATGAGTGTAAAAATTGGATATCAAGAGTAACATTACTCGAGTCGTGTCCAAAATACACGTAAAAGTCACATAATCTATTAATAATGTACATGAGAATTGCATGCATTTTGGACACATTCGATTTTGAAAAAAAACCTCTTTAACCCAATGTAAAGGAAAACTTTGTCTTTACCCGACACCAGTTCTCTTGGCGTTTAGTTGGTGATTGGATGATCTCGTCGGGAATGTCATCAAAAAATTTTCTTCCCCAGTTCATGGTTTTTGGTCTTGGGGTTGCAAAGCTACACTTGGGCTCCAAAATTTGTGCATCGTTTACATTTTTTGTGCACTACAAATTGAGTCACAGAGTAAATAACAGAACATAGAATTGAAGGCAAAATAAAAAGAAAAAGAAGAAAAAAATAGAATGAGAGAAATTTGTGTTGCAAAAACCAGATGTGGTAAGTCCTCTAACCTCTGCAATAAGCCCAATATCATCTAGGCATGTTGAATTGGTCAAATCTGGATAAACATATTCTCCCTTGCAACTTTCTTTGACTGACTGGAAAAACATATGTATAATATTTTCAGAATATATATTATGAAAAAGGAAAAAATAAAATTATATATATATATATAGAGGGTTTAGGATTACTTCATAAATTTCATCAGAAATAAGTGTCAACCGGTGGAAATATTTCATTCTTGAATTCTCATCACCATGTTGATCTGTTACTGGGTTGCCAAGGATGTACCCCTGATAAATTCATATTTAAAGAACACCAAATTAAACCAAAATTCAAAAAGCACGATAGCACGCAAATGAGTGAATCAAAATAGGTGTCCTGATCCCCTCAAATTTATTTATTTATTTTTTTTCAAATTAGGGCCAAAGGGGTATGTGTGGGATCCACCTGTCCCGAATAGCCTCGGGGTGTAGAGCTTACTTGCCTACCCGCACATACCCTCTTTGTTTTTTGTTTGTTTGTTTGAATTGCATGCAATTGGATTTCTTTTTTTTTTAGTAACTTCATTTTAAACCTTTGAATTATTACGTGATTTGACAAGCTTTCTCTAAACTTCAAAACCTCTTAATTTGAACCCATCTGTCAGATTTAGCCGTTAAATTCTAACGGCAATACCTAAAAAATCAAAATATCCGTGATTTTCAATTTTTTATTTAATTTAGAATTAAGAGTAAATTTGAAATTTTATAAAAAAGTCAGGAATATAAACGTCATTGTCTTACTTTTAACGTTTAAAATATGACGGAGGGTGTTCAAATTGATTACAATTGAAAGTTCAAGAGTTCAAATTGAGAGGTTTTAAAGTTTAGAAGACTTGTCAAATCGAGTGATAATTTAAGGTCTGAAGTGAAGTTACTCAATTTTTTTTTTTTTTGAGAAGATTCCAATCTGACAAAATACCCATGATAAATAAATTAAAAAAATATATATTTTTTTTCTAATCAATGCAAGAGAGGGAAAAAAATAAAAAAATTGGAAAAAAATAAAAAATTCAAGTAGGATATAATATAATTAGGCACATACTAGGAAATTCATGGGTGGTAGGCTTCCGGCTATATTACCTGCAATGCCACGATTGACAAATATTACTTTTTTAAAAATAAAAAATAAAAATGTTTTCATTAAATGTATAATTAAAGCGTTCATCTTTACGTCACATTATAATATTTTTTAAAATTAAAAACAGAAAATGCCTTCCAAAAAAGACATATTTTTAGGAGTAAATGCTTACCATCTGAGATTAGAAGAGAGACCTGGGGAACAATGACGCCGGAATAGGAATCTCCGGCGACGTAAAGTGGATTTTTGAGAAATTTGGGATGGTCCAAAATCCACTGTATCACAATTTTCAAAGTAAAACAATAATAATAATAATATTTTTCGAGCTATTTGTGGTTCAAAAAATGAAATGATTTAATTTTCTCACCTTCCTAAGAAAAAGATAAATGTCATTAGGTGATTTTATGTCGGAGGTGTAGTATCCTTCAGCGCTTGTAGAGTAGGAGAATCCAGTCCCAACAGGTGCGTCTAAAAATATTACGTTTGCTATCTGCAAAATAGAAGCCGTAGGATCTTGTTGATTAAGAAATAGAAAGATTTTAAAAAAATTTAAAAATTATACTTTTAAAATTAACATAAAAATTGAAATTAGCACCTCGGTCCATGCTTGTGGGTTCACCGAAAATGTTGGGAAGCTACCATTGAAACTGTTGTAATCGAAAGTTAGTGGTCCTGCACAATATTAGAGGTTAATTGCTAAAACATTCAACACAATTTAGTTAAATTAGGGCCCGTAATTTTTTATGCAATCCGTGAATCCAATTCGAATTCAACACGAAATTAAAAAGGGTTACGATTGACCTATATTGTCTTATACCTAAGACTCAATACAACCTGAACCCGATATATGACATAATGACCGTTAATTTTTGACATGACCTGTAAATCCAACATGAACTCAATATAAAATTAGAGGGTTAGAGTTAATGGTTTGACTCGTTTAATTAAATGAGTCAGGTTAAGATTTGGCTTATATAGTTTTATACCTATACATTGACATAACCCGAACTCAACACGTGAACACGAATTACCACCCCTACTGTAAACACAATTGTCCAACAGATCACTTGAAGGCAACCAAATAGTTTGGTCACTTCGAGAGCAGCCCAAGGGGCGGCTAACAACTCTTAATAATTGTGATAACAATTATAAATTGTTTTAGAAAGTTTTAAAAATAATGTCAAACAAAAAATTAATCTGTTTGGTATACAATTTTAAAAATATTGCTTTAACTTTTTTACTCTAAAAATCAAAACGCACTTTAAAAAGAAAATACTTAAAAGCAATATAAATATTTTTAATTTAAATTTAAATTTCTCACAACCATGCTCTAATAATAATGAGAGACAGAGAGTTGCATGTAGATACACTTTTGGTGTTTAGTCAATGAAATGAGATCGATGGGTAATTTTAAAATGGGTGGGACATCTGAATATCACATCTACCGGTCAGAGTAAAGCTTGTTCTCCAAAGTCCAACCAAACGGTCCCAAGCTGATTTTCTTTATTAAATTTTGTAAACAATTTTTAGAGTTTCAGTTTCTCAAACCCCTCCTCTCGTCGGGACACAATTGAGCCTCTGATGGACTTCCGTAAGACTATCACTAGACCACGGTCCGTTCGACATTTGCTGGACTACGGTCTAAACTCAATTGTTTAGGTTAAAGTTTTTAATTATTTTATATTAGTATTTTTATGCTGTGAATAAAAACTAATTTTCTTCGATTAATATAATTAAAGAAAAAATATATAAAAAAAAACATTTGTAATTTTTCAGTAAAATAATTTTCTTGAAAACATTTTACAGAGCCTATATTCTAGTACGTTTACCATTGAGTTTAAAAAGAATGTACAGGACTTACGAAATTGATGGATTGAATTGGGTTTCAATTAGCAATTAATGTTCAATTTTAAAAGCACTTAAATTGATATGTTGAATTAGAAGTGGGATTTGAGACCCAATTCAAATATAGGTGGGATTCATTTTCAATTATTTGAACATGAGTAATGGTATAAGGAGAATTACAGCCCTCTCAAATATGATGCGACATTTAAAATTACCAATTGATCAAAATTCAATAATGATCATTTCAAATTTAATGGTGATTTTAAAACTCACGTCACATTTGGAAGAATTCTAAAAAAACTTTAGTTCTCGTTATATCATTACCCATTTGAACACGTGTGTCAAAACAGGCGGAGTCCAAGCACTTAAACTGTTTGTCCAAACGGTAGAAATTTGAGCTATAAGGTTGTCGAAATATGTGAAATTCGAGCTATCCGAACACCTATCTAAACAAGCGGAGCCAAAACAGGCTCTCATGGGCAATCCCATCTTCTTTCTTTTAGATATGAGAACTAAAAGATGTTAAGGCGGAGGGATTTACCGATTTCATAAATGAGGCCGGAGAGAGCAGAACAACCAGGGCCTCCGGTGAGCCAAAGCACAAGAGGGTCCTTCACTGGGTTTCTTTGCGACTCGATGAAATAGTAGAACAGCTGTATATCGTCCGTCTCCCCAACCGGTACATACCTAAATCAAACACATTGTCGCCATTAATGTAACATCTTTGTTTGTCTTGGAACATCAGAAAAACCAAATGCTTCATGAAGACAGTGAAGAACATTAATCAAAGTAAATGCTCACCCAGTTTCCAGATTAAACGGAAGCGGATCGGAATACCCCGGCAGAGTCTCCACGACGGACATCGACGTTGCAGTGGCGGAGAGAAGTAATACTAGAAGAAAATGCATCCACATCCACCCAACATACTTGCCATTGTTGCCTGAAATCCTTAGACATCTTGATTTCTTTGCTATATCTGCTGATCTACTGCGTGCTTCCATTTTCCTGCCACTGATTAGGTGAGCCATGATTCTCTGCAACTTATAATAATTGCCATGCAAATCTTGATCATTTGAAATTTCCCCAAACTGTAGGTCCAAGTGTGAAGGTTGGTTAAAATTGCAGCTAACGTTCTCTTTGTTCAAAAAATTTGAAGCCAATTTCTTTGATTATTGAGAAAATATGGTGGAATGGTTCTAAAACAAATACAATTTAAGGTACGTCACTATTAAGCTTTGACTTACAGACATGAGCCGAGAGTGGGAGGATATATTGTCATTTGTCACCATGCACTCAAATAGGAAATATACTCTGACTAATTTAATTAAACATATCATGCTCTATCAATTCTAACTCATTAATTTCTTGTTAGGTTTGTAGGTTATATAAAAAATTGTCAGTTCTTATGTTATGTGTTGGGTTTGGATCGTGTCAATGCATATGTATAAAACTATAACCCAACTTGTTTAATTAAATGGTGGAGACCGCTCAACCCCAACTCACTAATTTTGTGTCAGTTTCGTGGGTTGTGTTAGAAACTGTTTGCCCTAATTTTAACTATTTTGTGTTTTGATTTACAAAATTAAGTTGCACTATGATAAATTAAGTTTACTAGTATAATTTCATCATATTGATTGAACCCATTGAGGGGAAATTCCCTTCAATTCCGCCCTCGCATAGAAAAAAATTAGATGGAAGTGGAAAGAACTTACACCCAACTTTCAAAACACACCAATAATTAAACGGGCAGCGATCGCAGATCGACCTAACTTAATTATGCCACATGGTTCACATTTGCTTCATTCTTCATGTATATATATATATATATAAGCAACAACAGTTATTTATTTATATTGGATAAATACCTATCTAATACAACTAATTGGATATATATTATCTATATTAAATGAAATGAAGAAAATCTTGTTCACAAGATAGCAATGATAAATGCAGCTCACCGATCTGCTGGGATTTACTCGACAGGAGTGCATACACGAAATGACCATTCTTTGAAGGGTTATCCGTCATTAAAAAAAAAAAAAATCACTTTAAACCACACTTGTTTTGAGAATACCTCCAAATTTCAAAAACTCTCAATTTAACTCCTTGAACTTAATTTGATTCAATTGACATCCCTCCGTCAAATTCAACTGTTAACCCTTGATGAAAATGACTAAAAAGACCAAATTACCCTTCATTTTTTCTTTTTCTTTTTCTTTTTATTTTATTTTTAATTTGAAAAAAAAGTCAGGGATATAAGGTTGATCATTTTATTACTTTTAACGTTTAAAATCTAACAGAGGGGGTACATTGCTTCAAATTGAAAGTTCAGAGGGTAAAGTTGAGAGTTTTTGAAATTTAGGGGATATTCTCAAAATGCATGGTAGTTTAGGGGTTTTAAGTGAAATTTCTCAAAAAAAATAAAATAAAAAATGATAACGAGGATAAATACAGGCTTAAATCAACTCAATCATGAATACATTAATGGCAACTCCTCTGTCAAAAGGAGGAAGGTCAACCTAACAATATTTCAGTTTTTTATATGCTTTTTTATATTGTATCAGAGATTCAGAGGCATGAAGATAAACTTCAAATCAATTTTCTTCAGTGGAAACTCACACCTCTTCTTCTTCTTCTTCTTCTTCTCCAATCATTCCAAGAGGGGAAGAGGCAGAGGATTGGGGGACACCCTCTTCTTCTACCAATTCACAAGGAGGCTCATTCAAATCTGTTTGCCGAGTCTGCATATAAAACTTTTTTAAACTTGTGAAAGAATATATCTAAATGTGTTGTTGTGTAGATCCCTGTCATTTTTTGAAGTGTTGATCCAGAATGCCTTGGTTTTTGCTTTTTGGTATGGAAGGTGTGATTTTTTTAATAAATTTTGAGACTTGGAAATAGGAAGCCGTTTTAGGTCCTATAACACCTTAAATGGATAAAATGTATATATTTTTTGAGTTAATTAGGAGTTTCTGTGTAAGAATCGTCGTGAAAACGGTGCCGTTCGAATAACCTCCTAATGCTAAGAATGTCCTAATGATGTTACTGTTCTAACGGTACCTTATAGTATCCTAACGGTTTTGATGTTTCTAGGTGTTAAATTAGTTAGAATTTTTGGTCTAGATGTGCAAGTAATGATAACATACATTGCATACGAGGGGATCAACTCGTGGGAGGGCAATTATATTGATGCTTACTACACATTAATTGCTTAAACGACAGATAGACGGAATGATCATTTTTTTTTTTTGATATGTCCACATAAGAGTAGGGGGAAGGGAAGATTCGAACTAATGACCTCCGCTTCATAAGGTGTGGTTCACAGCCGATTAATCTACCTCTTGGGGACCGGAATGATCATTTCAATAAAGGTAGAAAGTACAAGAACTAAATTTTTCATTTTTTAAAAATCCGCTGATCTTTTTGATAAAGTGATAAACTATAGGGATTACATTTGTATTTAACCCCTTGGTTTAATTAATTGTCCATGGGGTATTTATAATAGGGAAAAATTCACTTTGCTCTCCTGAAGTTGCAGGGATTTTTTAATTTTAACCCAAAAGTTTAAAAAGTGGTAATGTACTTTCCTGAAGTTTCAAAAATTGGCAATTTTAACTATCCGTTAGTTTTTTCCGTCAAATTGGATGGAAAACTATGAAATGATGAAATTGCCCTCAAGCTTTTGTTTTTTAATTTCCGTCCATTTTGACGGAAAAACTAACGGGGAGTTAAAATTGTCAATTTTTGAAACTTTAGGGGGTACATTGCAAATTTTTAAACTTTATGGTTAAAATTGAAAAACCCCTGAAATATCAGGGGGGGCAAAGTGAATTTTTTCCTATATAATAGTATAATACATTCATAGGACTCGAACTTAAAAAAAAAAAAAAACACTCATAGGACCTGCCATGCATATAAGACTTTGAATTTAATATATTAAAAATATGTAGAATTTTTCAATTTAGGACCATTAATTAAGCATTTCCGGTCGCGCTTACACTTTAAATGTTACATTGCACGCATAATTATATTGGAGGGGTATTTTTGTCCCCTCAAAAAATAAAAAGACAATAATATTCCTCAAATAACTAACTGGATATTATCCCGTTAAAATGAATTGGAGAAGCTAGATCNACATACATTGCATACGAGGGGATCAACTCGTGCGAGGGCAATTATATTGATGCTTACTACACATTAACTGCTTAAACAACATATAGACGGAATGATCATTTTTTTTTTTTGGACATGTCCACATAAGAGTAGGGGGAATGAGGATTCGAATTAGTGACTTCCGCTTCATAAGGTGTGGTTCACAGCCGATTAATCTACCTCTTGGGGACCGGAACGATCATTTTAATAAAGGTAAAAAATACAAGAACTTAATTTTTCATTTTTTAAAAATCCGCTGATCTTCTTGATAAAGTGATAAACTATAGGGATTACATTTGTATTTAACCCCTTGGTTTAATTAATTGTCCATGGGGTATTTATAATAGGGAAAAATTCACTTTGCCCCCCTGAAGTTGCAGGGATTTTTCAATTTTAACCAAAAAGTTTAAAAGTGGTAATGTACCCTCCTAAAGTTTCAAAAATTGACAATTTTAACTACCCGTTAGTTTTTTCCGTCAAATTGGACGAAAAACTATGAAATGACGAAACTGCCCTCAAGCTTTTGTATTTTAATTTCCGTCCATTTTGACGGAAAAACTATCGGGGGATTAAAATTGTCAATTTTTGAAACTTCAGGAGGTACATTGCAAATTTTTAAACTTTAGGGTTAAAATTGAAAAACCCTGAAACATCAGGGGGGTAAAGTGAATTTTTCCCTATATAATAGTATAATACATTCATAGGACTCGAACTAAAAAAAAAAAAAAAACTCTCATAGGACCTGCCATGCATATAAGACTTTGAATTTAATATATTAGAAATATGTAGAATTTTTCAATTTAGGACCATTAATTAAGCATTCCCGGTCGCGCTTACACTTTAAATGTTACATTGCACGCATAATTATATTGGAGGGGTATTTTTGTCCCCTCACAAAATAAAAAGACAATAATATTCCTCAAATAACTAACTGGATATTATCCCGTTAAAATGAATTGGAGAAGCTAGATCTTGTTCCATATATATGGAATTAGGATCTTAAATGAGTTATATTAGAAATGTATTTTTGTTCCCTAAAAAATGAAAAGATAATAATACCCCTAAAATATAATTAATTGGATATTATTCAGTTCAAATGAACAGGAGATGATCATGTT
The DNA here is from genome assembly GCA_006937295.1 of Carpinus fangiana. Classification (NCBI taxonomy): domain Eukaryota; kingdom Viridiplantae; phylum Streptophyta; class Magnoliopsida; order Fagales; family Betulaceae; genus Carpinus; species Carpinus fangiana. Next base: position 2,998,333 of record CM017322.1, read on the forward strand.
CATGTATATGAATAAGGGATGGATGTTTGCATGGAAGTAACTATATATATTCATATACCAAAGGGGGCATGGCCCTTTGCTTGTTAAATTATTTATTAATTTTCTTTTTAAATAAGAAATAAATATGTATTTTTAGGTTTACAAAGTAGAATTGAAACATTATTAAAATTAGATTTAACCCTTGATCATTTGTACTTTAGTCTTTCCAAATAAGAAGTTCTAACTCCGTCTCAGGACATTCGGAGTGTCCGAATGAAGCTGTTAGATCATAGAGGGTAGTGGGCAAACCACCTCTCCGCCATCGCAAAAGATTGTTTAGGCTTGTACTCCGGAGCCGTGTGACCCCCTCCCTACAATGTAAAAGTAAAGCTCAACTTTTATTCTTCCTCAATAACCAAAAAATAATGAAGAAGAAAAATAATCAGAGGTCTTTTTCGTGCCTTGATTGTAGCATAAGTCATACTATATTGATTCTTCACGAAGTCCATTGAGTACCTGTTAAAATGATAAAAGAGTAGTTTTAACTAAGATCATCGGCAAATATTATTCCCACAAAGTTTTCTTTTAAATTGGGGCGGAGAAATCTTCTTTTAATCTAAGTTATTAAATTGACATTTTTCCGAGCCGATTTAGAAGAAAACTTTATTTGGGAAAATGAGTAAGATTTGAGAATAGAGGCTAAAAGATGTACTAGTTTTGCAAATTTTAGATACCAACCCGGCAACTTGACCATCCACGAGCCATGGCTCCCAAACATCATTGAGAGTCATGTTGAGGGATCTTATCCATTCTAGGGTGCCCAAAAAAGGAACATTCAGGTCGTGGTCTCCGCTGTGAGGAGAGAAACAATATATAAGGACTTTAAAATGTTCGAATTTGTTTCAGCCTGCAAATCCCAAATAGGTTATTTTGTTTATTTTTCCATGTTGAAAAATCACAATTCATATATATATTTCATTCATTCATATTAAACATGAAATTACAAAAATGTTCCAATTAGATCCCAACAGTAAGCTAGCTATGTCCCCTATGAGTCTCGACCAGATCCTGATGGAGTCTCGGCGGGTCCCAATTGGGTCCTGGAAATGTCCTACTCGGGTCTTGGCTCGGTTGGGGGTGCCGACGGTGTCCCAACCGGGTCCTAGTAGGGTCCCAGTCGGGTCCCACTGAGGTCTTGATCGGGTCCTAATTGGGTTCAAGTTAAGTTCCGGTCGAGTCTTAGCGGGGTTCTGACTCGGTTTGTCAACTTGAGAATGAGATGCTCAAACTTAGAAAATGGTTTACAGTTTTCACAAATGAAAACCATTTTTCGAAAATTAAAGAATAATTTTTGGTTAAACAGAAAATATTTTCCGTCGAACCAAATACCAAAAAATACATAAAATATTTTTAATAAATTATTTTACATCAATATTTCAACTTGTTATAGTATTTTCCTTTCCTTATCACTTTTGGATGCAAGTTTAGAAAAGCAAGTTTCTAATTGATGTATTTACTTTTGCTAGTGAAGATTTAATCAGTAAAAGTGGCAAGTACTTTCAGACAGATTTAAGCTTAATCAGCATTTCAATAATTAAACAGAAAATTCAAAATTCTCTCAAATTATATTTCAAGGAAATAAATCGGCGAAAACAGTATGATTTTTAAAATTTTCAGTTCAACAAAGAAAAGTGAAGTTTTATTAATTAGAACAAAATGGTTCATATATTAATACACACTAATTAATTAAATATAGGGCAAAAAAGAAAGAAGAGAAGAGAATGGGGATGTCGTGCATTATCACCTGTAAATCAACGATCGATAACCTGTGATGTTGGTGAAATTTCGATGATAATCAACGGTACTGATAACATCGTATGTGTAGGACATGCTCTCATTGCATCTTACCCACTTCTTTACTGTTCCCTGTTGGTCATCATATATATATATAAAAGATTATTATGAAGTGACTATTTTATAATTAGAAAAAGAAAAAATTGGATTTTGTTAACTAGAAAATATAATAGCAATACCTTCCGGATGTGAAGAGCCTTTTGTACATTTTCGTCATTACACCAAAGGTAAGAGAGAACGTAAGTATAAACCTACAAAATAAATAATTAAATAAAATTATCAAATTAAGTAATTAAGCATGAGAAAGAGAGAACAAAAAAAAAAAAATCGTTTTACCCGGCACCATAAGGCAGGAGGTTGAGACCATGAATTGGGCATATGAATCTCCACAGGATTTTGTTCAAGAAATGCTAATTGATTCCATCTTATTCCATCTGATTTTGGGGAAATTAAAGGACAATTGGGTTCCAAAATGTTGGCGGGATCGAGTTTTTCGATGCACTACAATTACAATACGTTAGTCATTCCGAATGCTTGTAAATTAAGAAGCCCGCTATTTTTTCATCTCTCATCTATTTATTGGTTTTTTTTTTTTTTTTTGATCTGTAGAACTCACATATAAATGAATGAAAGGATAGAAAAATAGAATTTATCATAAATTAAAATGAAGATTGAAACAATATGTTATTGGGTATCCAATATATAAGTAGTAATTCTTCTCACCGTCGTCACAGCTTCAAGATCTTTCAAACATTCTACATTTTCTGGATCTACAACCACGTACTCGCCGTGACAGCTTCTTTTGACCGCCTGCAAATTACAATAAAAATAAATAAATAAAATTTAGTCTCCACAAATTGACAAATTATTTCAATTATCCAAATTATCCTTAAAAAAAAAAAAAAAAACGGAGGTTTAGAGGGTGTTCCAACAACCCAATCCTTTTTTTTTTAAAAAAATATATATTTTATTTAAAGGACAAATGCGACATTCCACTTCCTAAAATTGGGATATTTTGGTTATTTGAAAAAAAAAATAAAAAAAAATTGTACATGCATGTGGGTCACACACAACATTTTCTAACAATTTTAGAGTCAAACCCTAATGGGAGGTGCCGACAGTAGTTGAAGGGAATCTGGTGTCACAAATGGTAATTTAGAGTAGGGAAAATTATTCTTTTCCGCTCATGAATTACCATGCGATGACTATTTCCCTCATCAACTATCAACTTTACATTACGACTCCATCAAATTACCATTTCGTTACCAAAAACCCTCTTCATCAGTTAAGGTCGTTAAGTCAGACGATCAACCCTGTGAACAATGTTGTGAACAGTACAGACGCCGTGAACAATGTCGTGGACAGTACGGTTGACCGTTCAACATAACAGCATTGACTGACAGAATGAGAGTTTTCATAACAAAATGATAGCTTGATAGGGTAGTAATATAAAATTGGTAGTTTGTTTCAATATATATATATATATATATAAAATTGGTAGTTGATGGGGGAAATGAGCATCGCATAATAGTTTATGGGAAGAAATGATAATTTCCCCTTTAGAGTAAGTGCAAAATTGCAAATGATGTGTTGGTTTGAAGGGTAATTTATGGGGTGTATGCATAAACGAGAAAGGAAAGAATACACTAATTAAGCTCTCTCAAACTACCGCCCCTTAGATCATCAAACTTTCATGTCAAAAAAAAAAAAGATCATCAAACTTTAAACGATGATATTTGGGTAGTTCTAATTATATATTAAAAAAAAAAAAAATTCATGTCGACTTATAAATTAATAAATATATATTGGAAAAAATCAAAATCATGAGGTCATTTTTGGAGGATTTACGTGATAGAGTTCATCAGATATAAGTGCCATGCCACGAGCATATTCTACTCTTGCATTGACATCGCCACGTCGATCTGTTACTGGGTTGCCAAGCAAGTACCCCTGGTTTCAATTATAAAGGTAGGGTTTAATCTCAAATGCATAAAAATTAATAAATTTAATCATTTAATTTAATATTCAATCAATTGGCATTTTTTAACTTGCAAAAACTAACTCAAGCTATGTAATAAAAATGTTTACACTGAGCTTTATTAAGGGTGAGCGTCCAACGCTGTTGCCTGCAAGAAAAAAAACATACATGAAAAATTAAATTGAACTTTTGGAGTCAAAATTTAAAAGGAAACCACTTTAGAAAAGAGTAATGCTATTGGCAAACATGACGTACTTTAAGTGGTTTTTCACATAAAAAATAAAAAAGAAAAAGAAAACCACTTAAAGTATGCTATTTGACAGGTGTGAAGAACAACATTACTCGCTAATAAATTACCATTATATATTTCTTGAACAATGATTGGAACGATGATGCCGGAATATGAATCACCACCAACATAGAGCACATTTGACATGAATTCTGGGTGAATATCCTTTAGCCACTGCGTCAATCACATATAGAAAGATGAGCAGCTCTTGGAATAAATTCTATAAGGGAAAAATACACTTTATCCCCTGAACTATCCACCCATTTACACTTTTAACCCCAATGTTTAAAATGTGGCACTTTACCTCCTCAAAGTATCTAATATTGACACTTGATCCCGATGAAGTACGCTTTACCCCCCCTAAAGTATTTTGAATTGACATTTTACCTCCCTCAAGTATTTTAAGTTGATACTTTATACCCCCTAAAGTGTCAACTCAAAATACTTTAAGAGGTAGAGTACACTTTATGGGGTCAAGTGTTAATGTTAGATACTTTGGAGGAGCAAAATGTCACCTTTTAAACATTGAAGTTAAAATTGCAAATGTGTGGATAGTTCAGGAGGTTTAAGTGTATTTTCTCCATTCCATTAATATATAATCTTTATAAAGAATTATTATTATGATCATGTGCTTTTAGTTCATATGAGAATGGTAAAAGTCTCATTATTTTTATAGAATTTTCACTCACCTTCGTCAAGAATTCATAGGTTTGTGCTGCTGATATATGATCTGTGATATTATAACCTTGGGAGGTTGTTGCATATGAGAATCCCGAGCCAACAGGAGCATCTAAAAATATAATGCTAGCAACCTGGAAATTATCACACCATTGTTTCATAACAAAGAGTAAACAAACAATCCTCCCTTGTAACCATTTTCTCGCATTTTCTAAGTAAACAAACAAGTCCTTACATTCAAAATATATTGACCGAAGCATCTGTAGCCTTTTTGCCTCGGTAATTGTTTTATGCAGGGATAGATAGAAGGGTATGATGACATACCTTTGTCCATGAATATGGGTTCAACAAAAATGTTGGTAGATTCCCATCGAAATCTTCATAATTAAATGACAATGGACCTACATTAAAGTGCAAAATAATCAATTGAAGGCGTCGGACAAAACACAAAAATCGTACATTATAATAAAAGAAATAACAAGTTCATTTAACATATCCAACCAATATAAAAAGGACAGACTTCCACTGCCACATGAAGAAGACGACATTTAGCCAAAATAATAGGTTTGAAAATTCAAATTAGAAAAAAAAAAAAAATTGAAAAATCTATCTTCGAAAGCAACAAAACCCAATTTGTTATTTGAAAAATCTTTTTTTTTTTTTTTTTTTTTTCAATGCTGAAGAGGGAGGAGGTAGGTCACTTTTGCAAAGTGTTTGTAGGTGGTCCACCATCCAATCTATTATTTTCGGGTGGCTAAATTGTTTTGTGGGTGGCTGACTTCTCCAATCAACTATTTGTGTGTAATTAGTCATCTTGTCAATAGTTTTGTTATATCGGTGATCAAACCACTTCATCCTGAACTTATTTAAGGGTGCTTTAGAAAAGATCGGCCACCCAAAAAATAATTTAGGAGAAGTTTCATAAAGTTCTCCTGAACTTTCACCCTTTTTGAAATATCTTCCATAAATTTCAAAAACTCTCAATTTAGCCATTTAAACTTTCAATTGCTCTCAATTTAGACCCCTCCGTTAATTTGACTCGTTAACTTCGGATGGAACCATAAACACGTGACTTGCACGTGACTTTTTACCCCAAAATGCCCATTATACCCTCAACCCCAAATCCAAATCTCAGTTCCGGACGTGCAGGAGATATCCTCGCCGGTCATCACCGTCAGGTCTGTGGTGCGCCGCTTCGACAATCCTTAGGCCTACAAGTACTTCGTCATCGTCTGGTCCGTGGTGCGCCGCTTTGCCACCGTCTGGTCTGTGGGCACCCTCCACGAGGTCAGCATCGTCTCCGGCCTCCTCGTTGCTCGCAGTACCGAGCGCCTCGAGATCCTCAACGAAGAGCGTCATGTCGTCAGCTTCAACGTCGTCAGTGGAGACCACCGCCTCGCCAACTACCGGTCGGTCACCACCCTCCACCCCTCACCCGCAGGCAACGGTACCGTCGTGATCGAGTCCTACGTCGTCGATGTACTGCCTGGGAACACCAGGGAAGACACTACAGTGTTCAGGGGGGGGGGGGGGGGGGGGCTTTCGGGCAAACTTGGATTGGTTTCCAGCGAGCTTGGGAACCGGTGAGCTTGGAGGGTATAACAGGTATTTCGGGGGTAAAAAATCACGTGCAAGTCACATGTTTAGGGTTCCATCCAAAGTTAACAAGTTAAATTGACGGAGGGGTCCAAATTGAGAGCAATTGAAAGTTCAGGGGTTAAATTGAGAATTTTTTAAGTTTAGGGGGGTATTTCAAAAATGGTGGAAGTTCGGAGGGGCTTTATGAAGTTTCTCCAAAAATTTATTTTTAGGCATACGATCCGTTACTTCCAAACCATTGTGAATGAACCACTTTGATATAAGCCTAATTAAGGGCGGTCGGCCACCCAAATCAGTTGTTTCAAGGATAATCACCCACCGAAAAAAAAGGGATAATTATCCTTTCCCCCACGAACTACCACGTAATTACTATTTGCTCCCATGAACAACTAATTTTACATTATACCCCCATAAATTATCATTTCGTTATAAATACCCCCTACCGTTAGTCAAAGACAGTAAACATGATGGTCAACGTGTTACGTGCGTGAACAATATGGTGAACAATGTCGTTGACTAACGGAACAGTGTTGTGAACAGTATAATTTACCGTTCAACTTAACGTCTTTGATAATGAAATAATAGTTCATGGATGGTGTAATATAAAATTAGTAATTCATAAGGACAAATGATAATCGCATGATAGTTCGTGAGGTGAAAGGATAATTAAAAAAAAAAAAATAAATAAAAAAAAAAAAAATTATGTGTGGACTGATCACCCATCCCCAATGGTCGAGGGGTCCGGTTATCCTTTAATATTTGGCTCTTTTTCCTAGGTATTCACGAGAAGGGCATATACCCTAATCCATTTGAGCCTTCAGGTGGCGCCCCATATCCTACACACATTATGGGTAAGTAAAAGCTCATTGATTAAGGGCAGAAGAATTAGGTGGCGACCATAAAGGTAGCTGAATTCCAGACACACACACAACTACACGTGGAGATAGAACGATAATGTTCCAGTCCAAGAAAGACGTGGAACATTTATTCATGTAGTCAGATTTTGGTTTGCTCAATATATATGCAAAAAAAAAAAAAACAGTTTTAAAAAAAAAAAAAAAAAAACCATTATATATCACACTAATAATTTTTTGTTATTATTTTAGTAGTTTGAGGTGATAGTATCAATTTTTTATTTTGTTAATGATCTAAGAATGAATTAACAGTACCACATCAACGTAATAAGATTGATTGCTTTGCCTTCATTGATGTTGCTATCCGCTAATTTTGTTTTTTTGTTTTGTTTTGTTTTTTTTGAATTTCTTTGTAACTTGTTTAAATAAGGATTTTTCAGACATTTGAGTTGTGGATGTGAACAGTTTCCTAAGGAGGATGAGTTTTGGCATTGGATTTTTTGCTCCTAAGGCTAAGGAATATGAACTACTAATGTATTGAATTGAGTTTGTCTAGAATAGATCTATTGTTACAATTGAAGATTAGTCATAGGTTAACAGATATTAATGTCATAGATAAATCTTGAATGTAAAATTTATCTATAACTTGTAATCTCATAGCTTTGACTATAATTTTTTAGGATGAAAAAGTTTTATACTCATAATCATTCATCAATTAATGAGATAAAAATGATTTTTCTTAAAAAAAGAAAAGAAAAGAAAGAGATTGATTGTGAGATATTCATATATGTTTGTATAATATTACTCTTTAAAAAATATCTTCTTGTAGGGTCTATATTTAAGCCAGAGCAACAAAGGTCCTTTATCAACTTAAGGTGGCGATATGGGCAACCTAATTAATCATTTTTCTAAAAAATAAAAAATAAAATTTAATTATTAAAATTTTTTAAATAATAAGTTAGTTCTTAACACTGCAAAAATTACGCATATGTTTTTCAAGATATTCGTACAAGGAGAAGATAAATTTATTAAATATATTTTATATTTTAAATTGTTTGTGAATAAATTTATCTTAGCAAGGAAAAATTGAGATTTGAAATCATCCGTAAATTGTCTATGATCATGTTTTCACCATTTTATCTGAAAACTATTTAGTGTCTAGTGGGGAAGTCAAAATCTTTTATGGCATTTGAAATTGTACTCCCCAAGTGATGTTCTAAGAGTCGTTAGTCGTGTATAATGAGGAAAGCCAAATTTTTTTTTATGGCATTTGAAATTCCACTCCGCAAGTGATGTTCTAAGAGTCGTCAATCGTGTATAGTGAGGAAAGCAAAGCCAAAAAAATTTAAGGGTATTTGAAATCGCACCTGGCAAAGGGATGTTCTAAAAGTTGTGGCACTGTTGTGCCTCAACAATTCCTCCCTCAACGTAATGCTCTCTTGACTCGAAACTATTTAAAAATTAATTGGTGTTCAGTGAAACTAAAGGCTTTTATAACATTCAAATTCGCACCATCTAGAGCATATTCTAAGAGCCGTCTATGCGAGTAGAACAACACTATTGGAGCTTAACAACTCAACCTTTTTCAAAGGAAAAAACGAAGGGTTGGAAAGTATACCAATTTCGTAAACCAGTCCGGTGAGAGAAGAACAACCGGGGCCTCCGGTAAGCCAGAGCAAGAGAGGGTCCTTCTTCGGGTTCCCCTCAGATTCAATGAAGTAGTAAAACAGTTGCACATCGTCGGCTTCCCCCACGCCCACATATCTGAGAATTTACACACAAAATATTGTTGTCACTGTCACTTTTCTGGTTGGGAAATCAAATCTCTGTCACTATAAACTCTGGTTCAAGGTTGTCCAAAAACTGTCTCTGGTTGTTGCTGTTGCAGAGATGCTGCTTGTGAAGTGAAGAAATTGTTCTGCTGCTGTTGCCCAGCTGTTGCTCTTTGTTTTTTGGTTGGTTTTACAGATGTCTTTTCTGTATTGTGTTTTGTCTGGACTCGATTTTTATTTTTTATCCTAAGCGAAAGGGCAAGGTTCTGTACCCTCAAACTTGATTAACGGCCTGGTTTAGATTGCGTTTAAGTAGCTTAAAAGTACGTTTAATATTCAAAAAAATCCGTTTGAAGAAAAAAAATATTTGTTTGATAAAAAAAGTAAAAGCGCCTATAAGTGTTTAAAAAGCCTAAAAATGATCAAAACACACTTTTGACAAAATCTAAAAAATGAAATTTTTGCCAAAAAGTGTTTTTTTTGACTTAAAATATCAATTTTTCGAAACATAATTCCAAAAAAGCTCTTAGTTATCGAGCCTGTTTGGGATTGCGTTTAGAAAATAGAGCTTTTGAGCAAAAACTTCATTTTTAAGCTTTTGCCTAAAGTGCTTTTTAACCATTTTTAGGCTTTTGAGACATTTAAAAGCGCTTTTAATTTTTTTACCAAACGACTCTGTTTTTTTTCAAACGAGTTTTTTGAGTGTTAAAAGTACTTTTAAGCTTCTCAAACGCAATCTCAAACAAGTTCTTCTTCGGTGATTTGGTTAAGCTGCAAATGGTATGGGTAGCTGCTACTCTATTGCTTTGTTTGTAGTAGGATTTTTGGGTTTTGTTGTTGAAGGCTTTTGGGGCATGGGATTCTGGCAAGTTTTGCTGGAGTGTGTAGTATTCTCATTCATCCAAAAGAAGAAGGGAAAAGCAAATTATAAAGAAAAGAAAAGGATGACTTACGTACCCAGTTTCAAGTTTGAAAGGAAGTTTGCCGGGAAAGCCCGGTAGGGTCTCGACGATTGACTGGGACTTGGCGGTGCCCAATGCTGCAAACACCATTAACACAAGCAGCCATAGCAAAGCGATGAAATTGCTTCTTCTGCGGAACAAAATTCCCAGCTCTTGCAGACATGCTGCCATCTCTGAAAATCCTATTCACAACGTACGAATTCGAAAAATTAAATGGGTTGATTCTTCGGCCTTCTGTTCATTAACTTCATTCTGTGTCCGCAATATATAGGGCTAAGATTGTGACCACAATTTGAGTCTCTGTTTTGGATAGGAACGTGTACTTTTAACAATCACCCCCTCTAATGTAATTCCAACACATTGTCACACTTACTCTCACGGACAGAGACAGGAAATTTTATGGGAGGGGACCAAAGCAATTTTTTTTTTTTTTTTTTGGTTTCTAGGATTTTTTTTAGGATATTTTTTTTGCAATGTGTAATGAACTGGTACTTTTTTCCATTTTTTTTCCTTCTTTTTCCAACTAGTGGTACTTAAATACAATGAGGAATTGAACTTAAAATTGTGTCATATTCTCCAATTAAATGTTTAAATTCTAACAAACAATATTCTCAATATTGAATAATCATAACATCCAAATTATAAAGACCACTTAGATTAATAATTGAGCTTAGAGTACAAACCTCAAAAAATATGACCAGCGTTTAGTTATTCTGCATCTTGTTGATTAACATCATATTCCCATATGTGACACGAAATCGAGGATTAAACTTCAATAAACTTTGTGCATTTTTTCTATTGAAATAGTTAAGTATTATATTTGACTTTCCCTTTTGAGAACTATGTTGATGTTATGTTATTTTGGGGTTGTATCTATTTTCTTGATGATGGTCTAATGACCAGTACATTTGCTAACGATCTATGATATTATGGTGGTATAGTATTTTATCTCTGGTATTTGCTGTGTGATGCTTCATTACTGTCTCTAATTTCCATAGTCTTAGTAAAGTCTTCCGTTGCAGTTTTCTCGTTATGACGGAAAAGATGAAATTCCTGAGGTCTTGTTCCGCCAAAGACATGATTGGGATGGCGAGCCGAGGGATCAATTACTAGTTAATTGATTTGCCCGTCGGGGTCGTCACAATATTAAAACATGTGGTCCAAACAGAGAAGGGTAGATGAGAAGGTTTGTCCCAAAAATGAGACCCCTTATTTTATTGGTTGTGCAACTAACGAGTCACGTTTGTGAAATGCATTTCAACCAAACCGTCAAACAGCCGTACAAATATGGGTCGTTGGCATGGGATATGCCAAACTTTCTTTCTTTTCTTTGCACGAAAATAATGATAAGGTCTAAACCGTAAACAATCGCATAGGACCAAAGCTTGGAAGAGATTTTTTCTTAAGCACATTATGCTCATTGTTATGCAATGTTTTTCCCTTTCTGGTCTCAATTGTTTGTCAAAAATAAAAATTTGACATCTAAGTTTGTTCATATTTTTTGGGGTAATTATCTTTTCACCCCATGAATTACCACTCGATTACCATATACCCATATCAACTATCAACTTAACATTACGACCCCATCAAACTACCATTTTATTACCAAAACCCCCTTCTGTCAGTCAAGGTAGTTAAGTCGGACTGTCAACCCATCATGCGCATGTCATATGCCTTGAATGCGTATGCATTTTGTTTTGGGTAATTATCATTTCTTCCCATGAACTACCACTCAATTACTATATACCTTCATCAATTACCAACTTTACGTGCATGTGATAGGTTGACCGTTCGACTTAACGACCTTAACTGACAGAAGGGGGTTTTGATAACAAAAAGGTAGTTTGATAAGATTGTAATGTAAAGTTAATAGTTAATGAAAACGTATGATAATCGAGTGGTAGTTTATAAAGGAAAAAAGATAATTACTCCTATTTTTTGCTTAGCTTGTGCACAAATTCCTATCAAATTTCATGAAAAATAAATTATATGAATTGCATAAAATAAAACAATTTTAACACGTCTCATTTACTTTCATCTTCGCAAAATTTATTGATTTTGAATTTGCCACCAAAGAAGAGCAGTTGGATAGGGCCTAAGATATCACTTATGAAGGAGGAAAGAGTAATTAAACCATTCAATAATCACATGAAACTATACAGCGGGCCGGTTAAAAATAGGCCTGGCTCTGCCGTTCACCCACCCGCACGGGTTATTGGCAAATAACCCAACTCGTAAAATGAGCAAACGGACGGATGGCCCTGCCTGCTATCCGCCTAGAACACGTGAATAGCTGGCTTAGTGGTACTGGGGTAGGCGGCGGCAGATTATCTGCCTTCGTCTACCTCTTATAATAATAATAATAATAATAATATATTATAGAAAATGTTTTTAAAAAATCATAACAAAAGAACATCATTTTAATTCCAGAAATGACGCCATTTCATTTAGGGAAAGTTTATACTGGGACCTTCCCTTTATTTCCGTGAACAAACCCTAAACACAATCCCCTATTCCCTTTCTTGCCGCCTAAGTCTCCTGCCAAAAATAATCCCCGGGAAAAGAATACAAGTTTCAAGATGCTGAATAAAAATAAACAATGTTATCCTATATAAGGGAAGCAAGTGATTCCAGGACTATGTATGTGTATGTTCCACACTACTCCGCCAATACTCAATAGTCTCAAAAACGTGTTACAGAAGAATGGTTTACCTGGTTAGAACTGAAATCTGGCTTGTAGATGTGCCTTGGCCAAGTATTATATTTTCACCGTTTCAGTCGTATTTTAAGTTCATCAACAAGTCTACTCCTAGGAATTTCTTCTTCTTCAGCGGCCTCAACATTTTTTAGTTTCACAATCCCTTCACTCCGTTCCCGCTCACCCATGATAACCATCCATGGGATCCTCGACTCTCTAGCATGCTCAATGTGCTTCATCACTCTTTTATTCACAAGATATTCGGCATTCACTTCGGCATCCCACAGCTCACTTACCACCTCTGCGGCTAGAGGCAGGTCATCCCCCAATATACTAACTAGGACTTCCGTCTTCGTTGCTCGTGTCGTCTGTGGAAACACCCAAAAAGTGGAAGGAAAGAACACATCAGCCTCACAAAAGGTCAATTCAATAAATTATAGATCTCCTAATGAAAGCTTTTTCAAGTTCAACCAAGTGACCGGTTCATCAATCATAGAGGCATCAGTTATTCTAATCACCTGGTTGTGATCTTTATGAAGCTGCTCCATTATAGCAAATACTCGCTCAATTCCAAGACTAACACCAACTGCTGGAACCTGCTTTGTACCAAACATACCTATAAGGTTGTCATAACGTCCGCCAGCAGCAATTGAACCAACCTGAGGACATGCACAAATTAATCAATTTACCCTGGAAACACATGAAGCAATGCAATTGAGCAACTACATTTGACATATTCATCAAAAAAAAAAAAAACTACATTTGACATGGGATTTATGACGTACTGATTTATGTAACATAATTTAGGAGGGAGGGAGTGGGGGAGGGAGGTTATTATATCCTTCAAATCTTTATTTATTTCAATACCAATTCAGCTACACTTAATCCAAAACGAAAACATTCAAATAGTCAGCCTCTCATCCTGTGAGTTACTTGTCTTGTAATAAGTTGCAAATCAACTGGCCCCAGGGTTGCCTCAACTAGCTAGTGGATATACTCCCCAAAATGTTGGCTGAGGAACAGATTAAGTGCTCCAGGCTTATCTGCACTTAATATTCAAATTAAGTGCAGAGTATGATTTTGTGGTTAGCAGTGTGCACGGAGTTTCTCCTCGTTCCCAAAAAAAAAAAAAAAAAAAAAAACACTTACAAATCATCTGGGTTAATCATGCTTGGATTTTTCTTTGCCTGTTTGGTAGTGATAACAAATCTTCAGAAAACAGAACGAAATATGCCAGAAAATCTCAACCTCGCTGCTGTGTCACTAGAGTGAAACCCTACTGTTGCCACATCTCTCCTCCCTATTTTATATAGAATGAAGACCCCCAAAATGAAACATAAATTATTGGAATCCCTTTTAATGTTGATTCTAGGGCTTACCAAGAGTCATTCCAAGTTCCCTAACGATATTTTTCACATTTCATAAAGATTATGACTCAATATGTTGTTTACCTACCTCATAATTTTTTAAGATGCAGTAGAGTTTTGATGTTCTAAGATAGGGAGGATTAAGGCACTCAAACTTTAGAAAAACCTATCCCTCTATCCTTCTAAGACATCAGAAGTATGCTCCTAAATATTCCCATCACTTCCACAAGGGCAACATGGTTCCCACCCCCACCTTCCACCATCCTTTTCCAACTTACATCCCTAAAAAGAGACTCCATCATCACTCGTTGCCATCTCCCAAAACTCATATCTTGATATAATAACAGTAACATGAAGCATCTTCTTGGAGGAATCATCTTTGCTTCCACAGAAATTAGACAACACAAATGGAATGGATGAAACAATAAAAAATTTATCAGACTGAAAATGGTCAATGATACAGGACCTATTTGACGGTTGTCCACAAACTCACATTACGCTTATCGCAAGATTTTAACATTCATCAGAAAATACAGGATCATATCAAGTAGAGCAAAGACAAAACATATTAAGGAAATATATCTTAACGACTACTATCAGAAAAAGATTAAAATATAATAGTAAACCATATACTGCAACCAATACGGACCGCACGTATTACAATAGCAATCTGGTAGAAGGGAATGCACTGGCGATGCCTGCTCTTTTTCTTTGTATACAATTATTAAGGAAGGAATAGGCACATTTCACTGCAATGTTTTCAATGTTTATATGTTCTAGTGTTTTGGCCAGTCAATTCCTACTTCTTCAGATTAAGAGTACTTTGACAATAAGAAAGCTCCGACGGTTTAATCAGTGAAAAAAATCCATGGAATTATTTATGGAAGGAGAATTAGCTCTGAAAGTGTAGCCGAATATTACACATTCTCATAGAAAACAAAACAAATGCAATAGAAAAATAAGCTGTTTCTAAAAAAATTACCTGTGTACCCCCTTTAAAAATAGCCTCAAATATGACTCCAGTATAATAATCAAGACCTCTGGCAAGACTCAAGTCAAAAACCACTTTGTCAATACACTCTGATTTGTCAAGAGCTTTAAATAAAATGTCCAGGTCATTCAGTGCATTGGCAGATCCTTCATGTTCTAAGAACTTGCTGTCTTCTCGCTTAAGTTTAGATAATAATTCCAAAGGGGGTCCCCTTTCCTTCACAAAAGTGCCAATTTTATCTGCTGTCTCAACAGTTAAGCCTTTCTCCTCCACCTAACAATAACCAACAAGAAATATACATGACTAAACCCATCCAATGACAGAAAACAGAACACATAACAAAATTATTTAACCAACATAC
This sequence comes from Carpinus fangiana, assembly GCA_006937295.1. Classification (NCBI taxonomy): domain Eukaryota; kingdom Viridiplantae; phylum Streptophyta; class Magnoliopsida; order Fagales; family Betulaceae; genus Carpinus; species Carpinus fangiana. Next base: position 3,013,715 of record CM017322.1, read on the forward strand.
AGAAGACAACTCTATATGAATACAAGTGTTCTTACCATTTCTTTTTTTATCTGCTCAAAAGATTGCTTATCTAACTTGTCAATGCTTGAACATATAGTTCTGAATTTCTCCGGTGGTACTCCGCATATGTCCAACATTCCGTCAAGTAACTTCCGATGATTTAATTTTATCTGTGGAAGAATATAAAAGAGGGCAATACTTAACATATAATATTCAAGAAATCACTTTAGGATTTTAAACCACAACACAACATGCAAGGAAACATGTAGAATTAGGACCTTTGACGGGGTAATGGTACCAAGACTCGATCTAAATCCAAAAGATCCAAAACAAATTCCTTTACATGAGATGGCAGGTATGAAAAGATAAACTCAATGCCATTGCTGTCATTGCACAGCAGTAGAGGCAGGTATGAATATAGGAGGCATCTTGGGTTCAACCCTTATTAATAAATTAAAAAATTCAATGGAAATTCTAATTTTTGAAATACTGAAAATCATAACTACTTCCACTTATAAACCATCAAGGTTATTCCTTTTTTTTTTTAGAAATGACAGTTCACACAAGAAGTCATATCAATATCAAACAGGAAATAAGCTACTATACATAATCCATAATAAAGTTCAACGAATGAAACTTGCACCAACACATATAGAAGAGAAAAGTGATGTTACCTCATAATCTCCAATGTTCAGTTTATCAAGGAGTTCTGCCAAAATTTTAACAACCTCGAAATCTGGCCCCATTTTTACATGTTGGCCAGCAATATCGAAATCACACTGATAAAATTCACGGTATCTTCCCTTAGATGGGTTGTCCCTCCGGTAAACCTTAGCTATCTGGTACCTTTTAAATGATGTGATACCATTCATAGCCACATACCTAGCAAATGGTACAGTTAAGTCATATCGCAAAGAACAAAGCTCTCCACCCTGCCAGAACATTGAATGTAAATCACATAAATGAGCCAAAAGATGAAATGGAGTAACTAAATTCATTTTTATCATCACAGCAAACTAAATCAATTCCAAGTTAGCAGCAAAAAATCCAAATAACAGTCTTTATAAGAGGAACTTTTTTCTTTTAAATAAAGATAAAATATGGAAGCCAAGGACTCAAACAATCAACCATATCAGCAACAATACAATTGAACAAATGAAAATTCTCAAAAAGAAAAAATAATGTGAAAATAAATATGACTTAAATTGAACCAGCTAAATTTCAAATATTTGCTCATAAAAAAAATGTCAAATATTTACCTGATCAGCAAGATCATAAATCAACTTCGAATCTTCCCCATATTTTCCCATGAGAGTTTCTCTCAATTCAAAAACTGGAGTATCCAAGGCCATAGCACCATGCTTCTCGAAAACCCCCTCTATAAGTGAAAAAGCTCCCTTTCTTATTGTCATTTGTTCTTTCGAAAAATCACGAGTACCCTAATTGTACCATAATATACTCACAGTCAGCACGCTAGTGAAAGCATTTTTAAGAGGAAAAGAAGAAGAATAAAATCACAATGGAATGTTCATAAAATGGAATGATAAAGATAATGTTTTTGAACAATAAAAGATACTGTTTTCAATATTTTACTCATCCCATTTAATACAAAGGAAAAGAAAAAAAGAAAAAAAGAAAAAAAAAAAGAAAAAAAAACGGGCAAAACAATTCAACAAATATTGAATGATGAAAGTTTCAGCAATTTTATCACCTTGGGAAGCTTTGGCAGTCTTCTACTTTCATTGCTTTCCACAATCTCCCTCACCCTTTGCAACAAACCGTCGAATTCCCGATCCTTCGGGTCCAAAAACAACAAAAGTTCTTCCACCCATATCTCCAATAACCCTGAACCCCCAATCCCACTCACTCCCTTACCCTGCAACCTATCCTTAATCAATTGCACAATCACACCAGTCCCTTTCCCCAGCACCACCTTCTTCTTCTTCTCACTCTTCCTCTCCACCTTCACATTCGCTCCTCCATTCAGCTCAACACCCTTTTTACTCTTCTCATTCCATTCCACACCCTCAAGCGCAATGAAACCCGTTATCGCCTCCCACGCCACAATCTTCCACACCATTCCCAACAACACATTCAGTTCGTGCACAAACTTTTCATACTCCTTTTTGCATCCCAATTCCGAAACCAAATCAAACTCATTACTAAAACTCTCACTACTCACGCATTTCCTTTCAAACAAACTCGCCAAACTAGACCGCAAATCATCGCTGCCAACCAAATCCAAATTCGATTTAGCACGGTTCGAGCTACACTCCCCCAAGTAGTACAGCGCCGAGGCCAATGGTGACAACACGGTATGCACCAACGGTCCTTCCGCATTCGCCACCGCCACGCCCGAATTCAACCCGATACGCGTCTCGGTATGAACCAACTTCGCTATCTTCCTCAAGCACCCGTGAAGTTTTGGGATTTTTGAGACCGATAAACTCTCAACCTTACCCACCAACTTCGACCCATTGAGCAAGACCTTCATATCACTGGCCACACCAACCTCCTCCTTCGCCGAAAACCCATCTCCGGAATCCACCGAATTGAACGCCGCCAAGTCGGCTCTCGCTGCCTCACACGAAATGGCGGCGACGGCGTCGGAAACTACCGACAAAGCCGCGGATTCGTGGTCCAAAATGGCGAACACGCCGTACAAAGCAGCGGATGATTTCTCCAGCACATAGAGCTCCTCTTGGGTCACATCAATGGGTTCGAATTCTAGGGCTTGAGACCTGGAATTCAGTGCTTCGGAGAATCGAACCGGAAGGACAGTGCGAATGCCTGGGGAACCGGAGAGGAGGAGCTTGTTGAAAAGCACAGTAAGGAAGGCGCGGGATTCGACTAGGGTTAAGGTTTTGGAGAGGGTGATTCGGTGATTGACTAATGGCGCGCGCTGATTGGAGGAGGAGGCAAGCCTATCGAGCGCAGATGAGTCGGCGCGCACCTGAGCGAGGCCGGTGGCGACGGCGTAGAGTGAGGGCGGGGAGAGAGAGGTGCCCTTGCCTCCCAGGGTTATGACAGAGATTTCGCCTCTCTCCGCCATTGCCTTTGCTTTCGAGCTCAGAGACTCTGAGAGAGTTTTTGCATTAGGGGTTTTTGGGCTTTGATCAGCAGAGAAGGATCCTCTCCATATGCTGGTCCTCTTAAAAGTAAGGACATTAGGATCTTTTTGCATTGACTTTTAAATGTAAATGATCATAATACCCTTAATTTTAAGGGAACCGGCTCCTCTCCATTTGCTTTCAAATGGAGAGGATCCAGGTCCCTGGGCATTACGCTACATTAACGAACCTTATTTTTTTTTTTTTTTTTGGTTATATTAGTTCATGTAATATTTATGGTAAGTAATGCTAAAAAATGATTTTTGTTTTATTATTATTTTTTTAGAGGTGGTGTGATTATTTATAATGAATAATTTTCAAGGTGTAGTTTAATTGACTGTAGATTATGCTTTATGAAATGGAGGTCATTATTTTTAATTCCCATCCCCTTCCCTGTGTGAACATGTCAAAAATTTTAAAAAAAAATTATAATAAATAGGGTCTTCTCTATTTCATTTGAAATGTTAAAACTTAAAATTAGTATATCTAACTATGTTACATGTCTATAATGTCAATGTTAGCACGTCTTTTTAAGTTAATGCATCCATGTCCGCTAAATGTGTGTTGTGTGTGCTTTGTTTGAAACTGAAGTATAGTGTGATAATTTCATGTTCGTATGTCGAGTTCAGATCTTATTCATGTATGGGTATACCCTAACCTAATTCAATTAATTAAACAGATTATACCTCTTAACCCTAACCCAATAATTTCGTGTTGGGTTTGTGTCGAATTTGGGGATTGTGTAAAAAAGTACCAGCTCTTATGTCTCGTGTCGATTTCAAATCTTGTCAAGACATAAGTATAAGATTATATAGATCAACCATAACTCGAATAATTTAATTAAATGAATTATACCCCTCAACCATAACCCATCAATTTCATGTTGAACTCGTGAAGAATCATAACTTGTGTCAAAAATTGCCAGCTCTACTCATTATGCTAGTGCTCAAATTAAAAAATTGATTAGTAGTAACAAGTTACAGACAATATCGACTCATTGTTGGGTCTTCGTGAGGGGTCAAGATCAAGTAATGCAACAAGTCCTTCTTATATTCCTTCCAGGATGATGTGGCTTTTAAAATCATTATTAGTCTTGTGAATAGTTATTATTAAATTTTGATCAAATTGTAATTTAAAAGCCACCTCATTTTTTTTAGGGACACAAAAAAGGGACTTAATTTTTAGATTCCAATAAGAGAAAGAGACATATGTTTATACTTTCTCATCTTCTTTGCTATTCCTATTCCTATTCAGGTTGGTTTGAGTCTTAGAAAAAGGTTAATTAAAAGCAAAATTCACAGTAACATGTGAAGAGGTAACACATTCCGGCATTCCCCATACGGCCTTCTCCCATCGTTTACATTGCTGGCTACAGTTGAAGTTGCTCAAGCACACATCCCGGACCACGTTTTGCTCTCCACCATACACTCAATGTTCTCTGCTTCCGAAGCTATTATATATAAACATCAATGGAAACAAGACATATATGTTTAGATGTTCATACAAGGCTACTGTAATAAAACTGTACAATTAAACACTCACCCACATATAAAAGGACGCTAGAGATGCAGAAGATAGCAAAGAAATGGCTGCATCTGTTCATCATGGTTTTAATCACTTGCAGAAAATGCTGCAGAAGTTACTTTGTTTCTTGCTGGAGTCCTCCTAAGCCTACCCTTTTAATGCCTGCAATATTTTGTCTTTTCAGAGGGATGAAAGGATCTTCATCGATCTTCTTTTGCTTCTTTAATCTCGTATGCTGAATCAATTTCATGCATGTGATACTTGCATACTAATATACAATCACCAATCTCAATCCTGAAGCTTGATGTCCCCATAACCTTTCTCAAAGGCAATCTACCTCTCCAATCAATTTCATAGTCACTTTCTTGTGACATCCAATTTCCCCTCTTCACCATATCCTCTCTCTGTGTGAACTTTTTACAAGCATCTCCTCTCTATCTCTCTCTTTTCCTTACCAATTTTTCGGTCCATTTTCATATCTATGAGTTTATGGCCCTTAGTAGAGACATCTGCGAGTCGGGGACTGTTTTTCGTTCCCCTTCTTCAAACTCCGATTCGTATTGTTCGTAGAGAAATCTCTTATCAACTACATTTGCATCATATATAAAAAATTCCTAGGTTCGGGTGAAGAAGCAATGTCACTTGGTCATTAGTAAATTGACTACAATATTTTTGTGTCGGTTAGGATACCAACATGGTGCCTTCTACTTCTAATAGGCCATAATAAGTCGAGAAATTCTTCTTTATTCTCAAATTGTAATGGTATTCACAATTACAGTGCGACAAGTCTCACATGCCTTGAAGGGGATGAAAATATCATATAGAGAAGAAGACGAAAGGGAAGAAGAAGAGAACACCAAGATAAAATATAATATAAGACTATATTTTGTCACATTAAATTTGGTGATTTGAATGTTACAAGAGAGAACAATATATAGGCATATGAAGAGAACACATCCTATAAATCATGGAGTGAATCATGGATTGAGGGGATGCTATAGGTCTGTTGATGGAGAGTAATATGCAATCCCATAAAACATAGAAGAAAAAATTATGGGATTGTTGCCTTGCTTGGATATGCTTGACTTGATTAGATTTTATCTTCTAACACCCGCCACCTCCAAATGCTCAAGGGGTGGTGTTTAATTTCCATTCGGCTAAAAGAGGTTGTTCAAATATATAAAGCTCTCTAAAAAAGAAAGATAACAGAAAATCTCTTGTATGTTCTTTTTACAGCACCAAAGTCAAATTCAAAGATGAACCTACTCTGCATCTCTGAGGATTAATAGATGAACTTCAAATCTTCATCTACTTATTTAATAGTGCTTTTTATAATCATTTCAGATAAATCAGTCACCAATGCATTCGCTGGTCGTATTAAAGTTACAAATCAGGCAACTTTCAACTTGCACATTATTGTAGATATTTCTAGTTATTACATCAATAAAAACGAACAGATCACTCGAATCATGATGTGAGCTATAGAAGGTAATAAGCAAACCACCTCTCAACCATCGCAAGACTTTCCCTAGGCCTGTATTCTGGTGCTGTGTGGCCTCCTCCCTGCACATGAACAAACACCCATATTACTATATTTTACTTGGTTTTATATAGAAAAATAATTTTTTGCTTCGGGGGTGGGGGCCTGCCTTTATAGTTGTGAACGTTAAACTGTACTTTTTCTCTGTATATATGGTGACGAATCTGCAGAAAATGATTTTGTATTGAACTGTAAGGTGTGTAGCAAATTTATGAACTGAAAATCAAGTTAAGTGTGCTTGAAAACCAACCCCGCAACTTGACTTTCAACAAACCAAGGTCTCCAGCTATCACCGATGGTCAAGTTCAGAGTTTCTATCCATTCTTGCGTGCCCACATGGGGAATAACCATGTCGTGATCGCCACTACGTGAAGAGAAAAGTCTTGTTTAGATTAGGAAAGCTAAGGAGATTCTAAACAGGGACGGAAATAGATTCTTAAAAGTCTAACAAAAGGCTTGGTATCATGTTTATGGATGAGAATCCCCTGTTCCCTGAATTGCATGCAATTTAGGAGTCTCACTGCCGAGAGGGAGGAAACTGTGAAGCTCACTTGGAGCCCACTTGCTCCAGGCTTTGTAGGGGCAAGACTGTTTGAATTGCGTGTAATTCAGAAAAGAGATGTGCTATATATTCTCTTTTGGTTCTTCTTTCATTTTCTAACTTTTTAAAATTACCACTGGATTTGTAAGGTCCATGTGTGGGACTCATATGGCCTTACAGATCAACAAGTAATTTTGAAAAATGGGATGATGAGAGAAGAACCCGAGGATGAAATGTAGCATTTTTCCTTCAAGAAATTTAATTGTTTGGATTCTTGATCTCATGCATATAACTCAACAATCTTTTACTAATCACAAAGGTATCTGATTTTGTTGAGAAAGTATTTGTGGATTCTCTGAAAAGTCTTTCTCAAATTTTGATAGAGCAATATTATTGAGTAGATTGTTATATAATTGGGATGGCATGGTAATTAAAAGTGATCCGTAATTTTTTTTTTTTTTTTTCTTTAAACAAATACAGATTCAAGAGCTGGATTTCACTGTTACATCATTATCAAGTTTTATGACAGTCGTATAACAATCTACTAAATAACATTACTTATTTTGATAAGCACTCAACATTAGTCATTAAGGCATGGCAATCCCAACAATTTATGGTAGTTCCTTGTTAGATAAGCACTGTAGCAAATTAGCAATAATCTAATAGAAGAACACACAAGTTTGAGTATTACCTGTAAACCAGACCTCGAAGGTCCTTCTTGGTGAGGTTGTGATGATAATCAATACTAGTTATGATATTGTGTGAATATATCATGCTCTTATTGCATCTGTCCCAGGTTGTTATTGTTCCCTGATTGTCAGAAAGATCATTTGTGAAACTATAAATTGTAACATCCATTCGAGAAAAACATAGCATTTTTTTATGGAAAATATGAGAACTTAATTAGGAAAATGAAATAAACAACGAACTTGGGATGCATCGTGAGTGACGTTTAGTTGACCGCGTACGATAAGGTTTTTGAACATATATGTCTCGGTCGACTGGGGCAGATGCTTGATCAACAGAGTATGGAAGGGGGTTAATCTAATTTTAGCTTCCTTGATTAATTTTTAATCTCATTTTTTGGGTTGTGTTAAGTTTGGAAGTAGTTGTTTTGTCTACATTTCTATGGTTGAGTTTGTGGGTTACGAACTATATTGACGCAGCGAAAGACTAAGTAATTATAATCGTAAGCATCTACATTTTTTTGACCAAAAGATTATAAAATAAGCTTGCAGGTTTAAGAAAGGTAAAACTCTGTATAGTATTTAAGAGAAAATTATCTGATTTGAGAGAAAACTCTGCATGAGTTGTAGTAATGGATTCTAAAACACTAAAAATTCCACCCGTCAAGACTTGGGTTGGTTGGCCCATTGAAAGGCTAATCAACTCACGCCCAAATCGGCCATTTAATGTCATCCCCATGACTACAAGAGATGGTAAGCTTCGAAGTAGTGTGGGTTTGTTTGGCAAAACAATTTTGTCTTAGATACTGTAACTAATGTGGATTGATGTGATATAAAATTTAGAATTTTTTTTATTGAAAGGTGAAAAAATTTTATTTTGTAGTAATTTTTTTATTTGAATAGTAATAAAAAGTGAATAATGTGATATTAAAAAGTGATAATGTTTTTATATTAATTTTTTAGGAAAAAAAATTGTGTGAACAGTAAAAATGGCGAAAGGCTTTGCCAAATGTACCCTCCACTCTTCCTCTTTGGGTCAATCCCAATCCCGATGCCGTCAACCGTATTTTTGGAAGAACATTGTCGGAGCTAGTGACGGTGGAGGTCATGCTCCTTCTAGCGCAATATCAGCGAAAAGACTACCAAGAACATCCCTAGCCAGAGCCGGTGATTAGACATCGTGGGTAAACCAAATACGACCCAATTAGAGAACAAAACCTAGTAAGACCACCCGGGACAATGACCACCTTAATTCTACTGAGTCAAGGAAAAATAAAAAAGGGTAAGGCATGTAATAGTACACACAATCATTTCTGGCAAGTTTAGAGCTATTAGTTCCTTCATGATCAATCGACTCAGGCATCGGAGGTATTTCCGGTTGGTACACCCGGCCGACAAGTCTTGGTGCCGAGTATCACATGCATACTCAATCTTGAACTCGACAAGGCATATTTTACCATCATCAAATTCAATTCTATTTCAATTAGAAGTTATTACATACCTCTCTGACATGAAGAGCATTTTGCACAGTTTTATCGTTAGCCCAGATGTAGCTGTACAGATAGTTGTAGTTCTGAAAAACCATTGTAAATTATGAGATATTGGAAACTTGGAGAGAGAGAGAGAGAGAGAGAGAGAGAGATACCCGACACCATGGGCCAGGAACTTGAGGTGTTGAAGTGAGGATATCTATCATACTGTCACCAAGAAAGCTCCAGCTCCACAATTTATTTGGTTTTGGGGACAATTCACTGCACTTGGGCTCCAAAATATGGGGCCTTTGTATTTTGGCAATGCACTACAAATTCCCATGCAATTAAACTTACTTTGATGACATTAATTACTTAATTATATATGTAAATTAAACAAACATGCAGTAATTAATTTTTATAATTAATCCTACTCACCTCACTAACAACTTGAAGATCTTCCATGCATGGTGCATTGCTTAGATCTGGCCGCGAGTATTCGCCTTTGCAGTTTATTTTAGTTGACTAAAATTAAACACATAACACATTGCATTTTTTAAATCATATATTTTGCAGCCAAATATATAGATATAAAATTAAACACACACATATATATACAAATAAGTAAAGAGTAGTTGATGATCACCTCATACAGTTGATCTGATATAAGTGCTGTTCGGTGAGCGAATTTTACTCTTGAATTCAGGTCATAAATTATATCTGTAAATGGATTGCCTAGAACATATCCCTGCGTTGATCGATGCATGGAAATTAATTAAGGAGATAAAAAAGAAAAGAAAACTCAAAAACATGATTAATTAAAGTAAAGGGTAATTAACTCGAATGATTACTTTTAATTAGTTTTAAATTATAATTACCTACTTTAAGATTCATGGGTGGTTGATCTCCAACTTCGTTACCTACAGAAGAATCGTAGGGCAATAAATCATGCCATGACAAGAAGCATAGGGAAGAAGAAGAAGATATGTTTCATGTGCTCAATAATTTATATATATATATATATATATATGTGTGTGTGTGGAGATGAAATTCTTTCTAATAATATTTTAATATTCACCCTCGCGGGTGAAACCGGTCAACAAGTATAGTACTATTTAAGTGAAATAGAGAATAAACTATATATAGACTTAAGATTTGACCTCAAGATCTTTGCTTGTTAATATGTAAAATTATCACTTATTTTAAAAGTTTAAATGAATAATAAATGATGTATTTCATAGTTTAAAAACTATAAGAAAATGAAAAAGGAAATGTTCAAAGATAGTTTCATTTCTCAGGTAATTTTAAAACATGCATGTTAGAATATTTTCCTAGCTAGTCTTTCCCTAATATGTCCTAAGAATCAAATGGAGGTATATTCCCCTTGGTTTCTCAGTATCCAAAGTTCAGCTAATAGTAATATTAATGTCTTCGGAAAAATAATAACTTCTAATATATATATATATAAATGAAGTAAAAGGGAAGCAAATAAGTTACCATTTAATACTTCTTGAAGAATGATAGGTACAGTCATGCCTGAATAAGAATCACCAGATATATAGAGTGGATTTGAGAGGAACATGGAGTGATCCATGAGCCACTGCACCAAGATAAGAAATAGTCAAGGCCATGAATTCAATATATATATATATATATATCTTTTTTCTTTTTCCTTAGTTGTGTCTGAGACGCTCCGCAAATCAAAATGTTTCTTAAAAGACAAACCTTTCTTAGAAATTCATAGTTTTGTGCTGCAGATAATGTATCACTGGTGAAGTACCCATCCGAAGTTTCTGCATATGAGAATCCAGTACCAACAGGCGCATCCAAAAATATTATGTTGGCAACCTAAAAAAACCACACTACTTTTCCATAAAAATGTCTCACTGCTGGCCGGGGCCTGATCGATCAACTCATACTTTATACATATATTGATATATATGAAAATGGTTATATAAATCTCATCATCACACCTTTGTCCATGAGTATGGGTTCAACAAGAGTGTTGGTTTGTTCCCACTAGAATTTGCATAGTTGAAAGTAAATGGACCTGCCAGCAGGAATATAGACATCAGGGCTGTTTGTGAAAAAGAATATTGTATATTTAGTATTTTAAAAAGCTACAACAAATTACAATGTTTGTTAACGTGTTTTGAGGATCGGAATCCACAGCAATCTCAACGTGCTAGCAATTTGGGTGATTGGTCTTTCTACTCCTAGCTTCATCGATACCCTTTTGCAGGTTCTAATATTGTAAAATAAGAAAATGCTAATTGTTCTTCTGGTTCTAAGTGAATATTATTTTTTAAATACTTGGTGAAAAAATTAGTTTCAATTTTATTTTTTATTTTTTAAAAAGTAATATCCACCTAAGATAAAAAAAAAAATACTAAAAAAATGGCCTAGCATTTTTATTGTGAATATTATATATATAGTCATCAATCATCATCCTCGTCAACATCACTCTTTTTTTTTTTTTTTGATAGGTTCAACATCACATGTTTAGCTACTTTTGCTCGACACCAACCTCAAGCTTTGCCACCGCCTAACATTCCTTTTGAAAGCCAATCTCTACCACCAAACAAATCAACTCCAAATAGGACAAAAAATTCTTTCCATTTCAAATAAATTAATTTAATAGTCAAAATTTAAAGTTATGCATCTAACCATATGTATAATCTCTAATTTATTTATTTATTTTTTTAAAAAAAAATATATCAACATTAGTATCATATGCATCATGTATACTATTAGATACACTAACTTTAAATTTTAATAATTCATTTTTAATTAAAATGAGAGAATTCTATTCCATCAAAGAACATAAGTCTTTTTATTTTGAAAAGATAGTAATCTCATTAAGGTAGAAGTCAAAAGCACGAAGCATCAAAGAACATAAATCTTTGCCAATTTTAACCTACCAACTTTTGCATTCCCGAGTCATGTGTACACCATATAAATACCGTACAGGTTTTTGATAGAAGTTAATATTGTTGCATTTAATAGTATAATAATATCATATTATTTTTTCTAAAAAAAAAACAAAAAAAAAAAACCTTTTTATGTATTTGTAGTTTTTAATTAGTTGACCTTCATATATAATGATTATTTTAAACCTTGTACTTTTCACATCAGTTTATTTGCTAATTATTTTAACTCTCTTTAATTACTATTTTTAAATTAAAAAAGTTGAAAATTTCACGAAAAGGACAGAAAGAAAAATAATAAAATATACCGATTTCATAGAGAATGGCAGAAAGGCCAGAACAACCCGGGCCTCCAGTTAACCAAAGCAGAAGAGGGTCATCCTTAGGACTCCTCTCAGACTCAATGAAGTAGTAAAATAGCTGCACCTCATCCAACTCCCCCACGCCAATATACCTTCATTAAATTAAATTAAATGATGCAATTAATATTATATATATATATCAAGAAAAAAATAAATAAATAAACATGTGAAATATTTTTTATATATTCATGCATGCTGAACCGACATTGTATATGTAAATACATACTCACCCTGTTTCAAGTATGAAGGGGAGGTCGCCGGTGAAGCCCGGCAGAGTCTTGATGATTGACTGTGATACAACGGAGCTGCCGGCGGAGAGAAGCGATAGAAGAAGTACCCACGGCCACATTGTCCTACAACGCAACATGTTCTTGAGTCGCCGGTGGAATTGTTCCAGTGCTACTTCCACTAATTAAAATGTTATTTATAATTATATAGCTTTCAAGAATGACAACAAAACGATCAGCACCGGGGGCCACATATCTTTTGAAATAATAATGCAGACGAAGTTATTGCTTTTTTGCTTTTTATAATTTTAATTTTATTATTATTTTTAAATAAATTTTAATTTTATTGTTACAAATACTATCAGAGCAACTTAACAACATTGTGTTATGTAGTACTTATGACATATAAATGCTAAGAAAGACGTCGGAAATTCGTGTGAGAAAATTGTGATGCTTCCGAAGTAATATTTGAGTTTCACTTTTTCAGGATGGTTACAATTTAATTACAAGCGAAGGGCATCTCCAGCAACGATTTCATTTCATGAGAAGATAACACATTTTTCAAAATAATAAATTTAATAGAACAGAGACATTATTTGAGAACCGATTTTTGGGGAAAAAATTTGATAAGTGTAACAATATTTTTAATAGCTAAATATAACTATTATAAGCCACTTTATCTAGTGACGGAGGAATGGGGGCTGATAAAGGACATGCCCCCCACCCCCCAATTCACAAGAAAACATAATTTTCAAGGCAAAAAAAAAAAAGTTGAAAGGCAATTTTTTTTTTTTTGGCCTATTGGCCCCTTCCCAATTTTTTTTTTTTTTTTGCCCTTGTTCCGTACCCATTTTTCATAGTTTGAGTAGTGTGAGGTATATAGACTTTACCCCTCTTTAAAAAAAATATTATTTTTAACTTACCCTTTTTTTCTCCTCAAGTTCAATTGAATCATAGTATGATTTAGTTCCATTAGAGCATCAATGAAAACCAAAATAACACTAATCAGATATATAAATTTTCATTGTGAGATTCAAACTTATGCCCGTATTTATAAGCACTCTGGGGATTCAAACCCATTGCTAAAATTCTGTGAGCACCAAAAGCATCACATGGAGAGGTTTAATTAATGGACTGGTAGGTTCATACCAAGAAAAGAGGGTATGAAAGGTAGGAGAAGCAGGTCCACCATTCTTTACAATAAAAAGAAACTGGTTTGAGAGAATGCTGAGATTCAAATTTCAATGATTATTGATCATGAAGCACTTTTTTTTTTTTGAAAGTATTGATCATGAAGCACTGTTTTGGCTAACTGAAGAGTGGCGGAGATAAGAGGGGGTTGTTACCCCAATTTTTTTTTTTTTTTTTAAATAATAATTTTTTTTTTTAGGATCTCTTTAAATTTGCAATTTTTATTTCAAAGTTTAAAAACTTTCAACTTAGTATATGGAACTCTTTATTTTTTGTAAAGTCACACCTCTGTTTGGTATTTCCAAAATTTCCGTTAAGCCCAATCAAAATTTCCAAAATACTCATTTTTATTATTAAAAAAATATATATAAAATTTCAAGGATTCGGGTGTTATTTTTGCAATTTCCGTTCGATCCTGGCCAAGGCTTGAATCTTTACAATTCCCCCCCCCCCCCGAAAAAAAGAAGGGTATTTTGATAATTTTGACATACTTCCGTTAAGATTTAAATTTAACTAAAAAAATCTAATGAAGGGGTGACATTACAAAAATTTGAAATTGAGAGTTCTAAACTTTAATTAAGAAGTAATTACAAAAGTAATGAAAATTAAAGACAGTTGAGTGAAGTTTTTTCTAGTACTTAAGATGACATGACATCCCACAAATTTAAGAGACAACGATCATTACAATAGGTGTGAGATCCTTTTGGGAGATTTTAACCAGTTTCATAGTCATTGTTTATGTTGATATTTTTTACGTAATTTTAGAGACAACAATCATTAATGGAGATACAAATACAAAATGCTTACAAAATACCATGGGTTTTGCTTATGAAACCACTGGGTGTTATTTTTTCAATGATCATAATTTTACCAGGGAAATTTTTGCTCTATATCGATCGCCTAACAGAGGAGGAACAAGTATCCATGTAGAACATAAACATAACAAAACACTTTATGTTTTAAAAGAGAAATACTACATACACTCTCAGTACTCTCGAATATGACTTTTAAAATTATAATTAAATTTTATTTTAATAGTGATTTTAAAAGACACATTAAGGAGTATGTGTAGAAGTAGGAGCGAAGGAGCGAGAGCATTTGTAGCATTACTCTTTCCAAAATACCATCAAAGGTAAAAGAGTATAAATGGGAGGACCCTACAATACAAAATCAATATTAATTTGTGAATTGAAGCAACATCATCATCATACTTCACGAACAGAAAATAAAATTAACAATGGAAAAATTAGAAAAGAGTAGTGATCAAGAAGTTGGCGACCATGTTGACTTCCATTATTCGTGTGACTATATATATATATATATATATGTCACTACTACACCAATAAAATTATTTGAAGATTTCCATAGATGGACTACAGAGGGTAGTAAGATAACCACCTATCAATCATGGCAAGACATTCACTGGGCTTATACTCTGGAGCTGTGTGGCCCCCTCCCTGCAAATTAAGAGACAATTGATAGAGTACTTAGCTTAATTTTGATATATAATTAATCATAATTATATAAAACAATTAAATAGAAACTTAATTCTTGCCTTCACAGTTGCAAATGTCAAGCAGTACTTTTTCCATGTATACTGCATTGTGAACCTATAAAATTTTTGAATTTACATACATACAAATTGTAATTAATATTTAATGCTGTGGGGATTAAGAAAATTAAGTGGGTTAATTAATTACTATAATTACCCTGCAATTTGTCCATCCACAAACCATGGCCTCCAATCATGGGCTATAGTCAGATTCAACGATTCTATCCATGCATGTGTAGCGATGTATGGAATAACCATGTCATGATCTCCACTGCATGCATGCGTTGTTTAAGAGGAACAATAAGGCTAAGAAATTCTATAAACCATGAGATAATTAGAAATATGACAGATTATTTACGTGACTAATTATTCTTATTTTACCTGTAAATAAGAACTTGGTAGCCTTTCTTGATAAGGTTGCGGTGATAATTTAGACTGCTTGAGACATCATATGTGTACACCAAGCTCTCATTGCATCTCACCCATTCCTTGATGCTCCCCTGACATATATATATTCTCAATTTTCAATCACTGCTAATTAATTAACTAAAATTATTTGGACTAATTAATTAGCTTGAGAATAAACTCACCTCCCGAATGTGAAGAGCATTTTGAACACTTTTATCATTCGCCCAAATGTAGGAGAACAAATAGTTATATTCCTACCAAGGGAGTAATTAACCATTTTAGTTAATTAGTATTAATTAATTGTTGGTTAAATCTTAATTAATAGAGTACTAAGACATATATAAACTTGTCGTTTTTTACCCGACACCATCGACCTGCAGGTTCATGAAGATTAGAGAGTGATTGGAGGAGGTCTAGGGAATCCCCATTAAGAGCATCTGGATCCCACTTTGATCCCCTTCGTTTTGGGGATAATAACTGGCATGTAGGTTCCAATATTTGCGCAGTACATATTTTCTCAGTACACTGCAAATTATTGAAGATGTTGATCAATTCTGCCATATCATATATATATAAAGCTTTATTAAGAAATTCATGTGTTTAATTCCAAGAGTGATAAACTGTAGAGTCGTGTGTATTTATAATATGAAATGATGAATTTAATCATTTAATTAAGAAATATATTTAAGGGTACTAAAATCTTTATCAATAGATAGTTACCAAAATGATGTGGAGAAAATCAAAACAATTAATATTCGAACAATGTTGAAAAAGAAAAAATGACGTCTTATAAGAACAAGTTGCCTTCTCACTCACCTCTGTAAATACTCGAAGATCGTCCACACATGGTGCATTGCTTGGATCTACATTCCTATACTCGCCCTTGCAATTCTTTTTAGTTGACTAGAAAAAAAAAAAAAAAAAAAA
>CM017322.1:3030388-3382167 GCA_006937295.1 Carpinus fangiana
GGTGAAGACGAAGGCGCGGTCGGCCGAAGGCTTGGAGCAGCGTCAATGAAAAAAAAAAAAAACAATGAACTAGCTAAGGGTGGGCATGGCGTCGGCGTCTTCGATCTGATGGGCATGGCGTCGGCGGAATCCGAAGGCGTGGGGGTGGGGGAAAGAGAGGAGAAATTTGTTGGGTCGAAGAAGAAGAAGAAGCAAGCGTGTGGGGCAATCGTGAGGGTAAAATGGTATTTTTATTGCACAGTGCAAACTTGCACAGTACAACCATAACCCCAAAACGGGTTATCAAACAACCCCATAATCTTTTCTAATAAAAAAGAAAGATGAAAAGAGCTACAAGCTTAAATATTACCCGAACTATTTATTTATATTTAGTGATTAATTAGCCAATACAATAATAAAAAGATCTCAAAACCAGAGCAGGAAGGAAATTCACCTCATATAGTTCATCGGATAGAAGCCCCTTTAGGTGAGCAAATGGGATTCTTGCATTCAGGTCATCATGTGTATTTGTCAATGGGTTTCCAAGCACATAACCCTGCAACTCCCAATTTTAAATCAAATTGATTATTAATATTGTAAGATAATTAAACATTTATCTTATAGAAGGTATTTTTATTCATTTTGGAATTTGGAAAGATCGAAGACATTGCAACTCATAAATGGGAGGGGATGTTGCAAAATTTGAAGACTAATAATACTATAATTAGGAGGAGGACTCTCGTCCTCTTCAAATCATTCTAAATGTGATATGACTTTTAAAAATTATCATTGAATGTAAAATATCTATTATTAAATTTTGGTTTATTGGTGATTTTAAACGCTACATCACATTTGAAAAGACTCAAAAACAACTCTAGTTTCCTTACTCACTTACCTTGAGATTCATAGGTGGCTCCCGACCGGCTTCGTTACCTACAATAAAATTGTAAGGCCAAACATGTTTTCATGTCTTCCATTATAATTTATGAATAAAAAGAAAAGCTAGAGATTATCAAGTAGCTATAGCTAGAGTGAATTGAATCCATCGATCATTATATATGACGTCAATATTTTGTTCTTTTTTTGGAAAATAGAATTGAAGCATGAATATTCAAGAAGGTGGTGTTCATATATACCATCAGATATTTGTTGAACAAGGATTGGTATAATTATGCCTGAATAAGAATCTCCCATGATGTACAATGAATTTTTGAGGAATCTCGGATGAGCCTCAAGCCACTGCACCACAACTCATAAATTAATAAAATTAGTGAGGATTAAGATGCTTTAATTTGTATATTTATGGAATAACAGATTTCAAATGCCAAATTAAGTACTGTGTTAAATAATTTTGGCTAACCTTTTGTAGGAAATTATAGAGTTCTGCTGTTGCTATTGTATCACTGATATTAAATCCCTCTGAACTTTTTGCATAAGAGAATCCAGTGCCAACCGGCTCATCCACAAATATTATATTAGCAACCTAAAAATTGGATGGTCACTTTCTATCCTTCTACATTAATTAACAAAATAATTCTCATAGAAATTAACCTAATTGAGGAGGCAGCTAAAGTCTCATACCTTTGTCCACGAGTATGGATTCAACTTCAATTTTGGCGAGTCCCTTTTGGACTTTTCATAGTCAAATGATAATGGACCTACAAGTAACAATTAAATAAATTGAGGCAATTTCTGTTTACGTAAATGCTCACACTAGTGGCACTTTAATTAATATGTTTTTGTTCTTAATTTTGGGTTTGTGGGATGGGATAAAGTGAATTTAGAGGGGCGTGCATGTTTCGATTATTCGACCATCCAAGTAAGGGTCACATCAATCTCTCTCTTTTCTAGAAAAATAAGGATTTTTTGATATTAGCTAGGTTGTTTGGATTTTTATGTTTGTTAAATGTCATAGGATCTACTTATCCCGAATAATTTAAGATGTGAAATCTATCTGTTTGGAGTAAATGGATTTTGTAACCCATTCTATTAGGCTGCTCAAATTTTACATTGTTTGAATATACAACAGTTCAAACAAACCCAGAATGTGTATTGTTTTGAGCATATTATTATTTGTCTAGGAAACTCATTCCAAAGATTAAAAAAAGAAGAAGCAAACATTCAAGCATGAGTAGTTTTGCAAATTACGTTAAATTTTGACCGACGCATGAATTTTTCAATATTTTTTTTCAAAGGAATAGGGGGTGGGGTATTTTGGTAATTTTTATGCCCCTTTGTTAAAATTTAACGAAAAAATCCATTAGAGGTGTGAAAGTACAAAAAATTGGAAGTTACATACAGTAAATTGGGAATTTATTTAACTTTAGGAGTAATTTTTGTATTTAGCATAGGCCACATTACACATAAGGAGAGTTGAAGATTTGACTTGAAAGCTGTGCCTGGTAGGTAAAACAAAAGTACTATTCATTGGTTGACTGAAGTTACTGGCCGGTAACCAAAATGTCCAGGACCTAATTATACAAGTTTTACCGATTGATCGACAATTAGTCTAATCATTCTCCTTCAATTAATTAAAAGAACTCTTCAATTAATATATATATATGAAAACTAAATATATATTTTATATGACGATGGAGGGTGAGCCTAGGTTTTCAATGGTCAGAGATGCATGGCATTGTAAATTTGTAATCCCGCAAAAATGGTGCGGTGGATGAGTTACGTATGTACCCATTTCATATACGAGGCCGGAAAAAGCAGAGCAGCCGGGGCCACCGGTGAGCCAGAGCACAAGTGCATCGTCTTCTAGACTCCTCTCAGACTCGATGAAATAGTAGAATAGCTGCACATCATCCAATTCCCCTACGCCTATGTACCTACATTACATATATTTTATATTTATAAATTACATAACATATAATAGATAATTAAACGAAGTAAGAAAACACTGACCCTGTTTCAAGTTTGAAAGGAAGATCGCCGGGAAACCCCGGGAGGCTGTTGATAACCCACTGTGATGCAACAACGTTAGCAACTGCCAAAAAGGAAACTATGCAAAACAGCATTGTTCTGATGATCATGCTGCTGCTGCTGCTGATGGGAAAATGGTTGGGTTTGTTCAAACCGGCGGTGGTTGGTTACTAGTTGTGGGTGGTGCTTATGATGAGGTGCATGTGTGTACCAATGGGTCAAATCGGTTGCCATGATCTATCCAACTTTCTGCTTCTGCATAGCTCCAAGTTTGACATGCATCTCCTCTCTCATTTTTGTGTTCTCCATTTTAAAGGACGCTAATTAATTAGCATCAATTACCAATAAAATGACGCTAATTACTAATAAAATGACGTACTAATTATTACCTTTCTGAAAAAGCTGAACAACTAGGGCCACCGGTGAGCTAAAGAACAAGAGCATCATCTTCTGGACTTCTCTCAGATTCAATGAAGTATAAATACTAGAATAACTGCACATCATCCAAATCTCCTACGCCAATGTACCTATATATATAATTACATAAATTAATTAATCCAACTTTGTTTATTAATTACATAATATATAATAGATTAAATGAAGTATAGTTAGAAAACACAAACCCAGTTTCAAGTTTGAAAGGAAGATCGATCGATCGCCTGAAAACCCCGGGTGGCTGTTGATAATCCACTGTGATGAGAAAATGGTTGGGTTTCTTCAAAGAGGTGGTGGTTGCCTTTACTAATTCAGCTTGGTTAGTGTAGCTAAAAGAGCTTAATTTTACTATTAATACCCCACAGCTACAAGTTCATACCAATGGGTCAAATGGGTTGCCACCCTCTATCCAACTTTATGTAGGTTCATCTATATTTTATAGATGAGAAATAATAAAATTTATTCTTTTAATTATAGAGTAATGACACTTCATATTTTACCATTACTCTCGATCATAATGCATAATACCCTTGTCAGAACAAGCCATAGAAAGCCAATTGATCCGATCGATTACTTCGACTTGAACCAATGCTTGATCAGCAGGGAAGAGAGAATCCTAAACTCAAATAATATATATATTTTTCATATATGTTTATCACTTTTTTGAATATAGTAAAACAATATTATATAAAGGGGACAAAAAATTATCTTATCATTACATTCTATTTGGGCTCCTCCAAAAAGATAAAATTCTGGCTCCGCCATGCTATTGACTAGAGAGGGTAGTAAGTTAACCACCTATCAATCATGGCAAGACATTCGCTGGGCNGTTGTTCGAGGACGATCAATCGGTTTGGCAGGAGATGCTCGGGTTGTAGTATGCTCGGGAAGTTCAGAGATTTCTCTTGGAGCAACCTCGGCATCCTGTTTGTATTTTGTTGGAGAAGCTGGGGCATCAATTTCCATGACAGAGAATTGTTTGACAGAAGAAGGCTGAGTAATAGTATGCTCGGGGGATCCGAGAATTTCTTCTTGCGGACCCTCGGTGATTCACTTCCATTTTTTCGGGGAAGCTAGGGCATCAGATCCCATGGTAGGTTCGGATTACCTAATAGGTTCGGGAACCTCTTCCTGAAGAAACTCGGGCATTCCCTCCACTTCAACCCCACTTGATGGTTTGTCCGATGAAAGAACTGGAGTTTCTCGTTGTGCCGTTTTTTTATGGTTGAGACTCCAAGATTTGGAGCGCCGCAACTTTCCTCTTTTTCTTCAACTTTGGTCCGACCAGCGCCCTTCCTACAAAGACACTCACGGCTGGGGGGTACTTCAAATGAGCAGCCAGGGTTGGCAGAGAAAAGATGGTGTTGAATTCCATCTCCGCAGCATGTCCTTCAGCATGTTCCGTTAACACGCGCACGTGAGCACTTTCACTCTCGTTCAGAACAGGCTTATCTTGTCTTGAAGACAAAAGACGACAAACCTCTTGTGGAACTCTCGGATCCGCGACTACCTCCGTGACCAAACATTCCCAATCACCTTGGGCAAAGAATAATCTCTCTTTCCAATGCTTGTTGCTAGAATATCCAGATAGAAGGATAAAATTGATCTTCTGACGACCCTGAAAATTGAAAGTATAATCAGACTTAGGATTCCTTGATGGTTTGTATATCTTCAAAAACTCTCGAACCGAGAGTTCATGTCCCTCTCGAAGGATCCTCGGCCAAAGAATCACACAAGCGAAGAAGGTTCGCCGAGTGTTCAGAGCTAGTTGATGAGGAGCTATTTGAAGATAATGGAGCATCTCCCTCACTACTCTCGGGAACGGGAATCGGAAACCCACCTCAAACATATCCTCGTATACATAAATTTCGTGCTCATTTTCACAAACCATTGCTCCCTCGTTCCTCGTATCAAAATGAAGCTTCACGGAAGACAGAATAGAGTATACTTCGCGGAGTCATGGTTCATCTGCACAAGTTATCTTGGTTCTCCAAAGCCCCGGGTAAGAAGTGTCTATATCTTCGGTAGCATCAGATTCTTTTCAGCCCATTCTTATGGAGGGTTCGGAATTAAGATTATGAAAACTAGGGAAATTTCGAGATTGAAAGGGAAGATAGGAAGTCCACAAGCGAAGGTGGTCCAAGGAAGGTTCAAGGATAGGAAGAAGGAAATTTAGGTATTCCAGAAAGGGGTTTTCAGGATTAACAAAGTATTCTGCAGAAGGAACGATTTCTACGGAAGCTCGAAATTATATTGTTCGCAGGAAAAAATATTGACCAGTGTTACTCAGAGTAAACCAAGCCAGAATCGGAAGAAAAAGCGGACAAAGGAGATCAAAGGTTTTTGTCTGGCGTTATTCGTACCAGTAGCCGGCCCTAAATCGCCACGCGTCTGGAGATTGGGAAATGTGTTCTCATCAGGATCGTCGGATGAATTTCTTATTGAAAGGCTACACCTCCACCTTAACCTTAAGTAATTAAGATGTCACTCAAGCCCCTCATATCTTAACCGTAACGATCCTTCTTCTGAAGCCCTAAAAGGGTTAAACATAAATTTCCTAAGGTCCTTTTGACAAGGAAATTGTGGGGTAACTGTAGGATCCAAATTTAGTCGTATGAGCCCCGCGGCCCATCTAGAAGTCAAGCTCAAACAGAAGGCCCGATAAACCCTCATCATTCAGCTCATCTAGATATTATTCCGGTCATTGGGTCCTCGGTCTTTCTGATGATCAAGTCTACTGTTGAATCCTCGGCTATGTCCGAAGATTATGCCCGTTATTGGATCCTCGGGAATATCCGAGGATTGGTTAGCCGTCTGCTTATATGTTGCCATAATCCTCCGCCAACCAAGCTGATGTCACCAGGTCCTTATAAAAGGGGAGCTCCACCCTCACTTCCCAGGTATCCGATACTTCTCTCAGTTCATTTGTCTTCTCCAAGTTATCTGATTATCTTTGGAGTTCACATACTGACTTAAGCATCGGAGCTCCCATCGCCGGGACACCACCGGCTACTCTTATCCTATTTCTCTCTTTTGCAGTTAAGCCAATTCATACACCAAATACACCACCAACATACCGACGAATAAAAGTACACCACGTCATCATCGGAAAACTGTGTTCTAACATGTTCTAACAAGGATGTCATACAAGTCTGTATGTGGTGAATATCATCAAAACGCTTGCTCTTGCTTATGCCAAAGTTTATTAACTTATGGACAGGGTGTAAAATATATATGTCGTCTAAAACAAATTTATGATCTTCCAAGCTTAGGTCTAGCTCTAATTCCCATAATTTAGAATCAGAAAATCTTGTATAATGTCAAGATTTAGAATAAAATGAACAAAAGACAATCAAAATATTCTTGATTTATCCGCAATCAAAGCAACATCATCAGATTCATACTTCACGAAGAGAAAATAAAATTAACAATGGAAAAATTAGAAAAGAGTAGTACTGATCAAGAAGTTGGCGATCATGTCGACTTCCCATTGTTCGTGTGACTATACGTCACTACTCACTACACCAATAAAATTATTTGAAGATTTCCATAGATGGACTACAGAGGGTAGTAAGATAACCACCTATCAATCATGGCAAGACATTCACTGGGCTTATACTCTGGAGCTGTGTGGCCCCCTCCCTGCAAATTAAGAGACAATTGATAGAGTACTTAGCTTAATTTTGATACATAATTAATCATAATTATATAAAACAATTAAATAGAAACTTATTCTTGCCTTCACAGTTGCAAATGTCAAGCAGTACTTTTTCCATGTATACTGCATTGTGAACCTACAAATTTTTGAATTCATTTACATACAAATTGTAATTAATATTTAATGCTGTGGGGATTAATTAGAAAAGTGGGTTAATTAATTACTATAATTATATCAAAGTTCAGGTAGCTAGAAACCTACCCTGCAATTTGTCCATCCACAAACCATGGCCTCCAGTCGCTGTCTACAGTCAGATTTAATGTTTCTATCCATGCATGTGTAGCCACGTATGGAATACTCATGTCGTGGTCTCCACTGCATGCATGCGTTAAGAGGAACAATAAATTAACCATGAGATAATTAGAAATATGACAGATCGATTATGTGACTAATTATTCTTATATTACCTGTAAATAAGAACTTGGTAGCCTTTCTTGATAAGGTTGCGGTGATAATTTAGACTACTTAAGACATCATGCGTGTAGACCAAGCTCACATTGCATCTCACCCATTCCTTGATGCTCCCCTGATATATATAAATTTTCAATTTTCAATAACCGCCAATTAATTAACTAAAATTATTTGGAATAATTAATTAGTTTAAGAATAAACTCACCTCCCGAATGTGAAGAGCTTTTTGAACACTTTTATCATTCGCCCAAATGTAGGAGAACAAATAGTTATATGCCTATACCAACCATTTTAGTTAATTAATATTAATTAATTGTTGGTTTAATCTTAATTAATAGAGTACGACATATATATATATATATATAAACTTGTCTTTTTTTACCCGACACCATCGTCCAGGTTCATGAAGATTAGAGATGGATTGGAGGAGGTCTAGGGAATCCTCATTAAGAGCCTCTGGATCCCACTTTGACCCCCTACGTTTTGGGGATAAGTTCTGGCATGTAGGTTCCAATATTTGTCCAGCAAATATTTTATCAGTACACTGAAAATTCAAGATATATATACATCAATTTTAGCTTCCATATGATAAAGAAAAATAATAAATTCAATTATTTAATTAATATTTAAACAATAAATAAAAAAGAAAAAAGAAAAAAAAGAAAGGCGTCTCACTCACCTCTGCAAATACCTTGAGATCGTCCACACATGGTGCGTTGCTTGGATCTACAATCATATACTCGCCCTTGCAATTCTTTTTAGTTGACTAGAAAATAAAAAGGATCTCATGTTTTTAATTAGTGTGATATTTAAAAGAGATAAAAGTGACGTATAGAAAGAACATATTTTCAAGGCAAAAGCACCATCAAGAAATAAATTGTGAAATCATTGATAGAGAATATATTTCCTACATCGAAAGGAAATATATTAAATTGATATATGTTAATTATTTGTGATTGTAATCAGGTGTGATGGTAAATTCTCTTATAAATAGGAGCATTTGTATTATAATATCAATCAAGCAATAAGAATATAATGTAGCTATTTGGACTTTATCTGTAAACGTATGAATCTTAATTAATTACCAGCTTCTAACTTTATATTTGCCAGTAATTAGCCAATACAAAAAGAAGTCTCAAAACAAGAGCAGGAAGGAAATTCACCTCATATAGTTCATCGGATAGAAGCCCCTTTAGGTGAGCAAATGGGATTCTTGCGTTCAAGTCATCATGTTGATTTGTCACTGGGTTTCCAATCACATAACCCTGCAGCTCCCAATTTAAAGTAAATTGATTTGCAATTAATGTAAGATAAGAAGCGCAAAATAAACAGAGACTATTATTAACAACAACCAACTTATAAAGCAGTGGCGGAGCCAAGTGTTTCAAATTGGGGGTGCCGTTAAATTTTTTTTTCATCTTACAAATTTTTTTCACCCAAAAAACTTGGTAATTCATATAATATATATACATCACAAAATATATTAAAAAATTCAAATACAGAAAATCAACTCGGGCAATATAACACAGCCTATCATGAATATTCAAATCTTGCTTAGTATGTTGTTAGTTCCTATGGGTTTTTTTTCATTTTTGGAGAACCAGTAGTTAGAGTTCCTATGGGTTTTTTTTTTTTTTTCATTTCTAGAGAACCAGACTCCGTAGATACATACATGTAGATTTACTAACTTTTATTCAATTTTTTAGGCAACTAAACAGAAGATAATTAAACGAAAAAAAATAAAAAATTACAAATAGAAAAGATAAATTTGTGGAAATTAATAATCAGAAAGATCAGATCAAGACCTAATCGTTCCACGCCAAGTGCACCATATAACCTTAAGAAACTGATAAAATAAATCAAAAAATCCAAAATTAAAACTAGGTAAAAGAAAGACATTAATTAGAACAAAAATCTAACACAAAAGCGACCAAGAGTCAAAAAAAAAAAAAGAAATAAAAAAAATAGGGGGAGTTACTTTGCTTGGTGATGATGATGGTGGCGTCTAAACACAATATGGGACAAAAGATCCTCAACCCACTTTACTTGACAACCTTATTGAAGACCGCAAGGTAAAAACTGTGTTAAGAAGTAATTGTAGTACTAGTAATATTGGGGTGCTGTGAAATGGGTAGGTAAAATGATTTTTTTTTTTTTTTTTTTGGGTGTAAAAAATTTTTTTTGAAAAAATCTTTGGGGGTGCCGTGGCACCCCCAAAGCCTGCTGTGGCTCCGCCACTGTTATAAAGTAATATAAGTTATTAAATACATTGACCTCTTCTGACCATCTTACTTTTTGCAATATCGCCATTCTGATTTAATGTATTAATTTTTACAATGTCCCTTCTTATTTACCGTTGAAGTTATAATGTCTCCCTTTAAGGTCTCAAAATAACAAAAAAGTTGGTGAATTATAAAAAAGTTCATGGGTACCGAGTCATACACTGATTCATTATTAGGTGAAACTGGGCTTTATATGTGATGGATACCAAGTCGATCATACACTGATTCCTTACTAACTAGCCTCACTTAGGTGAGACTAAGCTTTATACAAATAGCGTAGATACAGCTCATGGGTTGTAAAGCCCATCTATAAGATAAAAATTGAATGACCTTTTTTTTTCTCCATTTTTTTTTTGAAAGATATTTTTGTTATTTTAAGTTGCAGATGGGCGACGACATTACAAAAAGATAAGTAGGTAGTTACTTAAATTTTGAAGGTTTGAAAAATTACCTTGAGATTCATAGGCGGCTCCCGACCAACTTCATTACCTACAATAAAATTGCAAGGCCAAACATGTTTTCATCTCTTCCATTATAATTTATGTATAAAAAAGATTATTAAAAAAGAAAGAAAGCTAGAGATTATCCAGTAGATTGAATTGAATCCATCATTATATATGACGTCAATTTATTTATTTATTTATTTTTTGAAAATAGAAGCTTGAATCAAGAAGGTGCATGGTATACATACCATCAGATATTTGTTGAACAAGGATTGGTATAATTATGCCTGAATAAGAATCTCCCATGATGTAAAGTGGATTTTTGAGGAATCTCGGATGAGCCTTAAGCCACTGCACCACAACTCATAAATTAATAAAATTAATGAGGATTAAGATGCTTTAAATTGTACATTTATGTAAGAATATAGATCTCAAATGCCGAATTAAATACCGTTGTTAAATAATTTTGGCCAACCTTTTGTAGGAAATTATAGAGTTCTGCTGTTGCTAGTGTGTCACTGATATTAAATCCCTCTGGACTTCTTGCATAAGAGAATCCAGTGCCAACCGGCTCATCCACAAATATTATATTAGCAACCTAAAAATTGGATGGTCACTTTCTTTCCTTTTACATTAATTAACCACATAATTCTCATAGAAATTAACCTAATTGAGGAGGCAGCTAAAGTCTTCATACCTTTGTCCACGAGTATGGATTCAACTTCAATTTTGGGGAGTCCCTTTTGGACTTTGCATAGTCAAATGATAATGGACCTACAAGTAACTATGAAATAAATTAAGGCCATTTCTGGTGAAGTCATACGGGTATGTATGCTTTGAGTATATATATGACGATCCAGCCGGTCCAAGTAAGGGTCATATCATGAAGTCCTCCCTCTCTTTATTAAGGATTATTTGTTATTAGATTGCTCGAATTTTTTTGTTTGTTAAATGTTGTAAGGCTCACATCTTGTTCGTAGATGGGCTTCACAACCCTTCTTAGAACATTCTCTGCAGACTTCTTATAAAGGGATCTGTTTAAGGGGATCTGTTCCGTATGTGTAGGAAATACGTCTAAAAAATCACAAAAAACATTCTACAATAGACTTTTTATATGATTTCCTAAACAATAATATACTACAGTAAAGCCTTATATATAAGGGAGAAGGATCCTCTCCATTTCAAAGGAAATGGAGAGGAGCCGGTCCTTGTAAAAACAAGGGCATTATAGTCTTTCTTCATCTCCATTAATTTTTTTTTTACCTTTTTACCCTTGTTTTTACAAGGACCGGCTCCTCTCCATTTCAAAGGAAATGGAGAGGATCCAAGTCCATATATAAGGCTTTTAGGTAGCAATCATGATGAATATTATATTCATAAAAAGAAACACTCTCTCTCCTCTCTCCTCACACGTCTCTCTCTCACCTCTCTTTCTCTCTCGCACCACAAAGACACAGCATTTCTACAAGTGAATGTTCATCAAACACAAAATTAGGAGAACAAAAAAGACAGGAAAACACAAAGACACAGCCCCTTCGTTCCCTACAACCAAAAAATCAAAACCAGACGGGAGAAAAAGAAGATGAACAGTGGGAGGCGGCGACGAAATGGGGAAGGGAGGGGCTCGTGGGTTGTGGGTTGTCGCCGACTGTGCTGGTTGGTGTTGGGTTGTGGGTTGTCCCTCTATCACGCTCTCATCTCTCTCTATCGGCCACGCCCAGTGAATAAATGAAATAGAAGAAATGAGATTAAGTTTCCTGTATTTTGCTTGATGGAGAGAGAAAGTGATGTTCAGAAGGGGGAAATGGGGAAAAAGAAGAAGCTTGAAGAAAGAAGAAAATGGGGGAAATGTTCAGAAGTCGTCCTTGCTGCAAGAAAGAAGGAAAATGAGGGAGAGAGAGAAAGTTTGTTTAATAAATTAAAAGAATAAAATAAAAAAATAATATTTTAATAATATATGGGAGTATTTAGAAAAGTTATTGTAATGTATTTTGAGATTGAAAAGTAAAATATAATTTAGATTTTTAAATGTAGAGAACAGCACAAAAAAACCGTTTTCTTAAATTACTTAAATTTTACACGTGTTGCGTATACGACGGTCCAGCCGATCTAAGGGTCACATCAAGACTCCCCCGATTGGTTGGGAGAATAAGACTTTTCTGTAACTAGGCTGTCCAAATTCTATCCTAGTGAAATATTGTAGGACCCTTGTCTTGGATCTCATATCTAGGGGAAAAGGACTCGGCAACCCCTTCTCTTATAGCATTTCTGACAGCCCTTTTAAGTTAACTTTTTAGTTAAAATAACATTTTTTCATTCTTTAAACAGTATTTGTAAAATAATATTTCTCTCTACACAGATGTTGTAGTAAATTTTCATATTTAAAAATTTACTGTAGCAACTTAAATATTATTTAATTGTATTTTCTCTTTCTCTCAATTTTTTTAGTCTGTTCTCTCTCATTCTCTCTCTTTCTCCCCTTCTCCCTCAACGCTCCTTTCTCCCGAGTTCTTTCTCCCTCATACCCTCAAACAAACTCAAACCCAGTGCCTCATCTCTATTTGTAAATGAAACCTGCACATTTACCGTCTTTATCACACTTCGTCTTGCACTCCCCAATCTTCACTGGACCCTCACTGTCATCCAAATACGGGTTCAAGAAATTCTTGAGGCAGAGAAACGGAGATCCATAGAAATCCATAGACAAAGAAAACTATTCATTCCATGAGAAGTACTGTGTATCTGATCTAAAAGAAAATGCATCAATTTTTGGTTTCTCAGCTCTTTCTCCTCCCTCAAGAAGTTGTGATGTGAGAGAGATGGGAAGAAAACAAAAAAAGAAGAAGCATTTTGACCGGTTAAAATAGCTTTCTTTGCTGGATATGCTCTTATATTGTAAAATTCAAGTGGCCTAATAACAAAGAACAAAGAATTTCCTTTTTACTTAATTAGGATAAGATTAGTTTAATAATATTTAGGGATAGATGCATTTTTAGTCTTTGTGGTTACGAGAACGTCCCGGACCTAATATTTTTACCGATTCATCGACAATCAATCTAATAATTCTCTTATAATTATTTAAAAACAACTCTTCTGCCAAAACAAATAAAAAAATTTAAAAAGTTAAAAGAACTCTTCAGTTGTGTGTATATATATATATATATATTTGTTTGATTGATTGATGAATAGTAAAAAGTCACTATATATATAGGGGTTTGCTAGGAGTTCTCTTCATAGTGTTTTCTTGGAATTCTCCCAGTCTTACGTAAAACATGATTTAAGAAAAAATAAAATTGCAGTACCATTTTTTTGCTAACAGATTAATTTTATGAGTTAATAATTAGGTTCTAATGCTTTAAAACTTGTTTTGGGATTCAAAACTAAAACCTAATTAAAGGTGGAAGGTTAACCCTTTAGGGATGATATCACTAAAAATAGATTTGATCATCCTAAATTTGATGCTAATGCCTCAATTTTGATGCTAATGCCTCACAAATTTAGTGCTAATGCCTCAAATTTGGTGCTAATACTTAAAAAAACCGGTGGTGGAGGTTATTACAATTTTATTTTTTCTTAAATCATGTTTTACTTAAAATTAGGAGAACGCCAGGAGAACCTACGGGGAGAACCCCTAGCATTTTCCATATATATATATAGTTAAATACCTACTACCTTTTGGGGTTTCATAACTTTATTTTTTTTTCTCTAGGGTTTGATTTTTATCACAGAAAGTCCATCTGGTTTTGATAAAGGACCAAATTGGTCATTCCGTTAATTGACCTTTAGTTGACTTAACAGACTGATACGTTGAAGAATGAAAATTTGACACTTGGCACAAGTGGCCACGTCATTAGTGATGACGTGGGCACCTAATTAAATTTTTTATTCAAAAAAAATATTTTCTCCAAAAAACAAGTAAAGAAAAAAAGACAAAAAAAAATGCATAGCCACCCCCTTGGCACCTTGGGGTGGCTAGGCCACCCCCATCTGGCTGAATGGTCACTTATGTCAGGTGTCAAATTTTTATTCGTTCACATGGGCTTCTGTTAAGTCAACTAACGGTCAACTGACAGGATGGCCAATTTAGTCATTTATCAAAATCATATGGAACTCATGTGATAAAAATCAAACCTTAAGGGGGAAAAAATAAAGTTGTGAAACCATAAGGAGGTATTAGGTATTTAACCCATATATATATATATATATATATGAGAACAAAATGATTAAAAAATGATGGATAATACAAGCAAAGCACCGATAGAACCTATTAAAATATGAGGTGTGATATAAGCACAACTAAAGTCCAACTTTGGCCTAACTTCTAGGCCAAATTTCTCTTTCTCTCTCTAATTTAAGGCTCTCTCTCTCCTCCACATCAATTTTTTTAAAAAAACTTAATAGAAAAGTTGGACTTAAGTTGTGCCTTTATCATTTTCTTTAAAATATAGATTAAATGATTAAATTTATCAATTTTTATCAGTTTAATTTTTTGTGATAAATGATAATTGAACATGGTATTAGAACTAGAAGTCCTAAGTTTGAACTCTAAAGTCCTATATCTTGTCTCAAAGTGGTAGCTCAATTGGCTGTGAACCACGCCTTATGAAGCGGAGGTCACAAGTTCGAATCTCTTTCTCCCTACCCTTACGTTTGAACATGTCAAAAAAGATAAAAAAAAATAAAGTCCTATATCTTTTTCCGTCTTTTACTACCAAAAGCCAATAATATTGTGTGTCACACTTTACTTTTTATGACGTGAGCTCTCAAAATGCCTTTGGAGATTACTTAGAAAAATAATAAAATAATATTGTGATTCAACTACCCCAATTCAGCCATAGGGGTGGCAGAGACACATAGTGGTGGCCGACCATCTCCATGTTTTATCCGTTTTTTTGAAATGCATATATCAATAATGTATCCAGCGGATTTGATTCCATTGTAATCCAGACTTGGAATTCTTATATATCCCACAAAAATGGTGTGCATAGTGGATGAGTTAC
The DNA here is from genome assembly GCA_006937295.1 of Carpinus fangiana. NCBI lineage: Eukaryota > Viridiplantae > Streptophyta > Magnoliopsida > Fagales > Betulaceae > Carpinus > Carpinus fangiana. The sequence continues at coordinate 3,045,585 of CM017322.1, forward strand.
GTACGCACCTATTTCAAATACGAGGCCAGAAAAAGCAGAGCAACCGGGGCCACCGGTGAGCCAAAGCACAAGAGCATCGTCTTCTGGACTCCTCTCAGACTCAATGAAGTAGTAGAATAGCTGCACATCATCCAATTCTTCTACGCCTATGTACCTAAATTACATAAATTAATTAACCCAATATTGTATATTAGTTACATTATATATATATATATATATATATAATAGATTAAATGAAGTAATTAGAAAACACTAACCCAGTTTCAAGTTTGAAAGGAAGATCGCCAGAAAACCCCGGGAGGCTGTTGATAACCCACTGTGATGCAACAACGTTGGCAACAGCCAAGAAGGAAACTATGCCAAACAACATTCTACTCATCATGCTGCTGTTGCTGTTGCTGCTGGGAAAATGGTTGGGTTTCTTCAAAGAGGTGGTCAGTGGTGGTTGCTTTAAGCTAAGCATGCATGCCCATACCACCAATGGGTCAAATGGCTTGCCCCCACTATATATCCAACTAATTTCTGCTTTCAGCGAGCTACTCCATTTGCCTGGGGTGGCTGCTTTCTTCTTTCTTCTTTTTTTTTTTTCTATATTTTTTCTTTAATAATTGAATTTTCAATTATTCAATTTTTAATAAAACAAATAATTATGATTTTAATATAATGTGCCAAAAAATGCTGAGGTGCATGGCTTAATGGCATCACTTTATTGGATGTAAAACACATGGAAGGACCATTTAAAATCCAAAAACCTAAACAGTTAAATTCAATTTTAAAAAAAATTCAAGGAGTGATTGCAAATAGGGGGTTTATATATGTATATAATAGCCTAATTACTCTAAAAAAATGCTTTAATATTACGACATGTGGTGTAAACCCTTTTTATTTTAATAATAAACCGGTTTTTTAAGGCATAATTTGTGAACCGATTTTTACTTAAAAAACCGGTCATTAAATTAGCATAACAAATGACATTTAATTATATTTGAAGAGTTTTTTATATATACATTATTCAATAAATTAAGTATTATTAATGCCAAAATCAAATAAGAAAACAAATAATACAAATCAAATTATTATGTTTAATCACTTTAATATGTATATAACATAATATTATATGTTATAGTTGTATTAGATGAACTAAATAATAGGATGTGGGAACAAAATTTTAAAAAACTTCATTACATTATTAATAAAAAATAATAAAAAACCGCTTTTCTATGTGGCATAAAGATTATTAATAACAAATTTCATTGCATTATTTTTGGTTTTTTTTCAAATATATAATTGTATTTTAATTATTAATTGTATAGATTGTCGGATTTTTACTCAACATAATGATTAGGTATTTATTTTTGATTTCATTAGCAAAAATAATCTTTATGAATAATATATATATATCTTACGCGCAATCATATATTCGATATCCAAAACAAAGTGTAAAATCACAACGGTCATCTTGCGGCTTATTTGCTTAGTGTCCATTAGTTTATAAAATCGTTAATTATTCAATATAACATGCTTCTTATTTGATATTTGCTCGAGACCATGAGATTTTTTGTTTATTTGTATGATTTGCCCGGATTTTTAGATATTTTTTTAAGTAGTTTTTTTTTTTTTTTTAATGGTAACTTCTTCATTAAAAAACTCAAGCTGGAGCAATTAGCTTCGCTTGAATAATATCACAAATACAGTTAGGCATCTCATCCTTCCAAATTTTATCTATGATACTCTTAGTAGCCAATTTGCTAGACAATGGGCTAGCTACCCCATTCAAAGACTGTCTTACATGATGTTAGAAAATAGCTGAAGTGTTGAGAAAGTCCACATAAATAAGCCTTACCTAAGCTGTCCCACATTGGAAAAACATGAAGTCCCTTTCCCCTCTAGTTCCTATATAAAAAGGCTTCTTATGTACAATTATATTAACTCAATAAAAGTTAAATGTAACCTATAAGGCTTTAGTGTGTGGATGTAAGCATATTGCCGAACCACCTTAATATTGTGTCTATTTCTCTCTTGCTTATTTATTATTCCGCATTTATATTTTCGCATTACAAATTCTATTATGGTATCAAAGCTTGGCTCAATTGGCTGTGGCCTACCATCTCCCATTTGCTGCACGTGTTGGCTTGGATGTCCTCCTGCCACACGTGGGGAGGCATGTTGGAAGTCCCACATTACTTGGGTATTAAGGAGATGAGCCATTTATAAGGGTGAGGGGAAGCCTCAACTCTTGAACTAACTTTTGGGTTGAATTAGGCCAAAAACCCAATTGTAACATGGTATCAAAGCCAAAAGTCTTGAGGTCGAACCTTGACTCTGTCAATTCACCTCTTATTTAAATTAAATATTCCACGTGTTGGGTCTCACCTATTAAAAGAGAGTTTGAGCCTACACGTGAGGGAGAGTGTTAAACTATTGATTAAGGCCCGTTTGGAATTTCGTTTGACATGTCTAAAAATGTTTTTAACACTCAAAAAGCCCGTTTGAAGAAAAAATTAGTCATTTGGTAAAAAAAAATTAAAAGCGCTTTTAAGGGTTTCAAAAGCCTAAAAATGGTCAAAAAACACTTTTGACAAAAGCTTAAAAATGAAGCTTTTGCTCAAAAGCTCTTTTTGACTTAAAAGCTCTATTTCTCAAACGCAATCCCAAACATGTGTGATTAAATTTACCTCTTTCTATCAGTTTAAGCTTTCGGGATAATTAGTAATTTAACATATGATTGGGTTGATAGTTTGGTAGGGAATTAAAAATCATCCCCACCTCCTCTATAAAGTGTCCATATCTACTTCCATTTGGCTCTTCTTCTCGTAGCGCCTTAATAATTGTAGATGCGTCGCCTTTAACAATCACATTGTTCACCCCCGTTTCTTTGCAAAGAAGAGCTGTTTGGATTACCACCATTGCCTCAACAATTGTCGGATCTAAATAGCCCCTTTTTGTGTGAAACTCCTAGCTGCAAAAGGCCTCCCTGTGCTATCTCAGATGATCAATCCTCCTCCCATCACACCATTTTTCCCATCAACAGTATCATCACAATTAATCTTAAACCACTCGGGGGGAGGTCTCGTCCATGTCGTTTGTACTGTGTCGCTGTTGATGTCATCTGCTAGCTTTGGCTCATTACACCTTGCGAACTCCTCTATTGCTAGCGACACAATTCTACCTATCTCATGTGGGGGAGTAAATAGGCCTTCATGAATCCATCTATTTCTACGAAACCAAATTTTCCTTGTCGTTTCCACAAAATATGAAATTCTTCTTTCCCACACTTCTAAAATTTTCCTTCCATTAATATCAGAAAATCCAGGGCTTGCGCAATGAATTTCTGGAAAAGACGGGATCCCCCACACCACACGTCCATTGAAGATGGGCAAGCCCAAAGTATATGAAACCAATTAGAAGTTGACATGTGACCACCTAATTAATTTTTTTTTATTTTTTTAAAAAAGAATGAGAAAAAGCATATTTTTTCAAAAAAAAAAAGAAAAAGAAAAAAAAACTCGTAGCCACCCCCTGGCTCGGCCACCCCCAATGATGGTCTGGGGCTAGTTTCGGCCACCCCCTTGGGCCCATGAGGGTGGCCGAAACCACCCTCAATGGTGGTTTGGGGGTGGTTTTGGTCACCCTCTTAGGCCCATGGGGTTGGCCGAGCCACCCCTAATGGGTACCACCCCCAATGGGGGTTTAGGGGTGATTTCGGCCACCCCCTTGGGCACCAAGGAGCCACCCCTATGGGCCTTGGTGCCCAAGGTAGGTTTTTCTCTCTCTCTTTTTTTTTTTTTAAATAAAAAATTTAATTAGGTGGTCACGTGTCAACTTCTAATTGGTCTACGTATCAATCCGTTAAGTCAACTAACGGAATGACTAATTTGGTTACTTTTCAAAATCACAAGGACTAATTTGGTCACTTTCCAAACCCTATGGAGAAAAAAAATAAAGTTTCCAAACCCTAGGGACTAATAGAGTATTTAACCATTTTTCTTAAAGTAAGAATATAAAAGCGTTAAATATCCCATTAGTCCTTAGGGTTTCAAAACTTTATTTTGTTTCTTCCTAGGGTTTGGAAAGTGACCAAATTAATCATTGTAGTTTTGAAAATGGACCAAATTAGTCATTCCGTTAGTTGACCGTTAGTTGACTTAACGGACTGACACGTGGACCAATTAGAAGTTGAAACGTGGCCACATAATTAAATTTTTATTTAAAAAAAAAAAGAGAAAAAAAATTTAAAAAAACAAAAAGAGAAAAAAATTCGTAGCCACCCCCTTGAGCACCTTGAGGAGGCCAGGCCACCCCCATCTAGCATGGTGAAGATAGCCATCGTGTGAAAGAGAAAAGCATTAATTTCTGCTGTTGTAAATGAATAGCTTCGATTGACAACTCTATTGATGAATGACGACCCAATTCTTCACTATGATTTGGTACCTTTTTCTTTCTCAATTATTTCTTCCTATTTCTTTTGGCTTTAGAAATCGTTATCTATCACAACGATGATGCTTACGAAATTTACTCTATTTTATATATTGTTGAGTTCCCCCAAAACCGTAGAGGCTGTCTGCTTCCTTAGAAAATAAGCAGATTAAAGAAAACGACCTAGATGGGGGTGGCCTGGCCGTAGCCACCCACAATTTTTTTTTTTTGAAAAATATTTTTATTATTATTTTTTTAAAAGAATTAATTAAGTGACCATGTGTCAACTTTTAATTGGTTCGCATGTCAGTCCGTTAAGTCAACTAACAGTCAATTAACGGAATGATTAATTTGGTCACTTTTTAAAACCATAAGGACTAATTTAGTCACTTTTCAAACCCTAGAGAGAAAAAAATAAAGTTTTGAAATCCTAAGGACTAATGAGGTATTTAACCTAATATAAAATTCATTAAATATTAAAAAATTAATAATTAAAAAACTTAAAAAGAAAAAAGAAAAAGAAAAAGAAATCAAAAGAGATGATAATTAAACTTTTTCCACTTTTCAAGGGACCACTACTTAAACTAAGAATATCACTAAAAATATAGTTAATCACATTTTAAGAGATCATTATGAGAATATTCTCCCAAAACACCTATATTAGGTATTTCGGTTTAATCTAATCAAAATTTTTAAAATACTCATTTTTTATTATAAAAAAATAAAAATAAAAAATTTCAAAGATTCAGGTGTTATTTTTGCAATTTCCATCAAATCCTGGCCAAGGCTTGAATATTTGAATTTTTTTTTTTTAAAAAAAAAATGGGTATTTTGGTAATTTTGACACACTTCCGTTAAGATTTGACTAAAAAATCTAATGAATGGGTGACGTCATTACAAAAATTTGAAAGATTGATACATTAAATTGAGAGTCTTTATACTTTAATTAAGAAATAATTATAAAAGTAATAAAAATTCAAGACAATTAAGTGAAGTTTTTTCTAGTACTTAAGATGACATGACATGACATCCCACAAATTTAAGAGATAACGATCATTACATTAGGTGTGAGGTCCTTTTGTGAGATTTTAACCAGTTTCATAATAATTGTTTATGTTGATATTTTTTCGTATATAATTTTAGAGACAAGAATCATTATCTTTTGGAAAAAATATAAAAAAGCCCCCTCAACTATCAGTCATTTACGATTTAGCCCTCTGAACTTTCAAAAATGATAAATGGCCCCCCAAACTACTAGACAGTTGTATTTTGGCCCCCTCCGTTAGTCAAGACCGTCAAATTGGATGAAAAATGCAAAAAGACGTCGTTTTTTGAGGTTAAGTTACTAAAATGCCCTTTTGAAGAAAAAAATCAATTTAAAACTACCCCAAAAACGACGTCGTTTTGAAAAAAGAAAAGAAAAGAAAGAAATAAGAAAAATAAGAATGGTGGGGCTCGCTGGCGTGCTCACTGGGTGACTGCCGACTACCCAATGCCTTTGGTGTCCCCAAAGAGTTTCATCATTTTTCTTCTCACAGTTTCTTCAACCCCCTAGCTATTCAGAACTAGAAAACTCTAGACAAAATCGAACTAAAAACAGAGCCCCTGTGTGTGAGTGAAGGAGTGAGAGATGTGCAAGTGCTCCGCCTGTAAAACCGACTGCTCCGCTACTACCCATGTCCCTGGATCCGCCTTCCTCGCCCGCCACTCCTCCACCTTCTCCCTCCACCACTGCTTCGACTCCCCGTGCGGGCTCGTCCCTCACCCGCCACGCTCCCACTGCAACCACACCAGTTGGCTCGGGCTCCACACCCCTTGCCGCTACCAGTACTTCTACGCCGACGGCTCCTTTACCAATGGCTTCTTCTCTAAGGAAATGATGACGTTGAACACCAGCAACGGGAGAGAAGCCTCGCTGAAAAACCTGGCATTCGGGTGCGGGTTTCGGGTATCGTGTCCGAGTGTTTCTGGCGTGAGCTTCAATGGGGGCCATGGAGTCATGGGTCTTGGCAGAGGACCCATTTCGTTCTCGTCCCAGCTGGGTCGCCGATTCGGCAACAAGTTATCCTATTGTCTCATGGACTACACCATTTCTCCTCCCCCGACAAGCTTTTTGACGATCGGGCACAACGTAGTTCCAAGGGTCTCTAGAATAAGCTACACGCCCTTGCACTCCAACCCTCTATCTCCTACATTCTACTACATTGGCATCCAGAGCGTCTCTGTGAACGACGTGAAATTACCGATCAACCCCACCGTCTGGTCCGTCGACAAGCTTGGAAATGGCGGCACGATCATAGACTCCGGCACCATGCTGACCTTCTTAGCCGAGCCGGCTTACCGTCAAGTTTTCACGGCTTTTAAACGGCGAGTGAGGAGGCTACCGAGTGTGGCTAAGCCCACACCGGGATTCAACCTCTGCGTGAACGTGTCGGGGGTGTTGAGATCGAATCTTCCCAGGCTGAGGTTCAGACTTGTCAGAAACTCGGTGTTCTAGCCGCCTTTGAAGAACTACTTCATCGAAACGGCAAACCAAATCATTTGCTTGGCCACGATAGAGTAACGTAATGATAATGTAGTTAGGGCCATGTTCAAAAATCTCTGAGTTGAGGGTGGTATTCAATGTGTATACTATCGCTGGCGAACTTCGTCGCCAACTAGTTCTGGATGAGCTCCATGTTCTCCAGCTGCGTTGTTGAGCTCGCCAACAGCGTGGCAGTCGGGTGGGCCAACGTGGGCTCCGGCGTCACCCAGTTGGTCATGCCGAGAAGAAGAAAAAAATAGAACGGTGGTTTAGGGGTGGCCAGCGAGCCCTAAACCATCGTTCTTCTTCTTCCTTTTTTTTCAAAACGACGTCATTTTTGGGGTAGTTTTAAATTTATTTTTTTCTTCAAAAGGGCATTTTAGTATTTTAACCTCAAAAAACGATGTCGTTTTGCATTTTCCATCCAATTTGACGGTCTTGACTGACAGAGGGGGTCAAAATACAACTGTTTGGTAGTTTGGGGGGCCATTTTATCACTTTTGAAAGTTCAGGGGGGTAAATCGTAAATGGCTGGTAGTTGAGGGGGCTTTTTTATATTTTTCCCTTATCTTTTAGATTCCTCAACCTTTCAAACACATAACTTTCATTAGACTAAAATTCTTAGAAGAAATTAATGTTAGTTCTGGTTCTTGGAATGCAATGTGTTCTGTAGGATCCAAATTTAGTCGTATGGGCCCCACAGCCCATCCAGAAATCAAGCCCAAACAAAAGGCCCGATAAAGCCCTCATCATTTGGCTTGTCTAGATATTATTCCGGTCATTGGGTCCTCGGTCTTTCCGAGGATCAAGTCTACTGTTGAATCCTCGGTTACGTTTGAAGATTATACCCGTTATTGGATCCTCGGGAATATCCGAGGATTGGTTAGCCGTCTGCTTATATGTTGCCATAATCCTTCGCCAACCATGCTGATGTCATCAGGTCCCTATAAAAGGGGAGCTCTACCCTCACTTCCTAGGTATCCAATACTTCTCTCAGTTCATTTGTTTTCTCTAAATTATCTGATTATCTTTGGAGTTCACATACTGACTTAGGCATCGAAGCTCCCATCGCTCCGATGCCTAAGTCAATATGTGAACTCTTTTGAAGTTCTTATCCACCGGCTGCTCTTATCCTATTTTTCTCCTTTGAAGTTAAGCCAATTCATACAACAAATACACCACCAACATACCGACAAATAGAAGCACACCATGTTATCCTCGGAAAACTGTGTTCTAACAATTTGGCGCCGTCTGTAGGAAACGATTTTTTAAATCTATTCCTACTCTTAAACTTATTCTGAAGGATGGCCGTTCAACCACAACGAGTCCCTTACTCAGAAGTTCCAGCAATGTCCAGACTCTTTATTGCCCAGCTAAACTCACTAGAAGAGATCATCAACCGTGTCAACAACGCCATGGAAGCCACAACAAGGGAATTCAAATGTCTCACTTCTTGGTTCCTTCATCGAGGGGAGCGCAAATGCAAAGACAGGTGGGGGTTCGTTCATAAACGTAGTCACAAGGGTTTAGTCCCCGGAGGTCGCCAAGGACAGTCCCAAAGCAGGTGGGACGTTCGTTCCCGGGAGCCATGTCATGGAGAAATCCAGAAGCGACAATCTTATGGTGAAAATAGTTGTGGGCACTACTATTCCCGCAATTGCCGCAGCCAGTCTTCTCCTAACCAACCATACCATGGCTGGTCAGCAAATGTCGAGGACCAAGAAGCAAAGCGTTACATGCAAGATCAGAAAGGGAAAGGTAAGGAGATGGTGATCGGTGTCAAATATTGTATATTGGACCCCCCTTAACTTATGTTTGTTAGGCTCTTAGTTTTGTTAATATCATGTGTTTTGTATTGTTTTTGTGTTTTAGTGTGTTGTAGGTCCATGGTGCAAATCGTGGCTCAAAGGGAAAAAATTACGCAAAGTTGGAATCTTGGCCCTGCCAGTGCGATCGAGCGCATGCCATGTGAGCCCGTGAAGTCTGCGTCGCCCTAGCCGACCCTATTGTCCATCGCTTTAACCATGCACCGTGAGAATTCTGAGACAGTTACTTGCGATCTATCACACATCTTGCGATCGAGCGCATGGCGATCGAGTGCCACACCTATGATTGAGCACACACGGCACCGCGATGTAGTGCGGTCAAACTCAAACGCCTACAATCGAACACAGACGGGCCTGCGATCGAGTGCACCATCTGCGATCGAGCCCACGCAATTGGCAGACAACACATTAAAATTGTCTATAAATATGACCCTTTGTATTTCATTTTTCTCTTCGTTTGGGAGGCGCCTCTAGGGCCTCAAACCCTCTGTTTTTCGCTGTAAAGCCCTCCTAAATTGTCATTTTTAACTAATGCATTTATTTTTCTTGTTGATTGTGTCTCCCTTTAGCATGGAAGGCTAATCTTCAACTAAGGTTGAAGATGAAGCCTCACCATGGAATTATTTAAAATGCTTTCACAGTTAGTTTTACGTTAATCCGTTTATTATTTGCCATGTCTGTTCGTTTCGGTTTAATTTCGTGACAAAGTTGCATCGGTTGTGCTGTAGTTGTTTAGTCTTTGCGTTTAGTCCGATGAATACATTTCATCGTTCGGGTTATGTTCATTTATCCATTGTAGTTAATGTTAAATCAGTTTCACTTTGGATCCTTTGGACCTAAACCGTTCATGTTTTGTCTTTTGTCAAATGGGCGGACATTTTGATTATTTCAATAGGCACAATAGGACATGCATAGGGCATAAGGATGCATGAACTAGCGTGACACTAGAACATGCATCGCTTTTAATCTAAAGACGGATGTTTAATTAACTGTGTTTTTAATTGTGGTGAGGTGGAATCTAGACCTTAGGATTTTTATTTATTTATTTTATTGCATTTTAATTAGGTTTTCATAAGTGATGTACAAAAATAAAAGTACTCGCAATAGTACGAGTCGTTTGTAATAAAGTGTTGTGCAAGTGCGAGGTCGATCCACAGGAAATTTGTGTTCTTGTAAAAATCAATTTCCTAATCAAATTGACTTTATCTTAACCTACTTCTGAAGTTCGAATTTGGTCGTGCGAAAATATAAATGAAGTAAAAATGAAATTGCTTAAATAATAAAAAGGCACTAAGATTTTTTGAATCCACCTTATCAAATCAAAACTCATTCTCATGTTTTGTTCATACATTCGTCAAGAGTTAAACCCTAAGCATTTTCTATTGTTTTTATAAAATCCTATTGAAAGATTCGATGAATCCAACTCTATTGCGAAAGACAATGAATATCCAATTGAAATTAAAAGATCCAATGTATCCGTTTGAACAACGAAAGACAATGGATATCTAATTTCAATCAAAAGATTCGATGTATCCACTGGATGAAACACAACGAATATCCAACGTTTAAACAATTCTATAAACAACAATCAATACAAGTTTTGTCACATAACTAAATTGAAATGAAAATACTTCGTATTAAATTCAGAATTGTACGAATAAAAATATGAGAAATAATGAGTTTATCAATGATGAGGCTTCATCTTCAACTTTAGTTAAAAATTTTAGCCTCTCATGACGACAACAGACATAAACATATCAATTGAAATCATAAAGAAACAAAAACTTACAAAGAAAAGCATTCGAAAAGCTCAAGAACGACTCTAGGTCGAAGTTTTGGACTCTATAGCGCTCCCCTCGATCGCACTCGTGCATGAATTTCTGCATCTGATGGGCACAAGTGCGATCGATCGCACTCGATGTAGGCTCGATCGCACATACTTCAGAATTGGCCAAATCCTGTGAAATATAATTTTGTAGATCTTCGAGTTAGCTTTCCAAGCACACCAAGATCACCCCAATCGAAGTTCTACAACTCTAGATATGACCATTTTGGTGGGACTCGTCGGGTGCAAATCATCGCTCGACTCAATTTTGTCGCCAAAGCTCCTCGAACTGTTTTTAGTCCCAGATTTAATGGCATTAGCTCCAAATGCAACATAGCAGCTTGCAAAACACTAAAACAACAAAACTAACCAAAACATTAGAAAAAGACACAGCTAAGAGCTTAACAAATATAAGTTAAGGGGCCAAAATATACAATATTAAGCACTCATAAATAAGCGCCGAATGTTGCACATTCAAGCCCCTTAACTTGTATATGTTAATTCCTTAGCATTGTTATTTGTTTGATTTTGCTTTGTTTTTGTGTTTCAGATCAAATGCAAGAGTTCCATTGGAAATTGGGCTAAAATGGACAAGTTGGCACTATTCTGTAGCTGTGAACGATCACAGCTGCACCTGTGATCGATCGCACCTACGATCGATCACCCAAAGTCTAGGATCGATCGCAATTGCAATCTATCACACTCGGGCGTGCACAACACGAAAATCGCCTTTTGACAGCGTGAACTTAGTTTTCAATCCCCCAATTGGACTGGGAGACTGACCTACGATTGTAATTAATGTTTTAGGGTTTCTAGGGTTTCCTAGTCCCTATAAATAGGCTCTTAAACATTGTAAAGGGGGGCTGTTTCCTAGAGTAAAATTCAAAACTTGTCTGTGGAGCTTAGAAGATCATGAGCGGCTAAAACCCCTTAGTGGGGTACCGATGTAACCATTTTCAAGCACAATGGTGATTGTATTTGATTTGATTTAATTCAATTTATGTATGTTGATTGCATAACTGTGAGGATTGCAACTCTAGATTTCTGTTCTTAATATTCAATGCAATTGTTATTCAATTCAAAGCCAATATTTGCGAAATTCTATTCTTGTCTTAGAAATTATTTTGCTTATATTGAACTCAAATCAACCTTGTTTTCTGTGATTATAAGATTGATGGTTATGCAATGAGTTTTAATAGACATATGATTAATAAGATTAAGATAGGCCATGCCTAGGGAAGACGGGTCGTACTACACCCTAGTTTAGTGTAATTTAGGTAGACGATCCGTGCCAACCGAAGATGGGTTATGCTATTCCATTGATTGTATGAAACGTATTAATGGATTTTATAGTTTGTGCATAGGGAAGATGGGTCGTGCCGCATCTTAGTGGTAGGTGGACGATCCGTGCCAACCGAAGATAGATTATCCTTATCCCTTGATATTGTATTTTCTTGTTCTTTTATAATATGCATATTCTGAGTTTCTGGAATTAAATATGGTTACCATTGTTGTGCGGATTGTGGTGAAGTCGGTACCTTACTTCTCTCTCTCATATATTTACTCTTAATCTTACGTTTACTTTTATGCACTTCAAATTCACAAACAATCAACTCTTTTTTGTTAATTAGGTTAAAATTAGTCTTTTGAATTTAGTAGCGAAACCCCTACAGTCCTTGAGGTTCGACACCCTCAATATAGCCATATCCTATGAGATTCGTACTATTGCGAGTGGTATTTTATTATTGATAATTTTGGTCACGAAACTACCACATCAGGTTTTATTTTCTGCATGCCACATGTTTGATGTTGGGACTAGGTTAAGATAGGATCAGTTTAAGCAATTTAAATTGGTTTTTACACAAAGCACGATTCTTTATGGGATTCGACCTCGCACTTGCACACCCGCTACACTGCAGAACGACTCGTGCAATTGACGAGTACAATTAAATTTGTGCATCAGATGGCTCATTCAAAGGAGAGGGAAAGTATGAATCCACCCTGCACAAACCGGATAATGAATCATCCCCTTTCCAACAAGTTCAAAATTCCTCCAATTAGCAGTTATGATGGAAGATGAGATCCTGTTATCCATGCAGAAGATTTCCAGACTCATCCTTCTTTCTATAACCTCCCTGACGAGGTTGCTTGCCAAGTTTTCCCTCTAACTCTGAAAGAAGAGGCCCAAGAGTGGTTTGATGGTTTGGAATCCATTGATAATTTCAGTGCTATTAAGCACCAGTTCCTGGAGCGATTTTCAGCTGTCCATAAAAAGAAACAACACCCTACTTCATTGTTCTCTCTAAAGCAAGGGTAGACCGAATCCCTGACGTGTTTTGTGAAAAGATTCAATCAGGAGCTGCAGATAGTCAAAAGTCTGAGTGAAGAGATCATACTTTCCGCCATGATCAACAGAATGAAAGTCAAAGAACCTTTATTAATTGAATTGGCCCGGGGGTCAACCATGTGCACCCTACGACAATTCATGAGCAGAATAGAGGTATATCTGCAGAAGGAAGAGGCCATCAAAGTATCAAAAAAGATTGTAAAGCCTTTAAATCTGCCAAACAAAATTCGATAGCCAGGAGAATCTTCTTCGGGAAAGAGGAAGAGAGCCGCTAGCACCGAAGAACAAGATCGGTAGACTCCACTGAACACGAGTCTCTTAGTCGTCTTCATGGAAGCAAGGAAGGATCCTAATTTCAAGCCACCACCGAAGATGAGGACCTCACCAACAAAACGCAATAGTCAGAAGTACTGCGAGTATCACTGCGATCACGATCATTGGACCAAAGAGTGCGTCGCCCTGAAAAAGGAAGTAGAAATGTTCATTCAGCAAGGAAAGTTGGGGAGGTTCGTAGCAAAAGGGGAAGGTGTAAGAAATTGTTTATGGGATAATCCGCTGGAGAAAGAAGAGCCCCGACACAAGCTCACAACCCTCGAAATCCTCAAGGGACTCCACCTTGACGAATGAAAACCATCCAAGAAAATTACCGAATATTGGTGGTCAGATACTGCCAAAACCAAAAACTATCGCTGGAAGATGGACGAGGAGTATCAACCTATTAGGAACCTTCTCTTTTTTCTTCCATAAAAACCCTTGTATCCAAAAAGAAATATTATATAAACTTACTAAAGTTATGTAGATTCTATCTTGCTCCAAATCCTAAAAGCAGTTTCGTGATAGTTCGAAACAAACCCTTGTGAGATCGTGAATTAGGTAGGCAATCAAACACAAGGCTATAAGAAAACTCATCCCCGACGTACCCGAGGATATAACGAAGCTTTGTTAAAAAGACCAATCCTCGGCTTAGCCAAGGATTTAGACATATTATGTCACGGCGTATCCAAAGATGTACCAAAGTTTTGAAAACCAATCCTTGGCTTGGCCAAGGACCTAGCAATATTCTGCCACTAAGTTCAATACAGTCTCAACAAATGAAGAAAGAGATAGAAAGATTGACTCATTACTTGAGTCAAAGTTATCAACACAAAGGCTGGGGAAAGACAGTCAAAAAAAAGGATGGCAAGAGACAAGCAAGATCCAGAAGAGCGATAAGATGAGAGATGCATGGAAAACAGTACAGATTCATTAAACTTCTCTACAGTTGCCGATTACAAAAGAAAAGCCGACTACGATTACCGATTACAAAAGAGAAGCCGATTACCATGGCTGATTACAAAAGAAAGCTGACCGTTGAGGCCGATTACAGAAAACCAACTATCAAGGTAGATTACAGAGGGTCGGCTATCAAAACCAAATATAAAAATAAAAAGAAAAAAAAAGAACTTTACAAGTACAGATCTTCATTGAGCTACTCCCAAAAAAGAACACCTCTCTGAATCCACAGTCGGTAACATTGTACACAAGCAGTGGAACATGATAAACAAGAGATATCACCACCGCCAAAAAGGCATCCCACCAGACCAGTATAGGCTGATTTGCGCTGAAAAGCAATTGGAAGACAAGGAGCGTATCCCATCGGACCAGCAGAGAAGCACCCTAGCCAAGAAGTAGCTAGTGAAGTTGTACAAGGATGGGAAGTTACGCTCAGCCAGAATGCTTGTCACGGGAAGCACCACCCGATATGTTGGGTTTAGCCAAAGCCTGAGACCGCCAAAATCGGCACCTCCTATGAAGTTGCTGACACTACCTCTCAGTGTCCACAAGAAGACGAACGCTAGCGTGCACGCCGTTAGACTCCTGCATTTGACCCTTGTAAACATCGTCCAGCTTCGCTTCAAGCGCCGCAATCCGAAGATCCCGCAGTTGCACTTGTCGATTTATCAAAGCCAGCTGGTGGTCTTTCGAATCAAGCTCACCCATCATCCTCGACAGCTGGCTTGAACGCTCAACAAGGGTATACGCGCGAGACACCAAGACCATCTTGAGCCCAGAGAGCTCTGCTCGTATATCTTGCGGAGCACGAGAATTAACTTCACCAGAGGATCCACTATTAGCAGGCCTAGAGAGGGAAGCGATGGAACCGGCGGACGAGGAAGAGTCCCCAGAGCTATCGGAGGAGCGACTGACGCGAGACACGGTATCCATGTGAGCAAACGAAGATAAACGAAAGGAAAAGGGCTAAGAATGTATTAAGGCCCGAAGCACATGAGTGATATTTATAAAAGAAAACGCGTGGGAAAGCCAACATCGAAATAAATGTAAGGCGACAAAACCGGAAAGGCCACGGGGAAGGTCAACAGACTTCGTATCGCGGGGGTACACGTAATCCACTCTTGAATAGAGCGATTCAGCGTAATGATGATTCTGGAGATACGAAACAACATAAAAAGAAATGACAATATAATCAAAAGATTCTCAGCCCAAATCCTCCCAAACAAAACTTGAAGGCTAGACAATAATGACAAATTGTCTGAATCCTTGGAAAGGCGCATCCTCAGATCTTAATAACGTACAATCCGAGTCCTCGGCCCAAACAAACTATTTGACCAAAGATTCTTAGCCTCAAAGTCCTCAACCCCAGGGCCAAAACGCAAAGCTAGATTCTCGGCAATGATTCTTCGGCCACGGAGGGGGGGGGGGTATACACTATGCAAATAGTCAGAAAGAAGCCGAGAAGGACAAATTATGTTTCCGATTTATGCTCGAAAAGATGTTTCCCCAAGATTATCCCCAAAGTGGCGCACGGAGAAAAGAAAAGTTCCTCGAGAGGTAATACTAATTTATATTCGGAACGTATAGCCTCTGAAGTAGGAGTGTTCCGAATACATAAAAGGCCCAATTAGAACTAACAACCTCTGCAGTATGAGTGTTCTAATCTTGTTCAGAACGTACAGCCTCAAAAGTAGGAGTGTTCCGAACATACAAAGGCCCGATTAGAACTAACAGCCTTTGCAGTAGGTGATAAGCGCCGAATGTTGCACATTCAAGCCTCTTAACTCGCATTTGTTAATTCCTTAGCATTGTTATTTGTTTGATTTTGTGTTGTTTTTGTGTTTTCAGGTATTTAATAAAGATGCAAGAAAAACTATTAATTTTGGGTTTAAAGCACAATTTGAGAGGAGCTAGAAGATATGATTAAGCTTAACCAATCACAATAGAGGATATACATGATTTGGTTAAGTTTAATCAAATCAAGGAAAGGATAAAATCAGAATTTCTCCACTTGGAGTCAAAATCGGATCAGATAGAATTTCAGATTTTGAACATGTCTCAGTATTTCGGCCATAAATTTCAGCTCAAATATTGGATTAAGGTGATTCCAGCGGCATTGTAAAGCTAATTCAAAATTATACAAATCATGCTGAAATAAGATTTTCCTAAATTGGACTCCCACTATGCCAAAATCTCCCCGCAAGAGAAGGAGGCAAATCTGGACGAATCATATTCCGATTTGTACATGGATTGCTTCCTAATTCAACTAGGAGACTGAAATCCAAATTTTCTAGGTTTCCTAGGGCTTCTAGGACTTGTTGCTCCTTATAAATAAGCCTCTAAGCTTCAAGAGAAGGGGAACTTAGTTTTAGACATAAATTAATTCTTGGAGGCTTAGCGGAGTCATGAGCGGCTAAACCCCTTTGTGGGGTGTTGATGTAATCCTTTCTAAGCACAATGGTTTGATTGTATTTAAATTCCATACTTTCAATTTGTGTATGTTGATTATATAACTGTGAGAATTGCTACAATTGAATCATGTTCTTAATTATTAAATGCAATTGTTCTTAAATTCCAAATTCAATATTGGTGAAATTCTTATCTTGTCTTAGAAAGTATTTTACTTTTATTGATCTCAAATCATTCTTATTTTCTGTGATTATGGGGATGATGGTTATATAATGGGTTTTAATAGACATATGATTAATAGGATTAAGATAGGTCATGCCTAGGGAAGACGGGTCGTACTACACCCTAGTTTAGGGTAATTTAGGTAGACGATCCGTGCCAACCGAAGATGGGTTATGCTATGCCATTTATTATATGAAACTTATTAAAGGGTTTTATAGTTTATACCTAGGGAAGACGGGTTGTGCCGCATCTTAGTGATTAGGTGTACGATCTGTGCCAACCGAAGATAGATTATCCTTACTCTTTAATAAGGTAGTTTCTTGCTTAATTATAACATGCATAGAATGAATTTCTGGAATTGAATCTGATTAACCATTGTTGTGCGGATAGAGGTGAAGTCAATACCCTACACTCTCTATCATATTTTAATTATCTTTTATTTTATGCATTTACTTTTAGAAAACAAAATCAAAACAAATCTCTTTTAATTAATTATGTTAAATTTAGTCTTTTGAATTTAGTAAACCCCTATAGTCCTTGAGATTCGACACCCTCAATATAGCCCTATCCTACAGGATTCGTTCTATTGCGAGTGGTTAATTTTATCATTGATATTTTTGGTCGTAAAATCACCATATCAGTAGGAGTGTTCTAATCTTGTTCAGAACGTACAGCATCTGAAGTAGGAGTGTTCTGAACATATAAAGGCCCGATTAGAACTAATAGCCTCTGCAGTAGGAGTGTTCTAATCTTGTTCGGAACTACAGCCTCTGAAGTAGGAGTGTTCCGAACATAGAAAGGCCTGATTAGAACTAACAGCCTCTGCAGTAGGAGTGTTCTAATCTTATTTGGAACGTACAGCCTCGAAAGTAGAGAGGTTCCGAGGAAGAAGGGCTTGGTTAAGACCAACAACCTTTGAAGCAGGAATGTTCCGAAAGTATAAGCCTTACTAGGAACGCATAAACCTCTAGAGAAGGATCGCCTAAGGGAAAAGGTACTCGGAGGTCTAGCTACACTATGCATTTTTTTCAAAGCAGAGCGTTAAGCACTGATAATGTTATCTTAAAAAACACAGCCGAAGCATTCTTTCGAAGAATAAGTCGATAGAATGCAGCTGCGATACAAATATTTTGTAAAGAATAGGTTTGCAGAAGAATAATTGACAAAACATTCTCGAAATGGAGAACTCAGAGATCAAAACAAAAGTAATTCTAATATTACTACAAAGCAAGCAACAGTTAAAGAGCACTTGCAATTCTAAAAAAAAATTGTATATGAGGAAACTTTGTTTCTCAAAGAAAAAAGAAAGGCACATCTCAAGAAGGCTATCAACAAAGTCCCTCGGAAATTATAGCTACCGGTTGTATGGATCCTTACTAGGAATGCAATCCTATGATTCGGCAGAAGAATTCACTAACCCCGTAGAATCAACATCTGAATTCGCTTGATGTTCTGCTCTAGGAGAAAACTTTGTTGCGGCTCGGGCTTCAGGGTCATATATGAGATGCGGCTCGAAACCCATACGTTTAATCCCTCTACAATCAGGCATCTTCTCTTGTCCGATGGATAACGCATCTTCGGCAATCCCTTTCAGAGGCAGAAGTTCTTCAACGGAAACCTTATCCACTTTAGAAAAATTTTCGGGCTTTTAACCCACACCCGAAAGGTTTCAATGCCTCCCGTGTAGCCCACATGAAAGCCTGAATCCTGTGCCCACGAGGCGAAAGTAAGCTGTTTGTAAAAGCTCTGAGCCTTCACCTTATACTTGTGTAGCTACTCCTTGGCTCGGCGAAGATGTGCCTTTACATCTAGATTGGATTTTGATAAATCCTCGACCCTGCTACGCTATGTTGCTACCTCTTCAAGTGAGTGTGAAATCCTTACCTATAATGCTTTTGAATCAAGCTCAACTTGGATCTTCACTGAAGAAAGCTCCTTCTGAATATTCTGAATCGCCGTCTCGGATCTGACGTCAGCAGCAGCAAGTGTGGCCTCCATATCACTAATCTTAGCTTGGGCTGCCAAGGCATCTTCGGAGATCCGAATTTCCAGTGTGGCAATACGCTCCCTCAGAAGAAGAGAAAGCTCTTGTTCTTTTTGGGCCTGGATCAGAGCAAGAGCAGCTTTCGAGTCTTCCGCTTTCTTCCTCAAAAGTTCACTATCCGAGGTGTCATTCTCCTGGGATTTCTGAAGCCTGAAGAAGTGGTCCATGCCATGCATGAAACCCTGCAAAACGGAAGAAGGAATAAGCCTATGAAGTATAAAGCAAGCCACCCGTTCGAAGCGCAAGACACTTACGTCGGCAATATGAAAGATCATGTGGTTTGTGGTCTCTTGAGAAGTCATCGCCTTAATCGCTGCCATAGTAGGGGCCGGAATCAGACCAGCCAAGGTAGTGAAAGGATTGCCTAACCATTTTTCGTCCAGACGAGATAGAGTTTCACTGATGAACCATCAAATAGCTTCTGGGGTTCGGCCACCCATACAGCCACCCCCCGGCGGAGTATCCGTTGCAGCTTGGCTGGCAATCGAACCCTCCCGTATAAGCCTCGACTTATAGTCAGCTATAGATATCGTCCGAGTTTCTCCTCTTCCAACTGTTGATGTTGAAGCATCTTTAGTGGTCACGATTTCCGCTTCTATCGTCTCACTATGCTCGAGCCCTAAAGATTTTCCTATCCCTTCTGCGTCAGGGGATATTTGTACAAAGGGTCCTTCTGTAGCCACACTTGATAGAATTCGCTCAAGATATTGCTCAGTTTCTCTGTCTGAATCAGACAACGGTACAGCTTCAGTAGGAGCATGGAAGGGTGGCATGCCGAAAAGCGGCATTATCATTAGAGGGTCCTGCTCTTCAACAGTAATTGTTTTTTCTTGGGATTTGGCCTTATGAGAGTCTAGAGAGGTTGGTTTTTTCTTTTGAATGAGTTCCTTCGTTTTAATCATAGCACTCAGGAAATCAACTTTCAAAGTTTCAGGTATGTCATAAGGATAACTTGCAGTAGTTGTCTCAAGTGGTTCAGCTTTGGTTCCTTCTCCTAGAAGAGCTCTCGCTGCCTCAGATTCAATCCTATTGGGCATGACGCCTGACAAAGGACTCTCCACAGATTTTGTCGTCGCCTCAGAAATATCAGAAAGACCAGCTGCCACCAGAATTGGAGGCACATCGTCCCCCAATTTGTCTTTTCCCTTTTCTTCTCTTGTTGTTCGAGGACGATCAATCGGTTTGGCAGGAGATGCTCGGGTTGTAGTATGCTCGGGAAGTTCAGAGATTTCTCTTGGAGCAACCTCGGCATCCTGTTTGTATTTTGTTGGAGAAGCTGGGACATCAATTTCCATGACAGAGAATTGTTTGACAGAAGAAGGCTGAGTAATAGTATGCTCGGGGGATCCGAGAATTTCTTCTTGCGGACCCTCGGTGATTCACTTCCATTTTTTCGGGGAAGCTAGGGCATCAGATCCCATGGTAGGTTCGGATTACCTAATAGGTTCGGGAACCTCTTCCTGAAGAAACTCGGGCATTCCCTCCACTTCAACCCCACTTGATGGTTTGTCCGATGAAAGAACTGGAGTTTCTCGTTGTGCCGTTTTTTTATGGTTGAGACTCCAAGATTTGGAGCGTCGCAACTTTCCTCTTTTTCTTCAACTTTGGTCCGACCAGCGCCCTTCCTACAAAGACACTCACGGCTGGGGGGTACTTCAAATGAGCAGCCAGGGTTGGCAGAGAAAAGATGGTGTTGAATTCCATCTCCGCAGCATGTCCTTCAGCATGTTCCGTTAACACGCGCACGTGAGCACTTTCACTCTCGTTCAGAACAGGCTTATCTTGTCTTGAAGACAAAAGACGACAAACCTCTTGTGGAACTCTCGGATCCGCGACTACCTCCGTGACCAAACATTCCCAATCACCTTGGGCAAAGAATAATCTCTCTTTCCAATGCTTGTTGCTAGAATATCCAGATAGAAGGATAAAATTGATCTTCTGACGACCCTGAAAATTGAAAGTATAATCAGACTTAGGATTCCTTGATGGTTTGTATATCTTCAAAAACTCTCGAACCGAGAGTTCATGTCCCTCTCGAAGGATCCTCGGCCAAAGAATCACACAAGCGAAGAAGGTTCGCCGAGTGTTCAGAGCTAGTTGATGAGGAGCTATTTGAAGATAATGGAGCATCTCCCTCACTACTCTCGGGAACGGGAATCGGAAACCCACCTCAAACATATCCTCGTATACATAAATTTCGTGCTCATTTTCACAAACCATTGCTCCCTCGTTCCTCGTATCAAAATGAAGCTTCACGGAAGACAGAATAGAGTATACTTCGCGGAGTCATGGTTCATCTGCACAAGTTATCTTGGTTCTCCAAAGCCCCGGGTAAGAAGTGTCTATATCTTCGGTAGCATCAGATTCTTTTCAGCCCATTCTTATGGAGGGTTCGGAATTAAGATTATGAAAACTAGGGAAATTTCGAGATTGAAAGGGAAGATAGGAAGTCCACATGCGAAGGTGGTCCAAGGAAGGTTCAAGGATAGGAAGAAGGAAATTTAGGTATTCCAGAAAGGGGTTTTCAGGATTAACAAAGTATTCTGCAGAAGGAACGATTTCTACGGAAGCTCGAAATTATATTGTTCGCAGGAAAAAATATTGACCAGTGTTACTCAGAGTAAACCAAGCCAGAATCGGAAGAAAAAGCGGACAAAGGAGATCAAAGGTTTTTGTCTGGCGTTATTCGTACCAGTAGCCGGCCCTAAATCGCCACGCGTCTGGAGATTGGGAAATGTGTTCTCATCAGGATCGTCGGATGAATTTCTTATTGAAAGGCTACACCTCCACCTTAACCTTAAGTAATTAAGATGTCACTCAAGCCCCTCATAGCTTAACCGTAACGATCCTTCTTCTGAAGCCCTAAAAGGGTTAAACATAAATTTCCTAAGGTCCTTTTGACAAGGAAATTGTGGGGTAACTGTAGGATCCAAATTTAGTCGTATGAGCCCCGCGGCCCATCTAGAAGTCAAGCTCAAACAGAAGGCCCGATAAACCCTCATCATTCAGCTCATCTAGATATTATTCCGGTCATTGGGTCCTCGGTCTTTCTGATGATCAAGTCTACTGTTGAATCCTCGGCTATGTCCGAAGATTATGCCCGTTATTGGATCCTCGGGAATATCCGAGGATTGGTTAGCCGTCTGCTTATATGTTGCCATAATCCTCCGCCAACCAAGCTGATGTCACCAGGTCCTTATAAAAGGGGAGCTCCACCCTCACTTCCCAGGTATCCGATACTTCTCTCAGTTCATTTGTCTTCTCCAAGTTATCTGATTATCTTTGGAGTTCACATACTGACTTAAGCATCGGAGCTCCCATCGCCGGGACACCACCGGCTACTCTTATCCTATTTCTCTCTTTTGCAGTTAAGCCAATTCATACACCAAATACACCACCAACATACCGACGAATAAAAGTACACCACGTCATCATCGGAAAACTGTGTTCTAACATGTTCTAACAAGGATGTCATACAAGTCTGTATGTGGTGAATATCATCAAAACGCTTGCTCTTGCTTATGCCAAAGTTTATTAACTTATGGACAGGGTGTAAAATATATATGTCGTCTAAAACAAATTTATGATCTTCCAAGCTTAGGTCTAGCTCTAATTCCCATAATTTAGAATCAGAAAATCTTGTATAATGTCAAGATTTAGAATAAAATGAACAAAAGACAATCAAAATATTCTTGATTTATCCGCAATCAAAGCAACATCATCAGATTCATACTTCACGAAGAGAAAATAAAATTAACAATGGAAAAATTAGAAAAGAGTAGTACTGATCAAGAAGTTGGCGATCATGTCGACTTCCCATTGTTCGTGTGACTATACGTCACTACTCACTACACCAATAAAATTATTTGAAGATTTCCATAGATGGACTACAGAGGGTAGTAAGATAACCACCTATCAATCATGGCAAGACATTCACTGGGCTTATACTCTGGAGCTGTGTGGCCCCCTCCCTGCAAATTAAGAGACAATTGATAGAGTACTTAGCTTAATTTTGATACATAATTAATCATAATTATATAAAACAATTAAATAGAAACTTATTCTTGCCTTCACAGTTGCAAATGTCAAGCAGTACTTTTTCCATGTATACTGCATTGTGAACCTACAAATTTTTGAATTCATTTACATACAAATTGTAATTAATATTTAATGCTGTGGGGATTAATTAGAAAAGTGGGTTAATTAATTACTATAATTATATCAAAGTTCAGGTAGCTAGAAACCTACCCTGCAATTTGTCCATCCACAAACCATGGCCTCCAGTCGCTGTCTACAGTCAGATTTAATGTTTCTATCCATGCATGTGTAGCCACGTATGGAATACTCATGTCGTGGTCTCCACTGCATGCATGCGTTAAGAGGAACAATAAATTAACCATGAGATAATTAGAAATATGACAGATCGATTATGTGACTAATTATTCTTATATTACCTGTAAATAAGAACTTGGTAGCCTTTCTTGATAAGGTTGCGGTGATAATTTAGACTACTTAGGACATCACGAGTGTAGACCAAGCTCGCATTGCATCTCACCCATTCCTTGATGCTCCCCTGATATATATAAATTTTCAATTTTCAATAACCGCTAATTAATTAACTAAAATTATTTGAAATAATTAATTAGTTTAAGAATAAACTCACCTCCCGAATGTGAAGAGCTTTTTGAACACTTTTATCATTCGCCCAAATGTAGGAGAACAAATAGTTATATGCCTATACCAACCATTTTAGTTAATTAATATTAATTAATTGTTGGTTAAATCTTAATTAATACAGTACGACATATATATATAAACTTGTCTTTTTTTACCCTACACCATCGTCCAGGTTCATGAAGATTAGAGATGGATTGGAGGAGGTCTAGGGAATCCTCATTAAGAGCCTCTGGATCCCACTTTGATCCCCTACGTACGCGTTTTGGGGATAAGTACTGGCATGTAGGTTCCAATATTTGTGCAATCATTATTTTATCAGTACACTGAAAATTCAAGATATATATACATCAATTTTAGCTTCCATATGATAAAGAAAAATAATAAATTTAATTATTTAATTAATACTCTACCGGCCAATTAAGTACAAAAAGGCGTCTCACTCACCTCTGCAACTACCTTGAGATCGTCCACACATGGTGCGTTGCTTGGATCTACAATCATATACTCGCCCTTGCAATTCTTTTTAGTTGACTAGAAAATAAAAAGGATCACATGGTTTTAATTAGTATGATATTTAAAAGAGATAAATGTGACATATAGAAAGAACATACTTTCAAGGCAAAAGTACCATCAAGAAATAATTTGTAAAAACTGATCATTGAAAGGAAATATATTAAATTGATATTATATGTTATTCACCTAGCCTTGTACAAGAGTGATAGTAATTAATCAGTTTGATGGTAAATTCTCCTACAAATAGGAGTATTTGTATTGTAATATCAATCAAGCGCTAAGAACATAATATAGCCATTTGGACTTTAGACGTATGAATCTTAATTAAATACCAGCTTCTAACTTTATATTTGCCAGGAATTAGCCAATACAAAAAGAAGTCTCAAAACAAGAGCAGGAAGAAAATTCACCTCATATAGTTCATCGGATAGAAGCCCCTTTAGGTGAGCAAATGGGATTCTTGCATTCCAATCATCATGTTGATTTGTCACTGGGTTTCCAATCACATAACCCTGCAGCTCCCAATTTAAAGTAAATTGATTTGCAAAATAAACAGACTATTATTAACAACAACCAACTAAAGTAATATAAGTTTTCACAATATCTCCAACATGTCAATTTTTGCAATGTCCCTTCCAATTTACTGTTGAAGTTATAATGTCTCCCTTTAAGGACTCAAAATAACAAAAAGTTGGTGGATTATAAAAAAGCTCATGGGTACCAAGTCATACACTGATTCATTATTAGTAGAGACTAAGCTTTGTACGCGATGGATACCAAGTCGATCATACACTGATTTCTTACTAACTAGCCTCGCCTAGGTGAGACTGAGTTTTATACAAATAGCGTAGATATAGCTCATGGGTTGTAAAGCCCATCTATATATAAGATAAAAATTGACTGACCTTTTCTCTCCAATTTTTTTATTTTCATTTTGTTTTTCTTATGAAGGATATTTTTGTTATTTTAAGTTGCAGATGGGCGACATTACAAAATTTGAAAACATTTTAAAAATATTTCAAAAAGATAAGTAGATAGAGAGAGATAAATATAGTTTCTACTTAATTAAATTTTGAAGGTTTGAAAAATTACCTTGAGATTCATTGGCGGTTCCCGATCAACTTCATTACCTACAATAAAATTGCAAGGCCAAACATATTTTCATCTCTTCCATTATAATTTATATATAAAAAAGAATATTAAAAAATAAAAAGCTAGAGATTATCATGAAGTAGATTGAATTGAATCCATCATTCTGGCCCTCTTCGGCTACCCCCTTCCCTTCCCCTCACATTCCCCCACATTTCACCTCATTATTCACTTCATTTTTTTTTCAAAAAAAAACATATCAAATCATTCACTTTTTATATCACATAATTTACTATTCAAATAAAAAAATTACTACAAAACAAAATTTTTTATTTTTCAACACTACTTTTTCATTTTTCCATATTAATCATTATTTTTTTTTTAAAAAAAGGATAAACAGTACTGCTACAGTACCGTGGGCTACGGTACCATGTTTTTCATGTGGTTTGCCGAACACCACCTCTATATGATGTCAATTTTTTTTTTTTTTTTTTTGGGAAAATCTAAGCTTGAATCAAGAAGGTGGTGTACATACCATCAGATATTTGTTGAACAAGGATTGGTATAATTATGCCTGAATAAGAATCTCCCATGATGTACAATGGATTTTTGAGGAATCTCGGATGAGCCTCAAGCCACTGCACCACAACTCATAAATTAATAAAATTAATGAGGATTAAGATGCTTTAATTTGTATATTTATGTAATAATAGATTTCAAATGCCAAATTAAGTACTATGTTAAATAATTTTGGCTAACCTTTTGTAGGAAATTATAGAGTTCTGCTGCTGCTAGTGTATCACTGATATTAAATCCCTCTGGACTTTTTGCATAAGAGAATCCAGTGCCAACCGGCTCATCCACAAATATTATATTAGCAACCTAAAAATTGGATGGTCACTTTCTATCCTTCTACATTAATTAACCACATAATTCTCATAGAAATTAACCTAATTGAGGAGGCAGCTAAAGTCTCATACCTTTGTCCACGAGTATGGATTCAACTTCAATTTTGGCGAGTCCCTTTTGGACTTTTCATAGTCAAATGATAATGGACCTACAAGTAACAATTAAATAAATTGAGGCAATTTCTGTTGGTACGTAAATGCTCACACTAGTGGCACTTTAATTAATATGTTTTTGTTCTTAATTTTGGGTTTGTGGGATGGGATAAAGTGAATTTAGAGGGGCGTGCATGTTTCGAGTATGAGAATATCTTCGGTTCAGTCTGTACGTAAAAGGCCACATTTACGCCCACCAATCCCACACTGCCACATAAGCCAAAACAAAATAATTGCATAAAAATAGCCTACGATTAGAACCACCTAATGAAGAAAAAAAATGAAAGAAGAGAGAAAGGCAGAGAGAAGAAAACAGAAAAAAAGGCGTCTCCGGTCACCGTCTCCGACGCCAACAGTATTCTTCTCCGGTTTAGGATGATAAAATCTCCCTTAGGGTTAACCTTTCACCTCTAGGCTTTTAGTTTTGGAATCCAAAAACGAGTTTTGAGGCATTAGAAACGGATTTGAGGCGGGTCATGCGGTTTTCAGGCGGCTCGGGGTCTGGCCGTCTCCGTTGCCGTGGGTCCAGCCGTCTCCGTCGCCGTGGGTCACTGCCTCTCTGACCTCCAGTGGATGATTTGGGTTGATATTTATCGTACGGTTTTGATGATGGTTATCAAGTGTTTTGGTCTTATTTTCTTAAGATGAAATAGGTGAGGTGTCACTAGTTGAATGGATGGCAGAAAACTCATGTTTTCTGCAAGGACCGTATAGCAGCACTTCTCTTCGAGTATACGACCATCCAAGGAAGGGTCACATCAATCTCTCTCTTTTCTAGAAAAATAAGGATTTTATGTTTGGATTTTTATGTTTGTGAAATGTCATAGGATCTACTTATCCTGAACAATTTAAGATGTGAAATCTATCTGTTTGGAGTAAATGGACTTTGCAACCCATTCTATTAGGCTGCTCAAATTTTACATTGTTTGAATATACAACAGTTCAAACAAACCCAAATAGATGAACAACAACCCAGAATGTGTATAGTTTTGAGCATATTATTATTTGTCTAGGAAACTCATTACAAAGATTAAAAAAAAAAAAAAAAAAGTAAACATTCAAGCATGAGTAATTTTGCAAATTACGTTAAATCTTGACCGATGCATGAATTTTTCAAAATTTTTTTTCAAAGGAATAGGGGGTGGGGTATTTTGGTAATTTTTATGCCCCTTTGTTAGGATTTAACGAAAAATCCATAAGAGGTGTGAAAGTACAAAAAATGGGAAGTTACATACAGTAAATTGAGAATTTATTTAACTTTAGGAGTAATTTTTGTATTTAGCATAGGCCACATTGCATGCATATAAAGAGGATGAGTAAATTTTATTCGAAAAAATAAAAAAAATAAAAAAAATTGCATATTAGGAGAGTTGAAGATTTGATTTGAACGCTTTGTCTGGTAGCTAGGTAAAACAAAAGTACTATTCATTGGTTGACTGAAGTTACTGGTCACCAAAAGGTCCAGGACCAAGTTTTACCGATTGATCGACAATTAGTCTAATCATTCTCCTTCAATTAATTAAAAGAACTCTTCAATTAATATATATATATGCAAGCTAAATATATATTTTATATGACAATGGAGGGTGAGCCTAGGTTTTCAATGGTCAGAGATGCATGGCATTGTAAATTTGTAATCCCACAAAAATGGTGCGGTGGATGAGTTACGTATGTACCCATTTCATATACGAGGCCGGAAAAAGCAGAGCAGCCGGGGCCACCGGTGAGCCAGAGCACAAGTGCATCGTCTTCTAGACTCCTCTCAGACTCGATGAAATAGTAGAATAGCTGCACATCATCCAATTCCCCTACGCCTATGTACCTACATTACATATATTTTATATTTATAAATTACATAACATATAATAGATAATTAAACGAAGTAAGAAAACACTGACCCTGTTTCAAGTTTGAAAGGAAGATCGCCGGGAAACCCCGGGAGGCTGTTGATAACCCACTGTGATGCAACAACGTTGGCAACTGCCAAAAAGGAAACTATGCAAAACAGCATTGTTCTGATGGTCATGCTGCTGCTGCTGCTGCTGCTGATGGGAAAATGGTTGGGTTTGTTCAAACCGGCGGTGGTTGGTTACTAGTTGTGGGTGGTGCTTATGATGAGGTGCATGTCTGTACCAATGGGTCAAATCGGTTGCCATGATCTATCCAACTTTCTGCTTCTGCATAGCTCCAAGTTTGACATGTATCTCCTCTCTCATTTTTGTGTTCTCCATTTTAAAGGACGCTAATTAATTAGCATCAATTACCAATAAAATGACGCTAATTACCAATAAAATGACGTACTAATTATTACCTTTCTGAAAAAGCTGAACAACTAGGGCCACCGGTGAGCTAAAGAACAAGAGCATCATCTTCTGGACTTCTCTCAGATTCAATGAAGTATAAATACTAGAATAACTGCACATCATCCAAATCTCCTACGCCAATGTACCTATATATATAATTACATAAATTAATTAATCCAACTTTGTTTATTAATTACATAATATATAATAGATTAAATGAAGTATAGTTAGAAAACACAAACCCGGTTTCAAGTTTGAAAGGAAGATCGATCGATCGCCTGAAAACCCCGGGTGGCTGTTGATAATCCACTGTGATGAGAAAATGGTTGGGTTTCTTCAAAGAGGTGGTGGTTGCCTTTACTAATTCAGCTTGGTTAGTGTAGCTAAAAGAGCTTAATTTCACTGTTAATACCCCACAGCTACAAGTTCATACCAATGGGTCAAATGGGTTGCCACCCTCTATCCAACTTTCTGTAGGTTCATCTATATTTTATAGATGAGAAATAATAAAACTTATTCTTTTAATTATAGAGTAATGACACTTCACATTTTACCATTACTCTCGATCATAATACATAATACCCTTGTCAGAACAAGCCATAGAAAGCCAATTGATCCGATCGATTACTTCGACTTGAACCAATGCTTAATCAGCAGGGAAGAGAGAATCCTAAACTCAAATAATATATATTTTTCATATATGTTTATCACTTTTTTGAATATAGTAAAACAATATTATATAAAGGGGACAAAAAATTATCTTATCATTACATTCTATTTGGGCTCCTCCAAAAAGATAAAATTCTGGCTCCGCCATGCTGTTGACTAGAGAGGGTAGTAAGTTAACCACCTATCAATCATGGCAAGACATTCGCTGGGCTTGTACTCTGGAGCTGTGTGCCCCCCTCCCTACAAAGAGGCAACTAATAGGGTTAACTTTTGATAATCATTATATAAAACAATTAAATAGAAAATTATTCTTGCCTTCACAGTTGCAAATGTCAAGCAGTACTTTTTCCATGTATACTGCATTGTGAACCTACAAATTTTTGAATTTACATACATACAAATTGTAATTAATGCTGTGGAGATTAATAAAATTAAGTGGGTTAATTAATTACAATATATAATTACCCTGCAATTTGTCCATCCACAAACCATGGCCTCCAATCATGGGCTATAGTCAGATTTAACGA
Source organism: Carpinus fangiana (assembly GCA_006937295.1). Taxonomy (NCBI): domain Eukaryota; kingdom Viridiplantae; phylum Streptophyta; class Magnoliopsida; order Fagales; family Betulaceae; genus Carpinus; species Carpinus fangiana. The sequence continues at coordinate 3,075,309 of CM017322.1, forward strand.
TTCTATCCATGCATGTGTAGCGATGTATGGAATGGCCATGTCATGATCTCCACTGCATGCATGCGTTAAGAGGAACAATAAGGCTAAGAAATTCTATAAACCATGAGATAATTAGAAATATGACAGATTATGTACGTGACTAGTTATTCTTATATTACCTGTAAATAAGAACTTGGTAGCCTTTCTTGATAAGGTTGCGGTGATAATTTAGACTACTTGAGACATCATATGTGTACACCAAGCTCTCATTGCATCTCACCCATTCCTTGATGCTCCCCTGACATATATATAATCTCAATTTTCAATTACTGCTAATTAATTAGCGAAAATTATTTGGACTAATTAATTAGCTTGAGAATAAACTCACCTCCCGAATGTGAAGAGCATTTTGAACACTTTTATCATTCGCCCAAATGTAGGAGAACAAATAGTTATATTCCTACCAAGGGAGTAATTAACCATTTTAGTTAATTAGTATTAATTAATTGTTGGTTAAATCTTAATTAATAGAGTACTAAGACATATATAAACTTGTCGTTTTTTACCCGACACCATCGTCCTGCAGGTTCATGAAGATTAGAGAGTGATTGGAGGAGGTCTAGGGAATCCCCATTAAGAGCATCTGGATCCCACTTTGATCCCCTTCGTTTTGGGGATAATAACTGGCATGTAGGTTCCAATATTTGCGCAGTATATAATTTCTCAGTACACTGCAAATTATTGAAGATGTTGATCAATTCTGCCATATCATAGATATATAAAGTTTTATTAAGAAATTCATGTGTCTTAATTCCAAGAGCGATAAACTGTAGAGTCGTGTGCCTTGTTAATATAAAATGATGAATTTAATTATTTAATTCAAAAATATATTAAGGGTACTAAATTTTTTTATCAATAGATAGTTACCAAAATGATGTGGAGAAAATCAAAACAATTAATATTTGAACAATGTTGAAAAAGAAAAAATGACATCTTATAAGAACAAGTTGCCTTCTCACTCACCTCTGTAAATACTCGAAGATCGTCCACACATGGTGCATTGCTTGGATCTACATTCCTATACTCGCCCTTGCAATTCTTTTTAGTTGACTGAAAAAAATAAAAAAAAAATCACATCTTTTTAGTATATATGATATTTAAAGGATATATATATATATAGAAAGAACATATTTTCCAGACAAGTGCACCATATAGAACTCATGAAATGTTTGGTTATGGGCAACCCAGTTAGGTCATTCAATTGAAGGGTACGTAGCTAGCTAGCTAATATGTTTCATGAGTTTTAAGAAAATTATATATAATTAATTGTAGATCTTTTCTATGTTTTCGTGATATAATCTTTTCTAATAATAATAATAAAACAAAAGATAAAAAGAGCTACAAGCTTAAATATTACCTGAACTATTTATTTATATTTAGTGGTTAATTAGCCAATACAATAATAAAAAGATCTCAAAACAACAGCAGGAAGGAAATTCACCTCATATAGTTCATCGGATAGAAGCCCCTTTAGGTGAGCAAATGGGATTCTTGCATTCAGGTCATCATGTGTATTTGTCAATGGGTTTCCAAGGACATAACCCTGCAACTCCCAATTTTAAATCAATTTGATAATTAATATTGTAAGATAATTAAACATTTATCTTATAGAAGGTACGTATTTTTATTCATTTTGGAATTTGGAAAGACCGAAGACATTGCAACTCATAAATGGGAGGAGGGGATGTTTCAAAATTTGAAGACTAATAATACTATAATTAGGAGGAGGACTCTAGTCCTCTTCAAATCATTCTAAATATGATATGACTTTTAAAAATTATCATTGAATATAAAATATCTATTATTGAATTTTAGTTTATAGGTGATTTTAAACGCTACATTACATTTGAAAAGATTCAAAAATAACTCTAATCTCCTTGTACATATATACATTGCTCACTTACCATGAGATTCATAGGTGGCTCCCGACCGACTTCGTTACCTACAAGAAAATTGTAAGGCCAAATATGTTTTCATGTCTTCCCTTATAATTTATGAATAAAAAGAAAAGCTAGAGATTATCAAGTAGCTATAGCTAGAGTGAATTGAATCCATCGATCATTATATATGACGTCAATATTTTGTTCTTTTTTTTTTTTTTTGGGAAAATAGAATTGAAGCATGAATATATATTCAAGAAGGTGGTGTTCATATATACCATCAGATATTTGTTGAACAAGGATTGGTAAAATTATGCCTGCATAAGAATCTCCCATGATGTACAGTGGATTTTTGAGGAATCTCGGATGAGCCTTAAGCCACTGCACCACAAGTACTCATAAATTAAATTAAATAAAAGATTAATGATGATTAAGATCAATGCTTTAATTATTTGCATATTTATGTAAGAATATATATAGATCTCAAATGCAAAATTAGGTATTGTTGTTAAATAATTTTGGCTAACCTTTCGTAGGAAATCATAGAGCTCTGCTACTGCTAATGTATCACTTATATTATTATATCCCTCCGAACTTTTTGCATAAGAGAATCCAGTGCCAACCGGCTCATCCACAAATATAATATTAGCAACCTACAACTTTGATGTCACTTTCTTTCCCTTAACGTTAATTAAATCTCATAGAAATTAATTAAGGCAAGGAGGCAGCTAAAGCCTCATTCATACCTTTGTCTACGAGTATGGATTCAACTTCAATTTTGGTGAGTACCTTTTAGACTTTGCATAGTCAAATGATAATGGACCTACAAGTAACAATTAAATAAATTAAGGCAATTTCTGATAATAAATGCAATAAGTAGGTTTTCTTTATTGGGGGGACAGAAATTATTTTCAAATTAATATTATTTAATTAGTATCTGTACTGTAGCATAAAATTATTTTGAGAAAACTTCACTTTGGTCTCTTGAACTTTCACACGATTTTACAAACCTCTCCTAAACTTTAAAATCTCCCACTTTGGACTCTTGAACTTTGAATTGCTCTCAATTAGAACCCTTTTATTAATTTTAGCAGTTAAAAATACAAAAATAGACCAAAATATCCCTGATTTTCGTTTTTTTTAAAATAAAAAAAAAACGTTTTGGAAGTTGAAATTTTATACAAAAGTCAGGGGTATAAACATCATGTAATATTTAAAATTTGACAGAGGGATCTACGTTGAGAACAATTGAAATTTTAAAGTTTGAGGGAAGTTTATAAAATCGCATAAAAATTCAATAGGCCAAAATAAAGTTGGACGAGTTACATACCCACTTCATATACGAGGCCAGAAAAAGCAGAGCAACCGGGGCCACCGGTGAGCCAAAGCACAAGAGCATCGTCTTCTGGGCTCCTCTCAGACTCAATGAAATAGTAGAATAGCTGCACATCATCCAAATCTCCAACGCCTATGTACCTAAATTACATAAATTAATTAACCCAATATTGTATATTAATTATATATATATATAACAGATTAAATGAAGTAATTAGATATAGAAAACACTGACCCAGTTTCAAGTTTGAAAGGAAGATCGCCTGAAAACCCCGGGAGGCTGTCGATAATCCACTGTGATGCAACAACGTTGGCAACAGCCAAAAAGGAAACTATTCCAAACAACATTCTACTCATCATGCTGCTGATCGAAGCTGCTGGGAAAATGGTTGGGTTTCTTCAAAGAGATGTTGGCTGCCTTAATTAAGCCTGGTTAGTGTCGCTAAGAGAGCTTAATTTGAGTAACACCCCACAGCTACACGTTCATACCAATGGGTCAAATGGGTTGCCACCCTCTATTCAACTTTCTGCTTATCTATATTTTAATATATATATATATATATATATAGATCATGCGTTGAAAGACTGTATTATGGATAGGATCAAGCGACTAATTTATTATTTTTACTCTCTCCATTTATCTCACCTTAAATATCTTCTATGACATTCTTTTTACTTGATCCTTCATCCCGGCTCTTATTGTCCAATTTAATTAGTTTCTGGCCTGTGGTGTGGTTTTTCTTACGAGGTGGTTTGGCTCAAGTCCATGTGGGACAATGGAGCACCCCACGGGCAAAGATGATAGAGATTGTGATCATGCTAGTTCCTTATTCCTATAGTTAAAGTCTTCTGCTGTATTCTCTCGCTTAGAAGAGGTTAAGATCCCTAAGTTTTGTTCCGTGAGGGATAAGGTCGTTTGGTAAACGATTTCAGTTTGGTTTTGGTTTCGCACGGTAGCAGATGTGAAAAAAGTAAGAATGGTTTTTATTAAAAAAAAGTAAGAATGTTTGGTATAAAAAAATGAAAAATTTTATTTTGTAGTGATTTTTTTATTTGAAGAGTAATAAAAAGTAAGTGATGTGATGTTAAAAGTAAGAGAATGTTGAAAAAATGAAATAATTAGATGTGGGCCCCCCAAACAATGCACAAACATATTTTAGTGCAAAACGTTTAACAAACACAGCCCTTTTGGCTAGGATCACAAGGCTTCATAATAGTTTTTTTTTTATGTTAATATGTTATGTTTAGCAAAAGTGACTGAACAATAAAAAATGATTATCCAATAGCCACAATATGTGACATTAGTGTGCAGTTTAAGCAACACCTTTTAGCTAGGATCACAAGGCTTCGTAATAGTGGTTTTTTTATTTATTTTTTATTTTTATTTTTATGTTAATATGTTATGGCCAAAATAGGTTTATCGAATATCCAAAATATGTGTCATTAGTATGGCCATTTAATAGGTTTCGAAGGAAAATATTAATTCAAAAAAGGTGATAAATACGTCGTAGTAGATAATGAAATTGAAATTAGAAAACTCAGCTTTGATTCCAATGACCCTTGAGGGGGGTGAACTGGTGTTATGTAATAAATATGCTAAATTATAAAAATTACGCAGCAATACACAACTAGCTAGCAGAATATCACACAAGATAGGATTTTGGTGAGGAAGTGAAATCATTTGAATAATAGGGGACAAGTTTTGTATTCTCAGATTGATTAATTCCCTCGCAGGAAGGTCCATCCATTGCAAAATAAATTCAAGATGCTGCAATATCCCAATATATTGCACATAAAATGATAATTCTCAACCTTCACAAAGTCAAAAACGTCAACAATTATATTGTCAATAAGAAGTATACGTCAAGATGATAGCTAAGCATGTTGTCTTTCAATTTCAATTAGCTCTAATTCAGCTGGAAAATACAAATTATAGTTTCATGAACGAGTCAAAAATCAACAAGAAAACAAAAGCCAAAGATCAACGACGTCGTTGAATTGAAGATGTTGAGTTTCATGAAACTGTTTATTATTAAGAACAGCTAGCATTGACTAGAGAGGGTAGTATGCAAACCACCTATCAACCATAGCAAAGCACTCCTTGGGCTTGTACTCAGGAGCTGTGTGGCCTCCTCCCTACACCATTAAAGCAAGACATAAAATGTATATATCTTAGAGAGAGGAGGAAATTAATAATTGGAAGATTATAATTGATTCTTGCCTTCACAATTGTATATGTCAACCGGGACTTTTTATAATAATATTCCATTGTGTACCTACAAATTATTGTGAAGTTTAGAATTCAAAATAACTTGTTGACTTCAAATTATGCAATTAAGTTCAAGTAGAAACCAACCCTGCAACTTGCCCATCAACAAACCACGGCTCCCAATCATCAGAAACAGTCAAATTTAGAGATTTTATCGATGCGTGAGTACCCACATAGGGAATAACCATGTCCTGATCACCACGGTTGTAAAATAAAAAGCATATGATCGAGTGAAGTATGTTAGTTCTTATGGCAATGAAATTAACTTTTGGTGCAATCTAGGTAGGGATAACAATTTATGATGCGACTTGACAAACCCGACACAAACCCAACACAGAATTAGCGAGTTATAGTTAAAGGGCTTGACCCATTTAATTAAATATGTCAAATTATGGTTGATCTATAAAGTCTTATACACATACCTCGACACAACCCAAACCCGAAACACAATAAGTTGCCACCTCTAACTATTCATGGCAAGGGTAATTTTTTTTGATATAGGCAAGGGTAATTAATAGTACTGCAAATTGGGGAGGATATATGACAAATAAAATTTATGACATTACCTGTAAATTAACATTCTATACCCTTTCTTGATGAGGTTTCGGTGGTAATTAAGAACAGAGAAGACATCGTCCGTGTAAGATAAGCTTGCATTGCATCTTGTCCACTCTTTTATGCTCCCCTGGTTGTCATTTGAAGTAATTGCTAAAATTATTCATGATCTTGATACCCATTATAATTTTTGTTTAAAATAGGAAAAAAAATCAAAATTAGTCCTTGAGTTTTTGTGCAATTTTTATTTAACCTTTATGTTTTTAATTTCAACAATAGGTCCTTAGGTGTGCCTCTTGCTTTAGATAACTCTCTGTCAACATACCATCCAATTATTTAAAAGTATGACACATCAAACTAGTCAATTATTGGCATGTGATTTTCATTTGAAACATCATGTGCTAACTATATATAGCACGTGACATAATTACTTTAAATTACAAATATACCATTAAAATTAAAATAACATTTTTTTTTTCAAAAAAAAAAAACAAACAAACAAAGTGACTTGGTCGATTACCTTGGGTAAGGATATATTTTAAGTTTAAAGTAACTATGCCTTTTCAAAAAAAAAAAAAAAAAAGTAACTATGCCATGCCATGTGGTACATATGGTTGACACATAACATGTCAAATTAGAGCTATATATGTGGTATTAATTAATTGGATGACATGTTGACATAGAGACCTATTTGAAACCAATAAAAAACCAAAGGATCTAATTATTAAAATTAAAAACCTATAAACTAAATTAAAATCGCATAAAAACCTAGTGACTCAATTTGATTTTTTTTCCTTTAAAATATTAACATACCTCGCGTATGCCAAGAGCCTCTTGAACAGTTTTATTATTTGCCCAAATGTAAATGAACAGATAGTTATAGCTCTACAAAAAGAATAATTAAGCTTGTTATGGTTAGTTTGAATTACTAAACAATATATATATACATAAATTGACAGCAAAATGAAATATGAAAAAGAAAATAAAAAAACGTGTGGGTGAACATGTTCACGTGTGTGTTTTTACCCGACACCATGGTTTGGGAATTTGAGGAGCAGAACGGAGGAGATCTACAGAATCCTCTCCGTAGCTTGGATCCCACTTTGATCCAACCGCCACCGGTTTTGGGGACAGATAACTACATATAGGCTCCAATATATTTGCTGCATATAGCTTCTCGATGCACTACAAATTTCAAATGGTAAATTAGTTCTACCGTTGATTCCCGTAAAAACGGTTCTGTTTGTTAATGCTTTTTATAATGTTTATTTATTTAAAAAATGGTATGATATGACATAAAAGTAAATTTTAGTGTTCTTTGTTTGGTTTATTTGTTAAAAAGAAAGAAAAAGTATTACTAAACGAGTCTTTTAGAATTCTTACCTCCGTCACCGCGCTGAGATCACTAACACATGGTGTATTGGTTGGATCTATATTGATATACTCGCCATTGCAGTTTGTTTTGATTGACTTCATCACATACAAAGTAAAACATCCAAGAAATTTAGATATATCCATCTTTTTTTGTAATGAGTACACAATCGGTGGTGGAGCCAAGGGTGGTCAAAGGGGGGCATATGCCCCCCTTTGACCCCCAAAAATTTTCCTTACCCTAGGTACAAATGCCCCCAAAATGTACAAATGCCCATCAACAACTGGTATGTCCTCTCTAGGCAACTCTTGAGGACAAATGCCCCATTGACTAAAGGTTGAAAATAATGCAAAAAAACCATTATAAGACAAATGCACCTTTGAAGTAGTTGCAGAAATGCAGTAAAACAAAAAGAGTAGTTGCATAAATGCAGCAAAATAAAAGGTTGAAGAAGATAGATATGTCACTATGTCGTATGTGTGCAAGACAAAGCACAAGGAGACAAAAAGTGAAAAAAAGAAAAAAAAAGAAGGTAAAACAAGTGCAACTTACAAAGCACAATTAAGTAGACCAATTTTTTTTATAAAATTATGAAGGGAAGAAAACAAGATGCATCTATGATGTGAACATGCGTGAAAGAGAGAAAAAATAATGCAGCGTGCAAAATGCAAAATGAGACCAATAAATTATTTTTTATTATTTTTTATATTTAATTATTTTTTTAATATTTTAATATTTTTAATATTTTATTCATTAAAACGAAAAATGCCCCATCAGTCCACGTCTTGGCTCCGCTAGTACTGTACACAATTGTATATAAAAAGCTTTCAAATTAAAACACCATATATATTGAAGTCAGATGGGGGTAGGAGGATTTCAATGGCTAATTATAAATGGAGATTAAGGGTGACCTACTTGATACTCATAAATGGATTCAGCTTATTTACGTCCCATTTCAATTGGGATATATTAGAACATGTGTCTCAATTTCAACTCGTCCTAGACCTAATTAAGTCAAACCCTTACTAAATATAATTCAAGAAACTATATAAATTTAAGAGTAGGGGCGAAGTTCACCTCATAGAGTTCATCTGATATAAGCGTCTTCCGGTGAGCAAAGGGAATTCTGGAGTTGTAGTCATCATGTGGAATTGTGGTTGGGTCACCAAGCACATATCCCTACATCCAATTCATCATTTCAAAAATACAAAATATATAAGCCATTAATAAACATGAATTAGTTTAGGTTCCGTTCGTTTCGACATAAAACTTCCTTATTTTTAGGTGTTTGGTTGTACAATCATTCGCCGTCTCCGCCACCATGTCCGTACAAGCCAAACACCAAAAAATACTTTCAGCATAAATCATTTTCCAAAAAATTGATATCTCCAAAAACATTTTCCAACGGAAAGTTTGTTGGAATTGTCCAACTTTAATGTCAGCACGTACTTGGAGATTCATATATAGCCGGCTCACGTCCAGCTTCATTACCTATATAAAAACCATGCATATGCTTCATAAGAGAAAGCTCAATAAAAGTGACACGTGTCACTTTTATAGACTAAGTTGGAGGAGATTCCTCCAACTCAGTTTGGATGAAAACTTTATCTCGATAATTAAGGTATATATATGATTCTAAATCTCTCTCTCTTCCTCAATTTTTCCTCGTGCGAGGGCAAATGTTAAAAATAAAACAATCATAAATTAATATTTGTAGAGATTTGATTGACAAAAATTACCATCAGATATTTTTTGAGTAATAATGGGGACAACTATGCCCGAATAAGAATCACCAGCAATGTAGAGTAGATTTCTTTGGAATGTTGGGTGAGCCATAAGCCACTGCATATATGTGTCACAACCCAAAACAAGAAACAAACAAACAAAATTTACGTTAGCATGCATGCTAATTGTCTCAATTTCTTGAATTAATTAATCTTAAATCACTGTTTAAAATTAAGTGCTCGATCACTTTCATTTAAAAATTCATTAGTATCTCCCAATTAATAAATCTTTTATATATATATATATAGTTAACTCACCTTCCTTAGAAACTGATAGGTTTGTGCTGCTGAGATTGTATCAGTCACGTTGTATCCTTCCCAACTTTTTGCATATGAGAACCCAGTTCCCACGGGTGCATCTAGAAATATTATGTTGGCAACCTACACAATTATATATTGTTAAAACCAGGCTAAGATTGCCAGAGTGTGGAAATCTACTCAGACTTATATGAAGATTTTCAAAGTCCATAAATAAAAATGAATTTTGACCAGGCTTCATCTTTTTTAATTAATTTTCAATTAAGCTCAAGTCTTCAAGCTTTATTTATTTTGAGATTTCCACTTGTCATACATATTTTGATTCCATCAACAAGATTATAATATTAAACACCAATCCGTTAATTAGACTCCTAAAAATATGAAGAAAAAAAAAAGCAAAAAAAAAAAAAAAAAACACTTAAAAATTTTCTTGTGCCATTAAATCACTACCGTTGATGGTTTCTGATTTGGTAATGGTATTGGTAAGCACTACATGAGTAGTGATAAAAAAAGAAAGAAAAAAAAAAATCGTTTTTCTTTCTTCTTTTATATACTTCAATTTTGTTCGTTACTTCATATCAATTTTTTATTTTTTTTTTAATTATCATTTGATTTATATATTTCCAATTTTTTTCCCGTTTGGGGGAAGCGTCATAAACTACCGTATTAATTATGTTAAATATATTATGAATATATTGTAGAGAGCGGAAGAAAGGAGAGAGAGAAGAGAGAGAGCGGAAGCCAACAATGGACTACATTGTATTATATTGTGATATTATAGAATGGATACAATAGTCTCCTTATATAGGAGAGAGAGAGGAGCCTTGGCTCCCAATCTTACCAATGTGGGACAAGCCCCACATATACACTAACATCCCCCCTCAAACTCAATGTGCCTAAACATTGAGGTTGGAAAACAAAAGCATAAATAAAAAAAAACATGATTTTTTTTTTTTTTAAAGTCTCGCCGGAAAAGTTGCCGGAGGTGGCTGGAGTTGGGCGGCCGGAGGCGGATAGCTGCAGCTGGTGGCTGGAGATGGCTAGAGGTGGCTACTGGACCCAAAACATTGGGCTTGAGATTTGTATTGAGAGCCTTATAGGCTAATCGAGCCGGTTAAATGGGCCAATATTTGGCCATAACCCATGGACCATTAAATATGGTTAACTCAAATATAGTATGAACTGGGTCGAGGATCCGAACCAAAATGAGACTTGCTTGGTTGAGTTGACAGATTGGATTGTCAGATTGGTGGATCTGGGTCCAACCCACTGGATCGGGTCAATGGTTTTGGATCCGCTTTAAACCCGATTTGAATGGGCCGGTTTAAATGGGCCTAAAAGACCGAAACCCCTGGACCGAAAGAAGGTCTGACCCACTTAAGAAGATCCAGTTCTAACCCGTTGGATCAGGTCGAAATTAGTGGATCCGAAATTTTTTTTTTTTTTAGGAGCTTAACACGTGGTAGAGGCTAGGGCTGACGTGGCGGCTCTCTGGAGGACACATGGAAGCTGGAGCGCCTGGCGCGTGTAGTGCACACGCCAAAGTGTGCTAGTTGCAAGGGCGCGTGCATCTCACGCGCTAGTAAGTGTGTGGAGTGAAAAAAATGCCTGGCGCGTGTAGTGCACGCACCAAAGCCTGATGGCTGCATGAAGCGTGTGCATCTCACGCGCTAGTAAGCGCGTGGGAGCGTGAATTTCACGCGCCAGAAGGTGCTAGGGCGCGTGGGATCGCGTGGGAGATGCTACCAACGCGTGGAGGAGCGTGCCATACCATGGCGGCGCGTATGAGCGCGTGAAGCGCGTTTGCAAACTGGCAGATCCTTCTGGACGCGCATATAGGCGCGTGGAAGTTTGGACGGCAGTGATCTCTTCGGATCTGGACTCGAAGCGTCTGATCTGTCGTTTGGGGAGGAGCATGGAGCGTGTGCAATGCCAGAATGGGCTGAAATTGCACAGATCCACCGATCCGGGGCCGAGACACCACTTTTGGTGGTTCTTTTGGCCAAGAGGGGTGTCGGTGGCGGCGCGATAGGCTCGGGCAGAAGTTGCCGGAGGAACTGACGACGCGGTCGGCCGGAGATGGGCGGCCGCCGGAGGGAGCGCCGAAAAAGGAGCGGGAATACCTCTTGGTGCGCCGACAACTAGAAAGTCGCCGGTAGGAGCACCGAAAAACGTCATTGATGTTTATTGGCGGCCACAAGAAGGTGACTCTAATACCATGTTAAATATATTATGAATATATTGTAGAGAGCGGAAGAAAGGAGAGAGAAGAGAGAGAGCGGAAGCCAACAATGGACTACATTGTATTATATTGTGATATTATAGAATGGATACAATAGTCTCCTTATATAGGAGAGAGAGAGGAGCATTAGCTCCGAATCTTACCAATGTGGAACAAGCCCCATATATACACTAACAAATTATATTTCTACCAAAGGTGACATAAAAAAGGATGAGATACATACCTATTTCGTAGACTAGGCCGGAAAAAGCAGAGCAACCCGGACCTCCGGTGAGCCAAAGCACTAGAGGGTCATCTTTTGGACTCCTCCCAGACTCAACGAAATAGTAGAAAAGCTGCACATCATCCAACTCCCCCACTCCTACGTACCTGTTTTTCACAGAATCCATAGTATCTTCAATCAATTAATGTCACCTTCCACACTGTAGATCATATATATATATATATAGTACTCACTCACTCACCCGGTTTCAAGCTTGAAAGGGAGATCACCGGGAAAGCCCGGCAGGTTGTTGATGATTGTTTGAGACACAACAATGTTGGGGAGAAGCAATATAAGAAGAAGTAGACACGAAAACAACATCTTGGTTATACACTTGCTGTTATCTGCTTCTGGTTGCAGAGGTGGTGCCATGCTTGGCTTTCCCTAGCTAAGACACCACAAATGGAGATGGAAAATAGTGGTTAGTAAGACTGCAGAGTGATTTATATATATATATATGGAGCTGAATTTGAGGAAGGATATATGGTGTTAGCTAGGTTGACTAACACGTGAATTCAGTTGGGTGAAAACGAGGCTAATTAATTTCCATGGTATTATAATATAAAATAGCGCATGGTATTAGAATATAAAATTGTTCGTCCAAATTTTACTCCACGTACAGGTCTGTTAAACCACCTTCTCTATCTGCAATTCAAACTATTCAAGATAAGAGTGATAGATAAGAGATAATAGCTCTCATGCAATGTATAGGTTTCTATCTGTAGATTGTTATCTTTCTGTACATGATTATTTAGGTTATCTATACTTATTGTTATTCTATTTATATCAGTGAAAACCACGTTAAGTGGTATTTGTAATTTGAGCATTATCAATATTATTTAATTCTCATATGGTATCAGAGCAAAACTTAGACTAATGTCTTTTTGCTTCCATGGAAATTCCAGCACCGTTTGCTGGCCATAGTACCTACCGAGGACGTGGTTTCTCCTCCAACCGTGGCCGGTCCTTCTTTTCTCCAAGCCTATCATCTGGTTCTCCACGCCATGTTTGCCAACTACGTGGCAAAATCAGACATCTTGCACCCACCTCGATGCTACTCATGTTTTGATCAGTCATTCTAGAATATTGATGCAACGACCCAACCTCAGGCCTTATATTCCTCACCAAATGTGATTTCTCATGAAGATTGGTACCCGGATACAGGCGCAACTCACCATCTCACAAATGACTTCAACAATTTCAATCTTCCCTCTAAGGAGTACACTGGATCCGATCAAATTCGTGTGGGAAACAGTTCAGGTTTGTCTATAACTCATACAGGGTTCAGCCACAATTTTAAATTCACATCGTCATTTTATTCTCAACCAATTACTTTTTCTTTTTTTTTTTTTTTGAAGAAAATTCTCAACCAATTACTACTTGTTCCTAATATTTGCAAAAACCTTCTATCTGTTTGTCAATTTGCTACTGACAACAATGTTTTCTTTGAATTTCTGTGACAACTCCGATGGGCAAATCAATTAACTAGTAATTGATCACACGGCTTGCCATCCCAGCCTTATCCCTCGCAGACAAGACCTCCAGGAATTTACTTTCCTCGCCGTAACGAAAAAACTGCAGCGGAAGACTTTACTAAGACTATGGGATTAAGAGACAGTAAATGAAACATCACATAACAAGTACCAGAGATAAAGTACTACGTCACCATAATATCATAAATAGTCATCAAATGTACTGGTCATCAGACCATCATCAGAAAAATAGATATAACCCAGAATAACAAAACATCAACATAATTCACAAAAGATCAACAGATCAAAGCCTAGACTTAAGCTTAAGAAGAGCTAATGAAATCAAAATCTCTATCATATCATCACGAGCAAATCCTCCATCTTTCCACATCTTCTTAAGCCAAACGGTATACATATCCTCAAAGATCACCCGTATCAGGTCTTACGCGATCACCCAAGTAATCTCCGATGACATCTTCGTCTAGTACAGCTAAACCGCACAATTATTCGTAATAATGGAGAAAATACATAAATAAAAAGATAAGTCTAAGACTTAGTGATTTTTAACGCAGATAATACACATACCAGTTTAGTAATGAACTCAGATGTTTAATAAGCAAAAAAAGTTTCATCATGACAGCTTATTTTATACGTGATATATGTTATAATAAATGATATATGCATATGATGTAAATAATAGTCATAGTTCAATAGTATGGTCTACCCGAGATATTACCCCTTGGTTGCGCCGTGATCACAAAACCAAAGGATCTAAAGCCCCGTATAATACACACATTTGACCATAAAGTTAACATGTATAGTAAGCTCATGTCCATTACTACCGTACGTACCAGTGTACCATGTCATACGATGCAAATTATCTCATCTGTATTTTACATGCATGTCATTTTACAAGTCTCACTTGGTTAACATGTTCAACACAACGTTTTTCTCAAAAGTCAGAGTTCATGTGCAATAAGTATAAACTGTGAGAATTGTAAAATATGCATGTTTTCTCAATACATAAAATAGATATGCAGTACATGGAAAATAATAATGAGTATTATGTGAGTTAAAACTCACCTGGATCGAAAAACATCTATGAATACTCCGAAAGATCCGGGTTCTCCAAATTTGTGAAAAACCTTCCATTAGTCTTAATTCTACTAAAACAACTCTAAAGTAAAGAAAACATGAGCTATGGGATGGCTGGTGAAAATAGGGTTTTCCTGTCACACACTGACCATATGTCCGGGCTCGGGGTTGTACGTCCACCGTGTCACAACGGGCCATACATTCGGTCACGATACCGTACGTCCGCTATGTGGGTCCTCAGGAAAAACCTCATTTTCTCTCCACTGTTCGCTTGTTCTCCTACTCCCAAGGCTACGAGAAACACCTTAAAGCTTCCTAGCCTAGATTACAACCTCTATGCAACATAACAACGCTAAACTAACAAAAATGCTAACCCAAACGAGATTCAAAGCGTAATTAAGCTAGCAACTACAACTAACATTAAACGAGCAGCATAACGACGTATTAAAAGTTAAGGATCGAACGTTACCTTCTTGAAGCAAAACCGCAAGATTTCTGCCTCACGAACGTTTTGAAACACACGAACACCTCACACACACTCACAAGCACACTCAAACACTCACAAAACACCTAGGGAACACTTTGGCAGCTTGGGGGAGTTTGAAACTTGTGCAAAACACAAAAAGGGTAAGGGTATTTATAGGCCCAAAAAGCAGCAAACATCCGGCCAAGGGGCGTACGTCCGGTGGTTCTTGCCCAGTGGTTTAAAGGCTGCCTCGTACGTCCAGGTATTAACCAGAGGGTATTCTAAAAAGTAGCATACGTCCGGTGGTCCCACGTACGTCCGCTTGTACGGTTTGCAGAGCGTACGTCCAGTGGTCTCATCTCGTACGTTCGCATTACAAACAGCAGCGTACGTCCTCCAGACCTAGCGTACGTCCTCCCAAAAGTTCAAATTGCCTCTCTAGTGTCCTTAATGACCTAAAGTCCAAATTAACTCTCCCAACTAAGCTACTTATGCCTAGTTAATCATTTGGGTCACTACAATTTCATTCGTCCTATTTTGTCATCAAGCCCACTTAAAAATGGTCTCTACCAGTTTCAACTGTTTTCAGCATCTTCATCAATAAGCCTTGCCTTGGTTGGTGAACGTGCTTCTACGGCTCATTGGCACAGGCGTCTAGGTCATCCTGCGTTTTGAGTCGTCCAACGCATCCTGCCTACTTTCAAGCTTCCAATTAGTTCCAATAAAGATTGTGGTCTACGCTCTGTTTGCCCTATTGCAAAAGGACATCAGCTTCCCTTTTATGATTTTAGTTCTTCAATTTGTAATCCTTTAGATTTAATTTATTCTGATGTTTGGGGACCATCTCCCGTTCTATCAATAAATGAAAATTGCTACTATGTTTCCTTCATTGATACTTATTCTGGTTTCACGTGGTTATTTCCAATTCAAAATCAATCAAATGTTAAATTTGTCTTCATTACTTTTCAAACAATGGTCGAACGCTTATTAAACAGAAAAATTAAATGCGTTCAATCAGATTGGGGTGGGGAATATAGGTTACTTCATACATATTTCAAATCAATTGGAATAATTCATCGTTGATCTTGTCCTCATACACATCAACAACAAGGTTGTGTAAAACGTAAACATCGTCATGTCATTGATACAACTCTTGCTCTTTTAGTGGACAGTGGGGTTCCTAAACAATTTTGGGATGAAGCTTATTTAACTTCTTGCTATCTCATAAATTGTCTCCCTACTCCACTCTTGAAAAATATTTGTCCTTTTGAGAAATTATTTTCTAAAACACCAAATTATCGTAATCTTAAGATTTTTGGATGTGAATGTTTTCCAAATCTACGTCCATATAATCCTCACAAGTTCAAATTTCATTCAAAATCATGTGTGTTTTTAGGATATAGCACAAATCATAAGGGATATCGTTGTTATCATATCGAATCTGGTCGCATGTATATCTCTAGAGATGTTACATTTCATGAGTCTATCTTCCCATTTTGTTCAAATTCAAAATAATCCAGGTCTCTCTCTCAATCCACGCCAACTACCATAGAGTCTCCTATTTGTTTTGAGTTTTCTCAATGTGTCCAACAACTTCAATCTGTATCTAGCACCAAGTCTCCTTCACGTATCCAGCAACTACAATCCGTGGCACCAAGTCTCCTTCATGTGTCCAGCAACAAGTGTCCAACCAACTCCAACCCGTGTCTACCACAAATTCCAGCAACACGTTAACATCAAGCCACGTCCCTTTATCTCCTAGCATCACGATAACACCAAGCCACCTATCTTCATCACCTCAACCACATTCCTCTTCCACCCCTTCTCCTTCATCTCCAACTACACTTATGTCCAGCCATGAACTCCTTGAGTATATAGACACATCTCAACTATCCTATCCTACACGGCTGCATCACATGGTCACAAGAGCTCAAAATCACATAAGCAAACCCAAGACCTACACTGATGGTACAATTCGTTATCCACTACCTGAGCACTACTCTCCACGACTGAAGCTTCATTGATCGAACCCACGTGCTTCACTAAGGCAGTCCTCATTCCAGAATGGCGCACCAACATGCAAACAGAGTTTAATGCTCTCCTAAGTAATCAAACATGGACCCTAGTCCACTCCAATACCACTAAAAATGTAGTTGGATGTAAGTGGGTGTTCAAGGTGAAACGAAAAGCTGATGGATCACTAGAAAGACACAAAGCTAGGCTAGTTGCTCAACAAGCAGGAGTTGATTTTGGGGAAACATTCAGCCCAGTTGTAAAACACACCACAATTCGGACAGTTCTCTCTGTGGCTTATTTGGTTGGCTGGCAGATGCAACAAATTGACATTCAAAATAGTTTTCTCCATGGGCACTTGATTGAAGAGGTGTACATGGCTCAACCTCCATGGTTCACGTAACCTTCATATCCTCACCACATTTGCAAGCTTAACAAAGCGATTTATGGGCTAAAACAGGTTCCTCGGGAATGGTTCTCAAGACTCACCAACAAATTGATTTCGATTGGTTTTACGGCTTCAAAGGCAGATTCGTCACTTTTTTTTTTGTTTGTTTAAGTCTAACATTGTGACTATTTTCATTCTCATCTATGTAGATGATATAATTATCGCAGCATCTCAACCTTCTGCAATCTCAGAATTACTACGTCTACTTCACATGGACTTTGCAATGAAGGATCTTGGCAATCTACACTATTTTCTTGAGGTAGAAGTTACACACCTTGATTCCGGCCATCTTCTCTCCCAACACCAATATATAGAAGACTTATTGAGACGAACAAATATGCATGAATCCAAGCCAATTTCATCTCCTATGTCGTCCTCTATTGCACTATCAGCTTTCATCGATGATCCAATGGAAGATTCGTCTCTTTACCGGAGTACAGTTGGCTTGCTCCAATACTTATCTCTAACACAACCGGATTTGGCATTCTCCATCAGTCGTGTATGCCAATTTATGCGTCGCCTTACAAAACTGCATTGGCAAGCTGTCAAAAGGATCTTAAGATATCTCAAGCACACCAAAACACATGGTCTATTGTTGAAACAGACTCCTTCTTCCACCATTCAAGCCTACTCAGATGCAGATTGAGCAGGTTGTTCGGATGATCGCAAGTCTACGGGTGCCTATTGTGTTTTTATTGGTTCGAATCTTGTCTCATGGAGCTCACAGAAACAACCCATTGTCTCTAGGTCAAGCACAAAAGCGGAGTACAAAGCAGTTGCCAACACTGCAGTTGAGGTATTATGGCTTAAAACTCTCCTATGTGACCTTGGAGTCCCAATCACGGCCACACCTATCTTATGGTGTGATAATATTGGTGCAACTTATCTCTCAGTCAATACTGTGTTTCATGCTTGCACAAAACACGTGGAAATTGATTTTCACTTTGTCTGTGATCAAGTAGCTAATAAGACAATTCAAATTCAATTTACTCCCAGCAAAGAACAACATGCTAACGTCCTCACAAAACCTATAGTGGCCACACGTTTTCAATATTTCATTACCAAACTCAACGTTGCTTCACCACCGTTAAGGTTGCAAGGGATGTTAAACCACCTACTCTATCGGCAATTCAAACTATTCAAGATAAGAGTGATCAAGAAAAGGACTCTTATCTTAGATAAGAGATAATAGCTCTCATGCAATGTATATCCTAGTATATAATTTAAAATAGGTTTCTATCTATAGATTGTTATCTTTCTGTACATGATTATCTAGGTCATCTATACTTCTTGTAATTCTATTTATATCAATGAAAACCACGTTAAGTGGTACTTGAGCATTATCAATATTATTTAATTCTCATATCGTCTTTCCTTAGTTTCAGGCGATACTAGCTAGAATTTTTTTAAAAATTTGAAATTCTCAAGTTCATTCAGTCGTTTATCTTATCTAAACCTCTAAAATAAGTCATGTTTTAATATTTAGAGCCTGTTTAAGATTGCATTTGAGAAATATAGCTTTTAAGTCAAACAGAGCTTTTGGACAAAAGTTTTATTTTTAAGCTTTTGTCAAAAATGCTTTTTGGCCATTTTAAAAGCATTTTTAGGCTTTTGAGACCCTTAAAATGGCTTTTAAATATTTTACCAAATGACTATTTTTTTCTTCAAACGGGCTTCTTGAGTGTTTAAAGTACTTTTAGGCCTCTCAAACACAATCTCAAACAGGCCCTTAATAAGGAAACGTGACTTATTCAATTTCTTGATGGTAGCTTCTTTGTTAAATTTCCCTATTAAATGATGAAACATGACTTATTTTAAACGCTTAGATTAAATAAACGGCTGAGATGTATGAATTTGAGAATCTCAAATTTAACGGATCAAAATTTTAGGAGATATCAATCTGGTTTCAAAGGCCGAGTCTAAACCCAGCTTGTGTTGGGTGGTCCCTCTTATGCGGAGACCAATGGAACATAAGTGTTTAAATAGTTTTGTATCCAATTTTTCTGCCAATCTTCGACTGATTTCCCCTTGGATTAATTTTCACCCTCACGTACGGGGGAGTCCATCCATTGCAAAATACATTCAAGATGTTGCAATATCCCAATTATATATTACACATAGTCTCACAAAGAGACTTCATAAAATGATTGTTCTCAACCCTCACAAACTCAAACGTCAACAATTATATTGTGAAAAAAGAAGTCTCTGTGATCAAGATGATAGGCATGTTGTGTATTTTCAATTTCAATTTGCTCTAATTCGTCTACTAACATATCCCAAGTAAAGAGCGAAAATCCAAATTTGTAATGCTTACAAATTAAAAATTTGGATCATACCAAATTTACAGTTTCATGAACAATTAATTAAGAAAAAGAAAAACCAAAGGTTAAGGAAGCCATTGAAGCTGTCGAGATTCAATTCATGCATATATCAAACTGTTTATTAAGAATAACACCATTGACTAGCTAGAGAGGGTAGTGAGCAAACCATCTCTCAATCATGGCAAAACACTCCTTGGGCTTGTACTCGGGAGCTGTGTGGCCTCCTCCCTACACCATTAAAGCAAGACATAAAATGTAGTTAGCTTTGGTAATAACTTTGGTACATCTTAGAGAGAGGAAATTAATAATTGGAAGATTTTAATTAATTCTTGCCTTCACAATTGTATATGTCAACCGGGACTTTTTATAATAATATTCCATTGTGTACCTACACATTATATTGAAGTTTAGAATTCAAAATAACTTGATGACTTCAAATTATGCAAGTTCAAGTAGGAACCAACCCTGCAACTTGCCCATCAACAAACCATGGCTCCCATTCCTCAGAAACAGTCAAATTTAGAGATTTTATCCATGCGTGAGTGCCCACATAGGGAATAACCATGTCCAGATCACCGCTGTTGTAAAATAAAAAGCAAGAGTGAAGTCTAGTTAGGACTGACATTTTTTTACACGATTTATGAATTTGACAAGAACCCAACACGGAATTAGCGAATTAGAGTTAAAGAGTCTAGCTCGTTTAATTAAATTAGGAAGGATGCATACCAAATAAAATTTATGACATTACCTGTAAATTAACATTCTATACCCTTCCTTGATGAGGTTTTGGTGGTAATTAAGAACAGAGAAGACATCGTCCGTGTAAGATAAGCTTGCATTGCATCTTGTCCACTCTTTTATGCTCCCCTGGTTGTCATTTGAAGTAATTGCTAAAATTATTCTTGATCTTGATACCCATTATAATTTTTGCTTAAAATAGGAAAAAAATCAAAATTAGTCCTTCAGTTTTTGTGCAATTTTTATTTAATCTTTAGGTTTTTAATTTCAACAATCAGGTCCTTAGGTGCGCCTCTTGAGTAATTCTAGAAGTCCCTCTTGTGTCACTCTTGTGTCCCTCTAAAAATGAGGTGGCTTTTAAAATTATCATTTGATTAAAATCCAATAATGATGAATCATAAGCTCAATGGTGATTTTAAGAGTCACATCATTTTTGGAGGGACACAAAAGTGACACAAGAGGGATATCTAGAATTACTCGTGCATATTGCTTTAGATACCTCTCTGTCAACATACCATCCAATTAAGTAACAGTATGACACATCAAACTAGTCAATTAATGGCATGCGATTTTCATTTAATACGTCATGTGCTAACTGTATATAGCACGTGACATAATTACTTTAAATTTCAAATATACCCTTAAAATTAAAATAACATTTTTTTTTTGCATAAAAAACAAAAAGTGCCTTGGTCGATTACCCTTGGGTAAGGGTATATTTTAAATTTAAAGTAACCATGCCATGTGGCACATTAAGTTGACACATAACATGTCAAAGTAGAACCAGTTAGAGGTGTGATATAAGGCACAACTTAAGTCTAATTTTGACCCAACTTTTAAGCCAAATTTTTTTTTCTCTCTCTAGTTTAAGGCTCTCTCTCTCCTCCACATCATTTTTTTTTTTAACTTAATAGAAAAGTTATACTAAAGTTGGACTTAAGTTGTGCCTTTATCATTTTCCAGCTATATATATGTGTTATTAATTAATGGATGACATGTTGACATAGAGACCTATTTGAAACCAATAAAAAACCAAAGGATCTAATTATTAAAATTAAAAACCTATAAACTAAATTAAAATCGCCTAAAAACCTAGCGACTCAATTTGATTTTTTTTTTCCTTTAAAATATTAACATACCTCGCGTATGCCAAGAGCCTCTTGAACAGTTTTATTATTTGCCCAAATGTAAATGAACAGATAGTTATAGCTCTACAAAAAGAATAATTAAGCTTGTTATGGTTAGTTTGTTTGGATTACTAATATATATCTCGAGTGCAAAAGGAAATATGAAGTAGAAAATAAAAAACATTTTCACGTGTGTGTTTTTAATTACCCGACACCATGGTTTGAGAATTTGAGGAGCAGAAAGGAGGAGATCTACAGAATCCTCTCCGTAGCTTGGATCCCACTTTGATCCAACCGCCACCGGTTTTGGGGACAGATAACTACATGTAGGTTCCAATATATTTGCTGTATATATCTTGTTGATGCACTACAAATTTTAAATGGTAAATTAGTACTACTAGTACCGCTGTTTGATTCCCGTAAAAACGGCTCTATTTGTTAATGCCTTTTGATTTGAAAAATGTTATGATATGATATAAAAGTAATATTGAGTATTTTGTGTTTGGTTTATTTGTTAAAAAAGATCGAGAAAGAAAAGTGTTCCCAAACCAAGTCTTTCAGAGTTCTTACCTCCGTCACCGCGATAAGATCACTTACGCATGGTGTATTGGTTGGATCTATATTGATATACTCGCCATTGCAGTTTGTTTTGATTGACTTCATCACATACATAGTAAAACACCCAAGAAATTTAGATATATCCATCTTTTTTTGTAATGAGTACACAATTGTATATAAAAAGCTTTCAAATTAAAACACCATATATATTGAAGTCAAATGGGTAAGAGGATTTAAATGGCTAATAATTAAGCACTACTGGGAGACAAGGAAGATATTGGAATGCTTCCACTCTCATCTATGGACTAGGACGAAGGGAGGAGGTGGCCCATATATATAGGCCATGGCCACCCCCAACTCATAAGGCCCCTAAATGGATTCAGCTTATTAATTTATGTCCCGTTTCAATTGGAATTATGACGCATGTTTCAATTTCAACTCGTCTTAAATATAATTCAAGAAACTATATAAATTTAAGAGTAAGGGCAGAGTTCACCTCATAGAGTTCATCTGATATAAGCGTCTTCCGGTGAGCAAAAGGAATTCTGGAGTTGTAGTCATCATGTGGAATTGTGGATGGGTCACCAAGCACGTATCCCTGCGTCCAATCCATCATTTCAAGAATACAAACTATGTAAGTCATCAATAAACATGAATTAGTTTAGGCTCCGTTTGTTTCAACATAAAACTTTCATATTTTTCGGTGGTGTTTGGTTGTACGATCATTCGCAGTCTCCACCACCTTTGCCCTTTACAAGCCAAATACCGAAAAATACTCTGAGCATAAATTGTTTTCCTAAAAATTGATATCTCCAAAAACATTTTCCAACAGAAAGTTTATCGGAATTATCCAACTCTAATGTGTGCACGTACTTGGAGATTCATAGCCGGCTTACGTCCAGCTTCATTACCTATATAAAAACCATGCATGCTTCATGAGTGAAAGCTCGACAATGAAGGTATATATATATATGATCCTAAATATATCTCTCTTCCTCAGTTTTCCCTCTTGCGTGGCCAAATGTTCAAATAAAATAAAACAATCATAAATTAATATTTGTAGAGATTTGATTAACAAAAATTACCATCAGATATTTTTTGAGCAATAATGGGGACAACTATGCCCGAATAAGAATCACCAGCAATGTAGAGTGGATTTCTTTGGAATGTTGGGTGAGCCATAAGCCACTGCATATATGTGTCACAACCCAAAACAAGAAACAAACAAACAAAATTTACGTTAGCATGCATGCTAATTGTCTCAATTTCTTGAATTAATTAATCTTAAATCACTGTTTAAAATTAAGTGCTCGATCACTTTCATTTAAAAATTCATTAGTATCTCCCAATTAATAAATCTTATATATATATATATATAGAGTTAACTCACCTTCCTTAGACCCAGTTCCCACGGGTGCATCTAGAAATATTATGTTGGCAACCTACACAATTATATATTGTCACCGTTATTACTTTTCATCAACATTACCAGACACATATATATGATGCCAAAACATAAAATATGAAATTAATAATTAACCTTTGTCCAGGAGTATGGGTTCAATTTAAATGTCGGGGAGCTCTTGCTGGATTCCGTATAGTCAAATGAAAGCGGACCTACAACCAAGTACGAACGAATTGAAATGGTAATTTCCGACCATGACATAAACGTCGTCACCCATCTGCCAAATGTATATATACACGCGCATACATACATACATACCTACCTATATATATATTGGTTAGGCTAATTAGATTCAAAGCATAGATCGAGATGCATGCCAGAGTGTGGAGAATCAATCTTACGAAGATTTTCAAAGTCCGAAA
Organism: Carpinus fangiana; assembly: GCA_006937295.1. Classification (NCBI taxonomy): domain Eukaryota; kingdom Viridiplantae; phylum Streptophyta; class Magnoliopsida; order Fagales; family Betulaceae; genus Carpinus; species Carpinus fangiana. The sequence goes on from CM017322.1 coordinate 3,099,370, forward strand.
AGTAAAAATTAGGAAACTTTTCAGTTACTTGCTTCATAGGAAAACAAACTGATCGATAGAATGATAGATAAGGAAGGTGGGGTGATTCGGCTACCCTTTAGGGTTTTGGTTTTTATAATATTGTTTATTTTATTTTATTTTATTTTTTTAATTTTGTTGTTTTCTATTTTGGTTTATAAGAAGAAAAAAAAAAGAGAGGATATTTTAGGAAGAAAAAGAGAAAAGTAGTCATGTTCACAGTTTAATTTTACAATTGATGGTACATAATTTGCTGTATCCATATGCATGTTTGGTGGTATAAATGAAAAGACCGTGCGAGTGATAGTTTGGGGGACAAATTGTACGTATTTTTTCCTCTCCATTTTTAGAAGTGATCTTTGAAAAGAGTTTTCAATTAATTTTGTTTTGAAAAGCATGTGTTGTTAGTGGTACATCTGAATGGTTCTTAATTTTGTCTAAGAACTAATAATATTGTTTTTGCTACGTACATAAATTAAAAGCCGAGACATATAAAACATTTTCACTGGTCAATTCTTGCCACATCAGTATATTACTTAAAAAATTAAAAAGAAATTAAAAAAGAAAAAGAAAAAGAAGTGATGTTTATATGACAACGAGAGATAGACACGTGTATCATCTTAACATAATTGTTGCCATATCATTAAATACTAAGAATATTAGTTCTCCTTCTCGTTCCTTAACTCCACATCAACTGGCCCACTGCGTCACTAGAAACAAATCACACTTAAAACTCATCACCAAATTGAAAGATACATGCGGCGCAACGTGATTGGATCAACTTGCGTTTTTTTTTAACACAGAACAAACAGCTCCCTAATTGAAGTAGACTGAAGGATTGATATTACTGTACAAAAATCACGTGGACTAATTTTATTGCTTTTGAAAATCCAATTGCTAATTTGATACACACCAAAAATGTCTGGACCGATTTTATATTAAACTCTTGGTAAAAACTATAAGGGGAAATTATCCTTTTCCCCATGAATTACCACGCGATAACTATTTCTCTCTATGAACTATCAACTTTACATTACGTCCCACATGAATTATCATTTCGTTACCAAAACTTTTCTTCTGCCAGTCAAGGCCTTTAAGTCGAACGGTCAACTGTATTGTTCACGACACTGTTTACCAACTTAATGACCTTGACTGAGAGAAGGGAATTTTAATAACGAAATGACAATTCATGGAAGATGTAATGTAAAGTTGGTAGTTCATAGAAGGAAATGGTTATCACGTGGTAGTTCATGAAAGAAATGATAATTTTCCCAAACTACAACAATGCATATGATATATAGAGTAGTAATTTTATCACTTGAGAATCGAATTGCGATTTTGTTTTGGCTTTTAGCCTTAGTTTGATTTTATTTTTTATTTTTTATTTTTGAATTCTCTGCTCGAAATTAAATAAGCAGAAAAATAGAATCCCGGGTTCCAAAGTGTTTGAACAGCCGGAATTATTTTTCTTCCCACAGGTGACATAAGAAATGATGAGATGCATACCTATTTCATAGACTAGGCCGGAAAGAGCAGAGCAACCCGGACCTCCGGTGAGCCAAAGCACTAGAGGGTCATCTTTTGGACTCCCCCCAGACTCAATGAAATAGTAGAAAAGCTGCACATCATCCAACTCTCCCACTCCTACGTACCTGTCTTTCACAGAATCCACAATATCTTCAATCAATTAATGTCACCTTCATTAGAAAAAAAAAAAAAAATTAATGTCCCTTCCACTGTCGATTATATATATATTATATAATACTCACTCACCCGGTTTCAAGCTTGAAAGGGAGATCACCGGGAAAGCCCGGCAGGGTGTTGATGATTGTTTGAGACACAACAATTTTGGGGAGAAGCAATATAAGAAGAAGTAGACACGACGACAACAACATCTTGGTTAGATACTTGCTGTTATCTGCTTCTGGTTGCAGAGGTAGCGCCATGCTTGCTTGAAGAAGACAAAATTCTTCGTCCAAATTTTACTTCTGTTTTTTTACACGTAAACCCAGCTTGAAAGTCAAAAGCATGTATTATAAATTTTGGATTTGGATTAAGTGTTATATTTATTTATACCATATATATGGTGCAGCCGGGAGGATTGATGTTGTTCCCAGTTGACTCAAGAACCACACAACATCCTGGTAGTTCTGAACGGTAGCTAGGAATATATGCAAATATGTCACGATCTTTGAATTGATTTTACACCTAATAGGCAAATAATGAACACAAGAAAATTAAGAAAGAAACATTACATGAGCATGCGTGTGGTATTAATTTTCTGCGGGAATAAAATTAGAAGCATCTCGTTTTCAAAACACTAAGGTCCATTTTGTAATGTGTCTTATATATTAATGTCAGTGGGCCCACTTGTTTTTTTATTACTCTTTCTGAGTTTTCTTTTCGGCTTTTAGTCTTTGATGTTAAGTTGCAGCCGACTTAACTTTCACTTCTTTTTCAACTAGGTTTGGTTGGAATCACGAATGACACAACCACATTTTTCAAGTGTATTTTAATTTGTTATTTTATTTAATAGCACTTCTTATTGTCACGTCCAAAAATGAACACTTTTTTTTTACACGTCTGCACAAGAGGGGGATTCGAACTAGTGATCTCCGCTTCATTAGACATAGTCCTAGCCAATTGAGCTACCTCTTGGGAACTAGAAATGAGCACTTGAGGGTATTTGTAATGCTATTTTTCACTTGTAAAATAACGCTATTCAACGAGAGAGAGAGAGAGAGAGAGAGAGAGAGAGAGAACTTCAGTGCTGCCAAAGATGTCGACTTTGGAAGAAAAACAAGCATATATTTTGGACACTAGAGCACTACCTCACAAAAACCCAGTCACAATTCACATCTCTTCCCTAGCCAAAATCACAATTCTCAGCAGTAATTTTACCTATGAAAGATCCATATGGAAAAAGAAACAGAATGAGTCAGGCCACCATTGTACCTCCTGCATCATTGATGCTCCATGTGTCTAATGGAGGACCGAGGAAAATGCAAACAACTTTGAAATATAAGATTTATTTTCTTCTATTATTTTGTGTATGATAGATATGTAGCTTTACACATGCTAAATTACAAAATTTACAATCAAATGGCTCTTGACTGAACCTGCAATCCACCCTGCAAGCAAAGGTCAACTATGTTATTCAAGAAACAAGTAGTTCAGAGGGTTTCCCTTGCTTTTCTTTGGGTCATATGGTCTTCAATAGTTCAACAGTCACCATGGCCTTTCCAAACATTAAGACCCATTAAATTTTGAAGCTAGTTATACTAAAAAGGGGTGTTATCAGAAAGTCCAAGGGCAGGTTTTTCACAAGAAAAAATATGGTAATGCATCAACATATCTAAAATTTGCTAATCCTTTAAACTGCATTTGTAGAGTTTACTTCTTTTTTTCTTCTTCTTTAGTATTGGTTAATTATAAATAAATCCAGTAGGTCTTGAATCCACAACCTCACCTTCATCCTGAGATGCCATTTGAATTCAAGCTTATTGGCTGCATTTTCTAAATTTTTTAATTTCTTCTAGAAATAATCTTTTATACCAAATTCAACACTCCTATATTATTGACCTTTACAATACTATTAGTGAACATAATAAGCATAAAGGACAATCTCAAAAAAAAAGGAAAAAAAAAAAGACAAGCTCACAATTTGTTGTACTTTCAAGCCATTAAAAATCTTAGACCTCTACATATTTCCAAAATTACATAATTCCAATTATCTTTATCATTTTAATTTGAAACACCAAAAAACACAATCAAAATAAAAACGGAAAGTTGAGAAGAATAGGGGAAAAAAGGGGGGGGGGGGGGGGGGGNAGAAGGGTCACTTAAGAGGATGCATTAGAAAAACATACCATTGGATCCCAGGACTTTTTGTCATGAAGCAATTGATCGAGTCCACCATCTGCCCGAAGTATTTTTGCTCCACATCCAGGAGCATCCACTGGCCCAACAGCCTCTTCATCAACCAAAACTGCATTCATAGTATCAATTTCTGCCTTCATGTCTGGAATCTGTGCATAAAAAAAAGACAAAAGGGAATGGTTGCATTAGGGTGTGCTAAATGTCATAAAAGACATTGATGCAGAAATCTAACATTTATTTAATTTCATATGGAGTGACAGGGAAAGAATCAATAACAAGATGTATTGACCATTTCTCCAATAGGTAAGTGATTACTTTCATCGAATTGATAGGCTATAGCACCAATAACTCGTTGCAATACCAGTTTGTTGCCGATTAGAACAGCTAGTCACACTAGCAACGTTTTTGGCCAAATAAGCAAGAAATGCAAGTCAGTTATTTCTCTCTTATAGTGACAAAACATCATCCCATATCATGCAGTGGTCTCACCATCAAGTTAATTAGCAACCTGGGAATTGCAACAAATATAGAGGTTTCTATTCAATTTGTGTGGCTGTTTACCTCCAAAAAAAGGGGGGAAAACACACACAAGTTGCATATATTATAATGACTAGGACAGATAGAAGGACCCATATCTACCTCATACATTGCTTCTGTCAGAACATTTTCCAATATTGCTCTTAGCCCTCGGGCACCAGTGTTCTTTGCCATCGCTTTCTTCGCGATCAATGTCAAAGCATTCTCAGTGAAGTGTAACTTAACCTGAAATTTGATAGACAGATAAGCAGTTCCAGAAGTACCAAATAGAGGGTTACCACATCTGCATGCTTGAGACAACAAACAGGACAGAAAAAGGAATAAATTTTAAAGACCACAGATGCAGTGGTTCAACAAGCTTACATTGTTCATGCTGAACATCTTCTTGTACTGTTTAGTAAGAGCATTTTTTGGTTCTGTAAGGACCTATGACACATAAATAAGCCATGGAACAGTTAACTACTTCCTTATCATTGAAAAATTCAGAAAAAAATGAATTCTCGTTTTTTTTTTCCTTAAAAGAAACACTTCTAATTTCAAGATTTATTGCCTGTTTGAAGCAAAACAACTTTAGAAGCATCATCATATAATTAATATACAGACACATGATACAACTTTGGAGTTTGAGCCAATTAGGCAACAGATAAAAGCTACAAAACTGCTGCAAATACAAAAACCCAACCATTCCACTCAGTGAGCATGATAAGGCCCTTCCAAGTAGTTGGCAGCGAAAAATTTGAACAAAATATACATTAAACTGATAGACCATACCTGAACAAGTTGGTCTTCATTTAAAGCTGACAGGCTCACTAAAATTGGAAATCGTCCAACAAATTCAGGTATGAGGCCATATGCAATAAGGTCACCACTTTCTACCTACAAGTTCATTTAAAACCCATGAGGCCAGTTAATAAAAGGAACAAGAATATGCATTATGCAAAATACAAAAGCAGAAAGCAATCAATGAGCATGTCATTTAATGCGTGGATTCTCACAGATTCCAGCAATGAGGATGTCACTACAGCATTGGTCAATCCGCCACTTCTCATGTTTGCGCGAACTGGTGCTCCAAAGCCAATGGAAGAATCTTGCCGTCTGGAAAAAGAATGTACCCATCATACGCGAAGCCAACAAAGAAAGAATTTTCATAAACATACAGCAGTAGAAAATGGTATTACCTCTCTGAAATGGTCTTCTCTAAATCAACAAATGCTCCGCCACAAATGAAGAGGATATTTTTTGTATCTATCTGCAAATCATCAAAAGTTAAAGATACCCAGGTAACAACTATAATAATAATAAAATAAAATAAAAAAGTAATTCTGAAACAACAAAGCTTCAAAAATATTTAATTTTTTGATATTAAGATTCCATAATTCCTAGTAAAATATCATTTATTTCAAAATATCTACAAGGTAATTCCATCAAATTCATTTAGCAAGTGCCTGGCATGAAACCAAGTTCCACAGACATGGTAAGTTCCAACTGCACTGAGGGCTACTTTGGCCTGACTCACCAGATATAATTGCATGAGATAGAAACAATCGTAACATAAGAAAAACGGATAGTTTTAGCTCCAGCATACCTGAATCTGATCACCGCGGGGATTATTCCGAGCTCCTTTATCAGGAACACTCACTATCTGACAAAGAAAAACATGTAGTGAATGGACAGCCTAATATAATATCATATCTTGCATATTTAAAGCTTTAGAACAGACTTTTTTAATCATTTCAAAAAAAAAGTATGTGCCTCACCTTACAGGCATCTTAAGGGGGTGCAAAGATAACAAAACCAACAATAACGCAACGTTTTCTCTGTTTATCACTAAAATGATAAGACAACTACTGAAAGCTCACAATTATGTGTTTTAAGACTTCATCAAGTCCTTAGACCTTTTCTGGACTGTACTCCTTAAATTTTCAGTTAACTCAAGTCATATGCACCACCCTTGGTGCTTTTCCTGAACTCAGGCAGGATACATTAGGTGTATGCTCTGATGAAGAATGTATTTACTTGTTACAAAAACAATTAAAAAATGAAAAATGAAAAATGAAGAACCACATCATATACAAGATAGGTTTCCATTAGAGCTTTAAGGTTATGTGGACCTCTATGCTTGATTAATAGGTCAGACTATAGATTTCCATTAGAGATTTCATTTGGAATATAACCATCAAAGTGGACTCTCACCCAGGAACATTGAAAGAAAGAAAGAAATGAATAATGGGATCCTACAAATTTGCAAAGTGGTATGGCTGCCACAAATAAGGCCCATCGTGATTTCTACTATGTCAGGATTTTGCTTCTAGATAATCTTCTTCCCTCGCAAACAATTGGCAAGAGAACTTTGATTAATAAATCCAGCATTTTCTGATTTCTTTTAATGCTGAGATTCTGCAAAGAACTCTTCTAGGTGAGACTCCTAGAAGGCCTTGGCAAGACTCAAGGTTTCCTATCTCTTTCTTCAAATCTTTCTTTTCTTCAGTATTCAGCCACAACCAAACCTTGTTCGCCCACTATTAACTCTTAAAAAACCTATCTTATAAAAGGCTAACAAGCCCATCACCAAAACAATTTTTTTTTTTATGTAATCAAGATGTGTATATGCAGCGTAAGGCACCACAAGTACATGGAAAGTATACAAGAGAAAGTACCTAGCTAAAAGAAGCCAAAACTAGGTGGTTCAGCTCCAAAACTAGCATTGAAATTCACCAAAAGTATCAATCAAATTTACTGTTCAAGAGTACTGCTTAGCCCTACGGCAGCAACTTAGATTATCAGTTTTCTCTTGTTGTTTTGCCTCCAACCCCTCCATAATCCTTTAACTAGCTTTCTTAACAAGTGCAACTTAGAGTTTCATGGCCCACATATGATAGTAGGAAACTCTGATCATTAAATAAAATGGTCGTCCAACATCAAAAGGCTTCAATCATCAACATTTTCCTAGAATAGTAAGTCGAAACATGAACTCTAGAATGTTATTCATATATATCAAATTCCATCTTGGATTCAATATTTTTGAACTACAGAAACTAATCGGAGTCATAGCCGAACTTGAATCAAGAATATTGAGGCAAGTTGATTTTCATGAAACCACTACGCAAACCGATCTAGAGCCATTTGCAGAAACTCTGAAACAAAAATTCCAACAACAACAGAATTGTTTGAAATTATAAACTTCATTCCTACTAATCCAAAACACGAAAAACTCAGTGTCTTCAGACCCATCAGTATCCTTATGCAATAACGCAAGTTCAAATGCAATTTGACAAAGTCCAGAACCAACTCATCTCGGACAAAAAGTTGGTAGAAAGTAGGTGCACCCAAAAAAAAGAGTGGAGACAGAGTGAGCACAACCTGATTAATTTTTTGGAAAGCCCCAAACACTAAGGTAATATGCGAAGATCTACATATTAAGTGTACTTTTTACCATGCTTAAAAGATTTTGTCAACAGCCCATATATTGCTAGAAGGAAAACAATAGTCTGCCCGCTGAATTACTAAAGAAGTCAGCTTTCATTAAAAAAATTCTAAGTGAAATTTAAAAACTACCTGATTTGGCAACATAAAATGTTACTGGAACCCTCAATTCCAAAATTCATGCCAGACTCCTAGTACATACTATCATGTGAGCATACCAATCAAAACATGTACACAAAATTGATAGACAAAAATTGGGATGTTTACTAGGACATATAATTGGAGTAGAAAGATACATAACACATCAGCGCATCTAGGAGAGCATAGTTCACTGATGCATTTGAGAGACCAAAGCCCTAAAGAGAGGAAGAATACGAAAAGTGAAAAAAATAAAGGTGGCGAGAAGACTTGTTGAAGAGTAATGCAAACTTCCAAATGCTTCTGTTTCCACACTAAGAACATCCATATCCTGATGCCAATGTATTAAACATGTATACAATTATAAATTGAGATAGATATCCAGGCAAAATAAAAGAAAACAACAGTTTCATTCAGAATCTGTTGATCTACAGGATCAGATAAAGTAAACCAGTTGGAGCACTGCATTCAGCATTCTTTCTAGGAAGTTCTATCAATATATTATAAACCATGAACAGAAACTAACTACAAAGCTATTCAAGCTTGATCTACGCACCATTCCTTCCAGCATTTTCAGTAATGCCTGTTGGACACCCTCTCCAGATACATCTCTGCCAATGTTTAAGCTTTCAGCCTGCACAAAAATCCAATGGGATTATTGTAAATAGGGGATAGAAATATTTTGACTGGACATTCCCTATAGTAAGAAGTCACAAAACCTTCTTAGTGATCTTATCGACTTCATCAATATAGACAATGCCTTTCTGAGCTGCTTCAACATTGAACTCAGCTTCCTAAACACCAGTCAGCAAAACCAATTATATGAGTTACAGGAAAAAACTCATGCAAAAAAATTTATGGAACCATCAATCAAAATTAAGATAGCACATATTGGAGAAGAGGCAAGAAATTAAAAATGAAATAGGTCCATGAAATAGAGCCCTGAAGCTAAAAAATATCTTACAGGTTTCCTCAAAACTATTAAAGACAAGGGCATCATGTTCGCACATTAGCACACATACAACTACAAGGAGCTCATGCAGATGACATACATAATCAAGCGGCTCTAAGCTCCATGATCAAGCACCAAGAATGCCCATATTCGCATTCTAATACCATACTGTTCTAAATATCATGCACCAATAATGCTTCGCTGCTCTTCAGCATCAGTAAGAAGAATGAAACGTGATCATTCCATCCTACAAATGCCAATGCTTTTGTATATTAACTATGAAGTTCTTCAAATGAAATAAACCCAGTGAACTTGCAACCACCATCCACTTTAGGACCAGAACATTGAAGTCCAAATTTCAACAACTGTGTATACAAATTCACATTTATATGTCAGAAATGCAACAAAAGAAATACAACAGTTCGTTTGACTCTATCACCATATCAAACATTTATACGCCAATTTGGTCTGCAGCCAAGCTTATCAAGGAGTGACAATTGGCATATGAAGACTGAAACCACCATATGTAGTTAGAAATAAACAAAAACAAAAGAGGGAGGGTGTGGAAGAAGAAGAATGAAGAATTAATCAGGCTACCCTCATTTTTGTGTTGTTTACCTACAAGTACAGAAGGATCACACAGAATGTTCAGAGTCCAAAATCTTGAGAAACTTTTAGTATATATAGACATTTCTTCTTTTTTTTTATAAGTATATATATACACATTTCTAAAATACAAACTCAAAGTCATAATATCCATGTATAACAGATTAATTAAATAACATAAGACCATACCATAAGCAGCTTATACAATATTGATTCCACGTCTTCTCCAACATAACCTGCCTGGAGAGAGAACAGCAGCAGCAGCAGCAGTTGAATATATCAGATGAATTCAGCAAAGCAGCAAAAATTTATTGAAAACAACAACAAACATTTAAGTAAATGATGTGGCAAATTAAAAAATATATATTAACGAAAATGAAACACAAACAGAACATGCAGTTTTTGCAATTTGCATGCATCAAAATCAGTAGTCATAATAAAGTCCTGAGAACCCCAATTAATCTATATTTCTCACATTCAAGACATCAAGAAGATAGAGCAAAAGATCCACAGATGTTCAAGAAGTTGAAATCTTTCTCTTATATTGGGACATAACTTCATTAAAATTTCAGCAAGCAACTTCATAGTATGAAGAATTGCCTATATGTGAAAATATAGTCCATAGGAGGACATTTTCGTATAATTTTTTGTCAACGACAATGTGATGACTCATCTTTGTAAATGTCCATGTTTTTCAAACAGTCATAGCATAGGCAGCTTCCATACAATGGCATAGGAACAAATAGTCAATAGCCTTATTACCAAGATGAACAGGTAAAGAACTATATCAAGCAATGAACTTGCCTGTGTTAACGTTGTTGCATCAGCAACGGCAAATGGTACATTCACAACACGGGCTAGTGTTTTTGCAAGTAATGTCTTTCCTATCCTTACAGCCAAGGGGAGAATACAAAAATCAAAACTGCAGCCCTTGTAAGCAGGTGGTTCTCACGCTAATAGCATAAGGAGAGAGAAAAAAAAAAAAAATCATATTCATATTTCGTACCTGAGCCAGTAGGACCCATCAATAATACATTACTCTTCTCCAGTTCAACAGAATCGCTGTCCTCATTTTCATCTCCATTATTACCCAATTCTACACCCGACCTGATATTGAGATGCACAAATTCAGTAATAAAGCAGCATCCCCGAGTGGATAGGCATCTAACATTACCCATCATCGAAACAAATCAACTAAGGCCAAAGCCGCCAAACCCCTCATAGAAAAACTGAAATAACCCGTATGAAGCTTGAGTCATAGGTTGTAAAGACCGAGAGCTGACTCAAGAAGAAAGACAACAATATGAACTAACTTTTGATTGAAAGATTCGTCATGTATCCTTTTGTAGTGATTGTAAACAGCCACTGAAAGCACCTGTAACGTGAGCATACATCTCAATGACAAAAAAAAATCCCCACAATTATGTATTATATAGTGCATTAAATTTAACAATGCCATCCAGATACAACTGCATTATTCCACAAACAGTTATCAGGAATAAAATGAAGAAGTTAATCATACACGTTGTCATGATCACACAATAATTCTATTCCTTTCTTGTAAAATCAATAAACATCGACGAAATTGGCATGCACAAAACTACACGATCACCAAAACTTAGCATCTACAAGTACATGAATTCCACAAAATTCAAAATTGAGCACACAAAATCCAAAGAGTTCTACATGAAAATTTTACTCACTACTTACAATCACACATTTGATAAAGATTTCGCTACGAACTACACCTAGATTTCTAAAAAATTCCACATTGATCACGCAAAAGTCAATATTTGCCAACGAGTACAAAAATTCAATTAAGTTCACAAGCAAACCACCCAAAAAGGAAAAAAAAAATCAAAATTCTAACCTTCTTCGCCCTTTCTTGGCCGACGACGAATTCGTCGAGCGCCTTAACAATCTCCTTCGGAATCGGCAACTCCCTCCCCGAATGCGACGCAGCAGCATCGTTCTCCTCAGCTGGTCTTCCACAAGCTTCGGCTTTCCCAAACCGAGCTCGATCTTTCTCAGTGTCCTTGACCCTCCCAACCTCGATGAAACTGCCTTGCAAAGGTTCCAACTTGAAGGGCTTGAAGTAGAACGCCGTTTTGCAACTGGGGCAGAGATTGAGGGCCTGGTAGAGCCCCGGCTCACGGCCCGTTATGGATAAGGGGCGGTTGGAGAAGAGCACGGGCATTTGGCGGGAGCAACGGGGACAGTTGACGTCGGCGCGAATGTGGTCGTAGGAGGAGCTCTGCCGCCCTTGTTGGCCGAAGTGGGAGCCTAGGGTTCTACGACTGGGAGAGCTGTCGGCGAAGTGGGTCGTCATTTTGTTGGGACCCGACAACATGGTTTCCAGAATCGGAATCATGGTTCTGCTTTTGCTTCTGCTGTTTCGGAGAATCGACAACATTTTGCTTTTCTTGTTGATGGGTTTTGGTATCAATTTGAAGACTTAAGAGGAAACATGGAGCGAGGTGAGGAGCTGAATCATAGTTTTCCGCGTATCCGGTTTATAAAAATGAAATGCGTTATTTCAATTCAATTTAAAGAAAAAAAATTTAGGGGTAATTACCTTTTGTCCCATAAACTACATTACTTTAACATTTTTTTCTCATGAACTACCAACTATGACATTTAACCCCAACAAACTATCATCTTATGACACTTTCCCCCCTTCCGTTAGTCAAAGGGGTTAAAACTAACAGTCAACGGTCATGTGACTTGCATGTACAATTTTAAATTTTTTTCTTTTCATTTTTGCCTTCACTTTAGATTTTTGGATTAGAGTTTATGAGGGTATAAGAGTCATTTTATTGATCTGAAGTGAGAGCAAAAATGGAAAGAAAAAAATTTAAAATAGTTGACCGTTAGATTTAACCCATTTGACTGACGGAAGGGGGAAAGTATCATAAGATGGTAGTTTGATGGGGTCAAGTGTCATAGTTGGTAGTTCATGGGGGGAAAGTGTCAATGCGCTGTAGTTCATGGGGGCAAAAGGTAATTACCCCAAAAATTTATTATTTTCGTTTTATTTTATTTTATTTTTTCTTTTCTTTTGCCTTTTTTCTTAAATCTTTTCTGATATATTTGTTGGGTCATAGATCAACCTTTGTCGGGCCCAATAATTCGCCAACCCAAGTCAAAGCCCAAAGAAGTCAAAGCCCAGGAATATCTCAGGCCCTGAGCCTCCGAGACCTAGTCTCGAATCCAAGATGGAAGGATCCGAGACCAAGGAATCGAATTCGAGACCTCCGAGACTTCCGAGTCCGAGGCCTCCAAGACCTTCAAATCCGAGACCTCTGAATTCGAGGCATTTGCATTTGAGACCCTGGAATTTAGTGATCAAGGATTTGAATTCATTCGAATGGCATGCGATCTAATCTTATCTATGAAATCCAAATGACGAGCACCAAAAATTACGGAATCAAATACATTATTTGCAGGAATTCGGAATACAAATGCCATAACAACCAAATCATATCTTGCTCTCTTTACGCTCTTGTTGTTTTTTCATACTCCATCTCTCAAACAGGCATCGAAGTGGCTCCCGGCTCACCCTAGGTCTCTCATCGATCCTACTGTCTTTTTCATTGTGCAAGCAAGTTCACACTTGGAGCACTTGAACTAAGAATCCAACAAGTGTGCCACGTCAACAATTGAAAACTGTGCATCAACAATATTTATCATCATAATATATATTAAGAGTTTGACCAATGCGAAAGTATTGCATTGGTCAAACTCTTAATATATATTATGATGATAAATAATTCTTAAAAAATTTCAAAAAATAACTTGAGATTATTACTTTGTGAAGCCCAAATAGTTGTAGCTAATTTTTACAAACAGTCTAATGAAGTAATGTGTTCCTAATTCCCGAAGCCCGTGAAAATGGTAATAAAAAAATATGTATTTTTTTACATGTCGAGGAACACTTGGAAACTAGGATAATAAACAAGTTAAATTCAGGCGAGTAGTGACTGTGGGAGCTCGATCAGTTCCTTTACACTCATCACGAGCTTGAGCTTGGCTAAAGCTCATGACACATGTCAAAAGACAAAAGCTAAGCTTGGCTCGTCAAAGAAAAAATATTTTGCGGACTTGAACTTGAGCTCGCCCATTAGCCAAGCCGAGTGGCTTATCGAATACTCGGCTCGGTATCAAAAGAAAAGCCTGACAAGCCTCCTAACCAAATCCACCCTCTCCAACTCCTAAACAACACAGAACGAACAATTAATCTGACGGAACCAGCCTTTTTTTGAAGAGCTTTTCTCTCTCTCTCCGTAGAAGATTTTTCTAAGTCCCTTGTGACTTTTCTTCTCCATTTCCCAAAGCTTCTCCACCACCTCTCGTCCTTCACCTTCACGATCACTGCTACCCATTTTCTCCCTTTCTCTGTTTTCTTTCCTTCCTTTTCTTTTCCTTCCCCGGTAGCTGCTATCTTTCAAGTATGGGCACAGATGACTCTTTGATGGACCAGGAAGCACTTCAAGCATTGATCAAAGAAACAGAAGCGTTGGGGTGGGACGAACCAGCCAAATTAGTGGCTCTTGACGCCACTACAGTCCCACAGCAAGGCTTTGCTTTTATAGGTAAGCTTCTTGGCAAACCTCAAAATTTCAATCAAGTTAGAGCTACTCTGTTTGCTACCTGGAATTTTGCTGCACCTCTGTCTATTGAGGTTTTGGATCAAAATAAATATCTCTTTATTGTCTCACATGAGAATCACTACAAGAATATTGTTAACCAAGGCCCATGGAATGTTCGTAATTCCTTACTACTCCTACAATCATGGTCTCCTACTTTGTCCATTGAGGAAGTCAAATTGCACTTTTGTGCTTTTTGGATACAAGTTCATGGCCTCCCACTCTAATATATGACCACTTTGAATGCAATACGCATTGGAAAGGGAATTGAGACAATTTTGGAGCTTGATAATGATAATTCTACGGGGCTTATTTGTAGGCAGTTTATCAAGTTCAAAATTGAAATAAACACCTCTTTACCACTAGCTTTGGGTTTCAATATGGTCTGTGAGGAAGGGGATACACGTTGGATTTCTTTTCTTTATGAAAGGTTGGATGATTATTGTACTTCATGTGGGTTGATTGGTCACAAAAGTGGGTTTTGCCCATCTCCGGCAACTTCAGTTTCTCCTGAGAAATATAAAAGGTCTCTGAGAGCTCCTCCATATGGTACCTCTCGTTTGATCTCAAAGATGCCTTCTGAAGATTCTGATTCTGGTATCTCCTCGGCGGCATCAGTTGGCAACTCTCCTAGTAGTGTTGTTCCTTCACAGATGCTGGAGCCTCATGGCAACATGCATGGTCAGCTGTTTTCTCAACGAAACCAGATGGATTTGACTCTCTCCTCTTCAAAGGTGTTTAGCAGCCAACACGTGGAGGTCCCCTGCCCTCTAGTTCATTCTCAACTGGGAGTTTTCAACAATAATTGGAATTATCCAGACACAACTAGCCGCCTCATGTCTACAGGTACATCACCTATACAAATGTTTCCCAACACGTCTCTTTCCCAATATCCCCTCATTAATGATAATTCTGGTAGCCCACCTTATCTTTTAGCTAAATATCACCCTCCATCCATTCACACTTATTCTGCTCATGCACCATATGATCACGCATCAAACCCAGCCACATCACCACAAACACCACAACATATTCAGCCCACAATACAAAGTTCTGACTTCCAAACACACTCCTCTTTATTAGCCCAACTATCAAAGCCCAATTTATTCAACACTTTCCTAAACACATGGGCCCAAAACCAAAATAACCCAAGCCTTCTTAAACCTCCTCCATCTTTCCACCTTTCACCAATTACTACCCAAGCCCAACCATATACGGCCATCCCCACTTCTCATGTTGAAACACATCCTGTCAAGTCCCCCTCAATATTACCAGCTCACTCCTCTTTCCCGATATTACCAGCTTACCATCACTCATCACCACCTACACTACCATATACACCAATCACTGAATCACAAACCATCCAACCATACACGGCCATTTCCACCTCAATGATAACATCTCATTCCTCTTCCCCGATAACAACTCAAAATTTCAGGCCGTTCCCACTCACGGTTCAAACCTTACATCCCTATTCATCCACCAATGCCCAAAGCCTTTCCTTTTCAGCAACACACACCAATATCCTCTCAAAAACCTTTGCTTTCAGACCCAATAATTTCCCCATCACAGTCACCTTCACAAACTAGGCCAACTCCTCATTCTGCCCATACCTCAGTGGATTCCATTTCTCCACAAACCACTCCAACATCTTTCGTCTCTTACAATATCCCTGCTATCATCTCCAAATGTAAAGGGAAATCCAAGATGGCTTTTGATGATGAAGATGTTCCTTTGGCTCTTCTGAAAACACAAAAGTGTGGTTCCACAGATTTATCTTCACCATTTTATGACATTGAAGTGGCAGCTCTTTCTCTAACCAACCTTCAACATGCTACTCCAATAAGAGGCCCGGTTTATGATTTTTTGAATACTCCATTGCTGGGAACGCCGATGAGACCTAGTGAAATGAAATCAAGATTTCCAGCTGCTGCTATATGCTTTCCAGGTCATCCGAATCTTCAGCAGTAGCATTTGCTGTCTACAACTAGCCTACATATAGGTAAACAAAGGCCTTCACCTAAGGAAGTGCAGCTGGCTGCTCCAGCTTTAGTTTATGAGTCAGACAAGGCTAAACATTCATCTGTGGCAGCAACAAAGGTGTCTCCCTCGTGGCGTTTTGTTCGTGTAAACAGGGGAAGGCGTTATAATTCATCTACTGCTACAGGGGCTGCAGCAGGGGCTCAGCGTTATAATTCATCTACTGCTACAGGGGCGGTTGCAGGGGCTGTTGAAGAAGCTGCTGAGCATGTTGGTAATCAGGAGGAGAGCCCTGTGAGGCCTCCTCCAAATGTATGAAAATTTTAGCATGGAATTGCAGAGGGTTATCCCATGCCTCTGCAATTCGCAGTTTAAGGGGTAAGATCCGATCCCATTCTCCTGATGTGCTCTTTTTGTCAGAAACTAAATTGCAACCTTTACAATCGTCTGTAATATTAAATAGCCTAGGGTTTTTCCTGATGTTGCATGCTTCCCCAACCGGTATTAAAGGAGGGCTTTTGTTAGCATGGCGACATGGTGTGAATTTTGTTAGGTGTTCGTCCTCTTCTAATATATTATCTACTTGGTGTTATTCTGATCCTCCTGACAACCCCTGGTTACTTTCTTGTATTTATGGTCCTCCTGTACATAAAAATAAAACTATGTTTTGGGATTCTCTTTTGGATGTGGGAAAAGATTATCATGGGCCTTGGCTATGTATTGGTGACTTTAATATGATTCTATCTCAATTGGAAAAACTGGGAGAGACCTTATGCTAGCTCGTCAACCGATGCTTTTCATGATTTTTTGAATTCATGTGGTATGATAGATCTTGGATTTTTTGGTAATCCCTTCACTTGGTCTAATAAAAGGAGGGCTCATCATCTTATTAAGGAACGTCTTGATAGAGGGATAGCTACCTCTCATTGGGTACATCTATTTCCACACTACTCAGTCCAACATTTACCTGCTTATTCCTCGGATCACAATCCTATTATTCTGAATACGGCCCCAACTGATCTCACTCTTCAACGCCCCTTTCGGTTTGAAGAATTCTGGACGTTTGATCCTTCTTGCGGGTCTACTATTTCATCTGCATGGTGTTCTAATCAAATGGGATCCCCTCCTTTCATTTTATCAAAAAAGCTCAAATCCACAAAATTGGCTCTTAAGGCATGGAACTCTTCTCATTTTGGGAATATCCAAAGGCGTATTGTCCACACTCTTAGACATCTTGACCAGGTTCAGCAATCTCCACCTTCTTCCTACAATTTTGATCAAGAACTTTAGCTTCAGAATACCTTAGACAATCTCCTTCTTCAAGAGGAATCTCTCTGGCGAAATAAATCTAGGGAAACCTGGCTCACTTGCAAAGATTTGAACATGAAATTCTTTCATACCTCGACTATTATCAAACGGAGGAGAAATGCAATTGATCTATTGCGCCTCCCTTTTGGAGTTTGGTCCTCCAAGCGACAAGAAATCGGTAATTGCTTTACATCCCATTTTAAAATTGTCTTCAATTCTTCTAGGCCTATGATAGATGAAGATCTGTTATCTCTTTTTGACAATTGTATCTCTCCGGAGGAAAATGCTTCTATTTGTGAAATTCCAACTGAACAAGAAATTTTCTCGGCCTTGTCCGAAATGGGTTCTACCAAAGCTCCAGGCCCGGATGGTTTCACTACACTTTTTTACAAAAAATATTGGAATATTGTCAAAAATGAGGTCCTCTCCTGCATATGGGATTTTTTTGGGAAACATAACCTTCTGAAAGTGCAAAATCACACTTTTATTGCCCTTGTCCCAAAGAAATTAGGGGCATCTTCAGTTCATCAGTTTCAGCCTATTAGTTTATGCAATATCATCTACAAAATCATCTCCAAAATTTTGGCGAACAGGTTCAAAGGCTTGCTTCATCATTTCATCTCCCCGTTCCAATCTGCATTTGTCCCCTCAAGAAATATCCAAGATAACACAATTCTGGTCCATGAGCTGTTTAATTCTATAAACACGAAAAGGGGACGGGGAGGACTTATGGCTGTTAAAATTGATATGGAAAAAGCTTTTGACCGTATGGAATGGAGTTTTATTTTGGCGATATTATCCAAACTGGGATTTGCACCAAAATGGGTTAATTGGATCCGTATCTGCATCACTTCACCGTCATTTTCTATCCTTATCAATGGCAGTCCTTTTGGTCATTTCTGCCCAGAACGTGGTCTATGGCAAGGAGATCCTTTATCTCCCTTTCTCTTCATTTTGGGAACTGAGGTCGTCTCTCGACTTTTGTTTCCTTCGGAATCTCAAGATCTTCTGAAAGGCATCAAGATAGCTAAAAATTGCTCTCCTATCTCTCACCTTCTTTTTGCTGATGATCTCATTCTATTTGCTAAGGCTACATCCTCTGAGGCTAACATTCTCAAATCAATTATGGATTGTTATTGTTCTTGGTCAGGTCAGGCTATTAATGTTTTGAAATCCTCTATCCATTTCAGTAAAAATACGGCTCCAGCTGCTATAGCCAGTATTAGTAGTATTCTTCCTTATAAGAGGATTTTGAATTCCTCAAAATATCTTGGACTACCTCTCTTTATTGGTAAGTCAAAATTGGGACCTTTTACAGATATTTTGGCGAAAGTTTCTGGGAAAATTGAGGGATGGCGTGCAAAAACTCTCTCCCAAGCAGGCCGCACTGTGCTCATCAAATCAGTAGCTGCTTTGATTCCCTCCTATGCTATGAGCTCTTTTTTGATGCCTAAATCTTTTAGCTCTTCATTGGACAGAATGTTTAAAAACATTTGGTGGGGTTTTCCAAAGGATAAAGCTCGAAATCTCTCTTTGAAGTCTTGGAGCTCTATAAGTCTTCCAAAAAATGAAGGGGGTATAGGTTTTCGTCGAATGCATGATTTTAATTTATCCCTGATTACCAAGCTTGGTTGGAAGATGATTACTCAAACAGATTGTCTCTGGGTCAAACAACTTCAGAATAAATATATTAAGTATGGGGACTTCTTATCTTCTCCAATCTCTTCTTCTGCTTCCTGGTTGTGGAAAGGCATCCAAAAGATCAAACCATTTCTTTCATCGGGAGCCTGCCTGAGGATCTCCAGGAATTCAACTGCTCCAATTTGGTCTTCAAACTGGGTTCCCTCTATTCCATCCTTTAAGCCTGGGCCAAAATTTCCCCTCAATAGACACATACCAGCTCTTTTGGTAAGGGATTTGATTGATCCTGCTCTTGCTACCTGGAAAGCTCAAGTTGTTCACAATCTATTCGACTCTAGTTCAGCTAAAGAGATTCTCAAAATCTGCATCTCTGAGGATACTGGAATAGATTATATCTGGGTTCCCTCTACATCTGGAAAATTCTCGGTTTCTTCAGCCTACCGATTTATCTCTGCGATATCCTCCAATCATACTATTCCCCCAACTTTCCCCAAATTTTGGAAGTCTATTTGGAAATTAAATCTTAATGATCGTCTCAGATTATTCATTTGGAAGATAGCTTGGGATATTCTTCCGACAAAAAAGCGCCTTAATCAGATACATATTCCCTCCACAGACTATTCTTGTCCCCTCTGTAAGATGGCATCTGATTCCCTGCACCATCTTTTCTTCGAATGTCATTTTGCGCGTGTTGTTTGGCGTCACTCTTTCTGGCCTCTGGATTCAACAGCCTTTCATTTTACTACAATGGCAGAGTGGATCAACCTCATCGTCTCTCCGGGAAGCTCCTTTGGTATCCCTTTAGTGGATCAGCACAAGTTTCAAATCTTTGCAGCAGTGGCTTGTGATATTTTATGGTTCTATAGAAACAAAGCTTTCCATGATAGGACTTCTTATGATGCTATCACTGTGTCAAAGCATATTAACAAAATTTCTCTGGAGCACTTTCACGTATGGCACTCCTCTTCCTCAACACTGGAAGAAATCTGGAAGCCACCCCCATCAAACTGGGTAAAAATCAATTTTGATACGGCCATTCGGGATTCTTTCTCCGCACAAGCTGCAGTCTGCCGTAATGAACAGGGGCATATTCTTCACGCTATATCTCAAATAAGCACCTCCTGCATGCCAAACGAAGGGGAAGCTAAGGCAGCTCAACTGGCTATCACACTGGCGATATCTCTAAAAAAGGATCACTTTATCATTGAAGGTTACTCAGAAGTGGTGATTCTTTCTCTCCAAAATCCAAAGTTCGTTAGAGATTGGAGGATCTCATCAATTATTCTAGACTCTCTAGAATCTATCCCTTCTGCTACCTGCTGGGAGGTCAGAAAGGTTTCACGAAGTGCAAACTTCTGTGCCCATTCAATGGCACGTTGGGCCGCAACCGGATGTCACTCTGGCAGCATTCCCATGTCCTCTTTTCCTTTTTTAGTTAATGTTACTCCTTCTGCAGATCCTCCTTTATTTTCTTCCCTTTTGTAGTTCGCTAATGTAGTTCATTTCTTGTAAACGTACTTATAAAAAAAAAAAAAAAAAACTCCTAAACAACACAAGACCACCACCCAAAGGTCGGCAAACACGTGTGACGACTATCCTGATGTACTCTATGGCTAGAGACCATTGCGTTGTGACGCAACCACCAACAAACTCCCTCAATAGTATGAAAGCAAATATTTTTGATGTTTTAGTCTCCACATAGATTATGTTCAGAAGGAATGTTGGAAAGAGGAACATTAGTTGAAAAGTATGGTGTGATAATTGTTAGGATATTAAAGCGATTATAGAATTTTTACTAAGAATACATTAATATATATTGTTGAACACAATTCTAGCCCAAAAGTCTAAGCTAATGGGCTAAGGTCCACTTAGGTATATTAAACTCTTTTTTTCTTTTATATTTTCTCAATGTGGGACACAACATTTACAAGTGCACTTACAACAATCTCTCATTCACTTGTAAGTCTCTTCACATTGACCAAATCCCCCCCTCGCTTGTGAGTTTTTTTACATTTCCAAGATCGAGTGTCTCATGTCAAGAGTTGCGGGATGCGGACACAAGTCCAAACCCGAGTTGCGGGTGGAGGCACAACTCTAAACCCAACGCATCTAGACTAGCACTGATACCATTTGTTGGGAGATTAAAGCGGTTATAGAGTTTTTACCAATAGTACATTAATATACATAGTTGAACACAACTTTAATCCAAAAGCCTAAGCTAATAGGCTAAAGTCTACTTAGGTATATTAAGCACTATTTTCTTTTATATTTTCTCAATGTGAGACACAATACTCACAAGTTCACTCACAACAATAACTATACACCAAAAATTGAAGACAAGCCACACTCCATCGGGTTATCAAAGAAATATTGGCCTACCTAAGATATCGGAATATAAGAAGAG
The DNA here is from genome assembly GCA_006937295.1 of Carpinus fangiana. Lineage (NCBI taxonomy): Eukaryota > Viridiplantae > Streptophyta > Magnoliopsida > Fagales > Betulaceae > Carpinus > Carpinus fangiana. The sequence goes on from CM017322.1 coordinate 3,120,902, forward strand.
TTTGACTTTGGGGAATGGTCAGAAACACCAATAATAATGAAGATATTGCTAAAATGTTGGATATTGTCATTTGGTTAACTATATTAACAAGATTGGAGCATAAAAAAGTTGCAACATGCAATTACGAAATGACTCAAATTGAATATGGAAGATATCAATGACCCAAAAGGTTAGTAAGCGTTGTTGTTTTTTTTGTTATTTTACATGTTCACATAAGGGAAGGGGGAGAGAGATCTAAACTAATGATCTCTGCTTCACGAGACATGGTCTAAATTCGATTGAGCTACCTGTTGAGGACTATAGGAATTGTTTTGAAATGGATACCGATAATGAATTTCATAGTGTTCTTGTTTTCTCTCTTGATAGAAAAGGTTGTGAGAGAATTTATAACATAAAAGGATAATTATGAATTAATGAGCGAAGAACTAAGGAGTGTGTGGAGATGGCCCAATACTAAAGTCCAGGCATGGATGAATTTGTTGAGTTCTTGAGAGTCCGTTTGGTAAAAAAAAACTAAAAATACTTTCTTCTTCTTTTTTTTTCTTTTTTTTTTTCTTTTTTTTGCTTTAAAACAGTTGTTTAATCTTTTTTTATAAATAAAAGCTCTATTTTCTAACGTTGCCGGGCAATCCATGACATTTTGTTTGGATGTGATCGAGACGAAGTGCGCTTTGGAGAAAAGAAAGATATTGAATCATAAAAGTGTTCACATTAATTAATTTTCCTACAGACTACAATTAATTAATAGAGTACAAGAAGATTTTTATTCAAAATATTTCTCCAGACAAGAATAGAAAATACTCAATAGCTTTCGCCTGGAACACAGTGAGTTAGATCGGATAACGAGCAAAAAATCTGTCAACCATGGCAAGGGTTTCCTTGTGCTTGTACTCTGGGGCCGTGTGACCTGCTCCCTGTATCAATAATTAATTGTAATTTCATGTTAATCTTGTGAAGAACATCATAAAAATAATTAATTATGGTATGTATTCTCTCTTTAAATTTCTTGCCTTTACAGTCACGTAAGTCAAGCGGTAGTGATCATTCATGTACTTCACTTGGTATCTGCAAAGGAGTTTAATTAATCTAAGTGCGATATTATAAATAATTTAAGCCACTAATTTTCTTGAATTAATGCAAATCCTAAAACTACTCACCCTGCAATTTGACCTTCAACGAACCATGGACGCCATTCATCAAATACATCCACATCAAGAGCTCTTATCCATGCAATTGTAGCAACATAGGGCACAGAAATGTCATGATCACCACTGCAAAGGGAAGAATTTTTTTTTTTTTTTTTTTTTAAAAAAAAAGGGAGAAATTTCAGCACAATTCTTAGAGTGTAATTGCAAATGTGATAAAAGTTCATGGGAATTAAGTAAAGTTTTCCCTAATGTTTTTATAAGGAAGTAGAACCTGTATATCAAAGCTCGGAGCCCTGTCTCTGTGAGATTCTTTTGATAAGCGACACTACTTGTGACATCTTCTGTATAAGTCGAAAACGATGTAGGGCACCTTTTCCATGTTTCTACGGTTCCCTGATAGATGCAATAAAACAAAATCAAGACTTCTACAGTATTTTCTTCCAATCAAGGTAAAACCACTCTTACAACTTGCAATACCTCTCGAACTCCAAGAGCATTCTGGACTCTATCGTCATTCAACCACTTATAAGCGAGCACATAAGTAAAGCCCTATAGAGAATGAATAAATCAATCCAAATCCTGAATTTTTGTACAATATTTCAAGAATATGTAATGTAATGTAGCAAACATATATAACCATAGTCGGTTATCATATTTTTATCTCACAATTATCTCATACTATGAACGTGGTAGTCTCAACGGTTAGTTGGAATTGCCACGTTAATAAAAATATAATTTCTTGTATTGCTTATTATGTAGAAAGATGACGTATGTTTTACCCGACACCGCAATTCCGGAAGTTGAGTTTGTGAGAGGAGGTAATTCATGATTCTTGAATCCTGAACTCTCAAATCCCATTCAATCTCCTTTGGCTTTCCGGATGCAAAGGCACATTGAGGCTCCAAAATTTGTGCAAGGTTTATTTGTAGAAGGCACTGTAAAATTGAATGGAAATTAAATCTCAAAGCCCTTGAGATTTCAAAGACAAAATTCATCAGCAAAACCAAAAGTAGTAATCCTTGTAACCTCTTTGATTGCTTGAAGAGTTGCCACACATAGTGTGTTGTTAATAATTACATTGACATAATCGCCTGAGCAATACAATTTGGCATTCTGGAAAAGAACACACATTCGAAGTTTTAGAGTAATATCTGAAGAAATTCATAACGATATGAAAAATCAAGAAAATAGCAAAGGAAATGACAAAAATTAAATGAGAAGAAGGATTTTCGGATGGTTCGGTGTTAGACACCTAAATATCCATCATTTTTTTTTTTTTTTTTTTTTATATAGGAGATTTGTGTGGTAAAGATAAAAATAAGTATGATAAATGATTTGTTTACCATTAATCCTGATTACAGTAAGTATCTTATACGGATTATAATAATTTATCTAACAATATCCTTTACACTAACTAGATAACTAAATTGGAAAGAAAGAATGTGCATATGCTTGTAAGAAGGCTTGCCTCTGTATTGATTTAATTTTTTTTTATTATTATTCAAAAAGGTAGATGGGAGAGATCAATTATAACTATTTTATCTAGATGTGACTATAGTAGCATCTGTTTACTGAGAGCTGCATAGGAAGAGTCTAGACTGTAAAAACTGCAAGCGCTTCTTTAAGTCTGATTGAACAATATAGCCTGATCCAGCCTAATCAAAACATCAGTGGAACTTAAGATGACTAATACTAATATGATTGAAGATTCTAATTTCGAAAGTTAAATTCTCACCATTTTGAAAATTTTCTCGAGGTTATTAAACCACTACTACTGATGGTATGTATTGATTTAATTATGTGTGAATGCGGGTAGATATAGAGTATTTTTCATACATCTGTATTATGTATATCAAATGCATGCATCTATATATATATATATGTGTGTGTTAAATCACCTCATAGAGTTCATCTGAGATAAGGTTCACTCTGTGCACATATGGGATCCTGAAGTTTACATCAGTGTAAGAATCTGTCACTGGATTCCCTAGCAAGTATCCCTGTTACAATTCAAAATCATTCATAATGCTTCTTTGTATTAGTGATTGCCAATAACACAAAATGATGAAAATATAAATTCTAATCAAATATAATTTTTTTTTTTTTTTTTGGTCTCATCTTCTTAGTACCATCACATAGCAACACTACAAAAAAATCAGGGTATTAATGGAAATTAAAAAAGCACCAACAAAAATTTGCCCACATTTTTCCACCGACATTTGAATGGTGCTACACACACAGTCAATTCTCCATACTAATTTCCACACACTTATAAGTAACTTTTAAAACCACTATTAGATAATTGTGTACGGAGAAATGGGTGTGGAGAAGTGGAAGTTTGTGTAGGATTATTCTTTGAGAAAAATTGTTTTTATTTTTCTTGTTTTAGCAGCATTTTAAAAACGCCACGCTTTTTTTTTAACTTGACACTCCAAATCAACCATTGATTTTTTTTTTTTAATTTTTAAATTTAACAAGTACTAATCTAATTGTTAGTTAGGAGTGTCACGTCAACCCGTATTGAACGAGCATTGGATAAAATTATAGCATTGAACATTTCTCTATATAATTAGATCACCTACTTGAAGTTCCATTTTTGGCCTAAGCCCGTCTTCCAGACCTGTATGATAGCATAAACCAAAATATAAGCTTATAATTAATCAAAATTTACTAAATCAAAAAATGTTTGTTTATGAACAAAGAAATAAGATATCTGCAAAAACTTTTTGTAATACCTTTCAGTATATTTTGAACGAGCATAGGAACAATGATGCCGGAGTATGAATCACCACCAATATATAGTTGATTTCCAAGAAAATTTTGGTGAGTAAGCAACCACTGTTAACAATCGCTTTACATTAGAATATTAATTAAATAATTAAATCAATTATTTCTTACTAGCTTAAATTTTGTAGGATAGCTAGTGATTTAAGAATTTAATACTAATAAAACAAATAAATCAACATTTTAATAAATATCTACTTTGCCTACTCGCACCTTCCTCAAAAAAGTGTATGTCTGGACAGCCGATTTTGTGTCCGAGGTGTAATAACCTTCTGAGGTTGTCGAATATGAAAATCCAGCTCCAACAGGTGCATCAATAAAGATAATGCTGGCAACCTAATTAATTAATTATATATTGAGTTGGAATCTAAACAAAATTAGAAGAAAAGAAAAAAAAAAAAAAAAATACACCATTAATTGAACAGAGAATTTTGATGGGTAATCCAGCAAGGGTCCATGATATCCATGAAGTTATGCACCTTGGTCCATGAGTATGGGTTCAGAATGACAGATGGCAAAGTTCCATTGTAAGATGCATAGTCAAAAGTCAATGGACCTGCACCAAGAGTATAGCTCGTTGACTACAATCTTTGTGAAGCAAATTAATCAAATCGCAAATAATTTTTTTTTTTTTTAAAAAAATTATTTACAGGCCTAAAAAAAAAAGAGAAGGGTAGAAAACCCATTCCTTTTTTTTTTTTAATTAATATATTTATATATTCTAAAAAAAAAAAAAGAAAAGGAGCTGTAACCTTCATTTTATCACCCATGGGCCAAGTACAAATAGGAAGCCCAAGCTGCTAGTTGTGGGCCAGAATCCCAAGAAGTCCGAACTCGACTATGTTTGATAATGGTGTTCAAAATTATGTTTTAGTTTTGGATTGAAAAGGTATTTTGATGTGATAAATATTTTTTAGTAAGATTTATAATAAAATAGTATTGTGTGTTAAATTGTTTGCTATTAATTTTTAATAAAAGTGTTTTTTAATTTTTAAAAATAAAAAATTATTTCAAAATTATTACCAAACAAGAACAAGAAGTACTTTGGTCAGTAAGAAAGGGACACATTAGAGGAATATTGGATTTTTTTTTCTTATTTTATTTTAATGTCCACACAAGTGTATAGAAATGAAGAATTCGAACTAGTGACCTCTACTTCATAAGATGTAGTTCATAGCTGATTGAACTATCTCTTTGAGACAGAAATATTGGATTCTCCATGAGCTTGAAAGCCCATATGTTTGATTCCGTCTCAAATTATACAAAAATTTTAAAATTGAATCTCGCTGCCTTAATTCCATCCGCCAACTAACTCACTTTGGCACAAAATCAACCTTTCTCTACTTTACACATTTTGTTTACTGTTATCACAAAAATTTAAACCGATAAGAAGAATTAATTTAATCACTTAATCAATACTTTAAGACTTTCGACATGCATTTTTCATCAATTATAAGAGCATCTGTTTAAAAAATACGTTTATCTCTATCTTTAAAAAAAAAAAATCTCTACCTGTCAAACTTCAAAAGCCCAAAAAACAAGAAAGAAAATTTACCGATTTCAAAAGCGAGTGCAGAGAAGCCGGAACAACCCGGGCCTCCGGTGAGCCAAAGGACAAGAGGGTCTTCAACAGGGTTCCTCTCGGATTCAATGAAGTAGTAAAAGAGCTGCACATCATCAATTTCGCCTACTCCAATGTATCTAATTACAAAAACCCATAAATAGATATCCTATACATGTTAATTCATTAATGGAAGAATTAATACATGCACCAGAAAAAAGAAAAGGATTATATATATATATATATACCCAGTTTCAAGTTTGAAGGGGAGCTTGCCGGGGTATCCGGGCACATATTCAACGATGGTCTGATTGGCCTGAATGCCGGAGAAACCCAATAAGAGAAGAAGTAGACTGAACCACATCATATGAACAATAATATTGCTTGGATTCATCAACAAAACTTTCTGCATTTTTCTCAGACCCGGCCTGCTTTTGTTGAGAAAAATGTCTGATGGGAAAATACGTACGGGGAATACATATGATTTAAAAGAAACTGAATGGTTTTATATGATAGTAATAAGTAATGGAGTAGTTTACAAAAAAAAATAAAAAAATAAAAAAGTAATGGAGTAATTAGGGCACGTGGTAATGACCTTTTGATGAACGACGGTTAGGTGCACAGGCATTTCAGTGCACTTTAGTACTGAACATTCAAAGAGCTCAAAAACACCAGTGCTCATCGAACTTTCTTCCGCAGCCAGCAGCCAGCAGCCAGCAGCAGCAGATCATCGAACTTTCTTGAGACTGATGATGACTTATATATGGAGCATTTTTTTTTTTATGTTGTTTTTTTTTTTTTGTTTTTTTTTTCAACGAAAGAAAAGAGAAATCATGCAGACAAGACAAGAGTCGAGACAAACAAAAAAGAAAACGACAAGAAATTTTATAGGAGTGAGTAATTCTATATATTGACACTACAAAAAAAATCAAGTTTAATGGCATTGGAATAATGGCACTTTTTAATGGCATTTGATCAATTACTTGGTTGTTAGCTAGAAAACATATTGTAGGGTGGAGGTTTAGTGACATTTTTTAAAAAAATGTCATTAATCAAGTGTCATTAAACTTGATTTTTTTTGTAGTGTGACAATTTTATTTTTTTTCCAAAATAGCTCCTTATGAAATTAAAATTTTATATTTTAAATTACAAATTATAAGAAGAAAAAAAATGAAGAAAAAAATGGGTTGAAATGATTGACGGGCCGCCCTAGAACAAACTAGACGAATTAATGACTAACAAACCCCAAACCATCCTATAGCTAGTGCGTTTATGGGGTGCGGGTACGTTAATCCACCCGAAAAATCGATTATTAGGAGTGAACAAACCTTTCCTAATGGTAATGGGAGTAGTTTGATCACCCTTAAAACCATTCTCCAAAGGACTGAAGGAGGGGGGGTCGTGACCAACCCAGTACAGGTAAGCAAGCTACCCTAAACCATTTTTTTCTTCTACCTTTTTCTTTTAAATAAATTTATTATAACTTTATGAGAACTAAAATTGACAGGAATTTATAAGAGTCTAGGGCTTATTTTGTTACACTACAAAATATTATAACATCATTTTTTATTTTTTTTTTATTATTATTATTTTTTTTTGAGTGGGTCTCACTCTATCTAGCTCTTTGGTGTGAATCATGTGATGTTTTCAATTATTATCCAAATCTTGTCCTCCAGCAGCAGCTACTACAAAAGCAGAAAGTCAACATATCTTCCAATTCCATGCATCATCCCCTACCAGACTAGTGCGATTTGAATTCTTTGCGTTGCTGTTCAGTTGAGACTTGTGCTCACCAAAGAAAAAAATTGGGTATCAATCTTCAACATTTTTTTAATTAAAAAAAAAAAATTGAGCAAATAGTAAGAGAGTTAAAAGTGGACAAACAACTCAAAACCTGTGTTCCAACAAGAGTTCTCTCACAATTTATCAAAATTTGAAAAGAATTACTGGGATTAGACAAAACCCGTTATTGGGGTTATCCTACATTGGTTGTGGAAGGAAATTGTGATTAGTTTATAAGTGTGAGGAAAAACCTTACTTCTTGAGCTAACTTTTGGGGTTGAGAGAGGGTTAAGATCACTCAATACTCTTATCAGACTTTAAGTTTAACCAACAATTAATCCGCAGAAGAAACGGATTGTCACTGCTCTAACCTAGGAAACGATGTGTGAGGGAAAAATTGTTGGGGTACACGTTATCCCACATCGGGCCTTTAATCAAAGCTTGGATTAAACATTTTTTTTTTAAAAAAAATTAATAATAAAAATCAAAACTTCTTTTTAAACTGCCCCACTTATTATATATGATGGTTAATTTATATAGTAAAAATATTATAATTTTCTTTTGGTATTTGGACTACATATATAATTAGATAACCATCTTCCTTTCAAATTCCTGTTGGTTTTTTCAGAGCAATCTTCCCTTCAATTCTCATGTATTGGTGAGATTGTTGTCTGAACTCCAATTCATCACCTGCATGTTATTCTGATTCAATTAATTATTTTAATAGGACCACGTGCCTATTGGCTGTCACTATATATATATATATATATAATATTATAAAAGATCGATCGATTCTTGATGTTTGAAAAGTGGCTCCTGTGAGTGACGCGGAGTCATGGTTCTAATGCAGGACGGGTGGTTGGACCATTNTCTTTCATTTAATGCATATTGAAGGATAATGTTGTCCAAAAAATTCAATAATGATAGTGCACCTTCAAAATGCACTAAATTAAAGAAATGGAAGAATTTGAAGAGGATCATTTTCCCATTATAATTTTGAACAGAATAACATAAATGAAATTATTTAGAAAATGACTTGATCCTTAGTTTATAGGTAACTTCACTTCACTTTTAGACATTTTGAATTACTGTGTGATTTAACAAGCTCTTTTTGAACTTTAAAATTTTTTAATTTGAACTCTTGAACTTTCAATTGTAGTTAATTTATCCAATTCTATTATTTTGCAGTTAAAACTCCTAAAAAGACAAAATTATCCTTCAATTTTTTTTATTAATTTAAAAAAAAAAGAATTTTTTTTTTTTTTAAAAAAAAAGGTCACAAGGTTACCCAACCATGGGTTACATTGTGATATATATATATATATATTAATTTGAAATAAAGGATAAATTTGAAATTTTATAAAAAACGTTAGGGATATAAACGTCATTATCTCACTTTTAACTTTTAAAATAATGGATGGGTTCCAATTGACTGCAATTGAAAGTTCAATGATTCAAATTGAGAGGTTTTAAAGTTCAAGGGGGGTTTGTCAAATCACATAGTAATTCAGAGATCTAAAGTAAAGTTACTCCTAATTTTTAAAAGCATCCTATTGAACTTTTTAAATAAAAATTAAATTTGAAGAGAAAAAATTCTTTTAAAAAATAAAATAAAATTGAAAGCGACTTTTAATATAATATCAAACTCATTATTTGAAGAGAAAAAAGCTATATATATATATTATTTTTTGAAACATTTAATCTACCGTAGAACAGCCTTAAAAGCATGTAAAAAATAAATAAATAAATAAAAAGAAGAACAGCCTTAAAAGATAAAAAGAAAAACATAATCTATTATATATAAAATCAAAGAAATAACAATAATACTGATTGCACAAATCGAACACTCGGAGCTATTACGAGAGAAATAGAAATGAGTTATTTTATGGTTTAAATTTTATTTTATAGATCTAATGGTGTATATTATTTTACGTTGTGAATATATTATCATATCATTTAAAAATTTTAAATGATGTGAGATTATCTACACCAATAAATGCAATAAAATAAAATTTTAACTATAAAATATTAATTTATAAAAACATTGTTTGCACCTTTTTTTTTTTTTTTTGCAAATTACATTCCACCCCTTAAAGTCACCCAGATTTAAGATATACACCTAAATTTAAAATCGTTGTAAATAATTCCCTAAATCCAAGTTTCAATTTTATTTTGCCCATTTCGTTAATATTTTTTTAATAAGGAAGATATAGCTAATCAGAAAATTATACTGTGCTAACCCATTAAAACATGAAAAAACTTTGGCCAAATCTTTTGCAAAACGACCAAATCACCCTTAAAAACTTGAAATGAAAGACATTGAAATTGTTGCTACAGTTGCTCGTAGGATATTGTAACATAGAAATACAGTGGTGTTTGGGGGAGAATTGTTGGACCCTACCCAACTTGTAAAACAAGTGAAGGAGACTGTTGAGGACCATTACGGGGGAAAATGATTCTTTTCATTTCAAAATCCCTCAATTTCTTTCATTTAATGCATATTGAAGGATAATGTTGTCCAAAAAATTCAATAATGATAGTGCACCTTCAAAATGCACTAAATTAAAGAAATGGAAGAATTTGAAGAGGATCATTTTCCCATTATAGGGCAGTAAAAAAAGGCAATAATCAGAGGGTAGGAAAACAAATGAATGTGATCCCACGGTGAAAAGGGGCTCCAGATGGGGTTTATAATTTAAATTGGGATGCAGCTATTGATAAATCTAAAAAGTTGATGAGCATGGGTGTTATTGTAAGAGAGGGTACGGGTAAAGTCTTGGCATCTATGAGCATGTCCATTCGTGTATATCACTGGCCCAACAATGGCAGAGGCTCATGCGGCTTGAAATGTAATATTTTTTTTGGCAAGTGATTTAGGTCTACAAAATGTTATTTTGAAAGAGGATGCTCTGGAGATTGTTCATGTTTTTCAGTTGGAAGACCAACTGTGGCAAATATACGGAACATTGATTAAAGATGCGATGATTGTTTTACTTAGTTTCCAATCTTGGGTGGTGATGCATATAAAAAGGAAAGTAAACATGGCAGCCCATCTATTGGCAAAAGAGGAGCTCATGACATCAATGGAGACAATTTGAATAGAAGAATACCCCGATTTTATTCATGACGTTGTACATGCGAAAAGTTGTAATCTTTGATGCTATCTTGAATAATTTCACTTTAAAAAAAAGTTTACACTTGTGTTAATTTTGTGAACTTCTCAGAGATGCTTGAAAAAAATGAATTGAATCATTTCTCCTTTCAAATTTAATGATATTTTTGTTATCTTAGTATTATTAATCATATCTACCAACATCCGGTATTACCTTAAATTAAGAATATTAAAAGGTAATAAATGGTGAAAGAGCAAAGTATTGTTCTTATTTAAGAAGTAGTACGAAATTACATGATGAACAAAATTTAGCATAGGAGAGTAAAAGAACATGTAAATATTGGATCCGCGTGCGTTAATCAGAGTGGCCAATAATGGATAAACCTATCAAACATGTCAAAAGCTTCCCTACGCTTGTACTCTTGAGGCGAGTGACCTGCTCCCTGATCAAACAACAAGATGCGTCAGATTTACAGTAAATATGAAAAAATTCTTATGAAATTTATCTATCTGAACATATTTCAGACAATTCGCTTCTTATATGTTCAGACAAGTAAATTCTATAAAAATTCTATCAACGATTTAGTTCTATTTTTGGATCTTACCTTTAATGTTGCATAGGTCAAGCGGTATCCATTACTTGAATATTTAATTGTGTATCTACATTAAAATAAATAAAAAATTATCAATCTGTGAGCATTTATAATATGAAAAAGCTAGATCATGATAGATCAGAGGATTAAGTACTGACCCTGCAATTTGACCATCCACTAACCACGACCGCCAATCATTAACTATGGTTAAATCTAGCAACTTGATCCATTGTTGCGTACCAATATTTGGGATTATTAAATCGTGGTCACCGCTGTGAGAAAAAGAAGATCAAAATCATATTGTTTAGTAAAATTTGAAAAAACTTTATATGAAAACAAACATAATCTTCAATTATCACTACTTACATACGAAAGACAGAAAATTTAATGGTAGTTAATATGCATGTTTAGAGTTTCAAATCCGATTAATGAGTCAAAAGCAGAGACAAAACTGAGGTTTCTCATTCGGGGCCGAAACTGGAAGGCCATGACCCCGGCCGCCCGGTTTTGTCTCTGGTCGAAAGAGAAAAATGGGAAAAAGATTATTGGAGTAGATAGTTTTGAGCAACATACTTGTATATTAGAACTTGCAATCCCTTGGTGCTAAGATTTTGATGATAATCAATGACACTAGAGACATCAGCCTTGTATGACATGTTCTTGTCGCATCTCTTCCAGTCAAATACTGTTCCCTGATTGCAGCCACAAGGATTCGTAAGTATTAATGAATTGATTAAATAATTAAATTATCTTTTCATATCCGTTTAAACTTTTATGACAACTGGTAATACTCTGTACGTTTTCGTCAATTTGATCACTCGATTTCAATTAAATATTCCACGTGTTTGGATTCACCAATTAAAAAAGAGTGTTAAAGTATTGACTAAATGATTACCTCTCGGATATTAAGAGCACTTCTGACAGTTAGATCATTGGCCCACAAGTAAGAGAGTGCATAACCAAAGGTCTGCAAAAGTGGGTCAAATTGATCATTATAAACTTTGGAAAGTTAGACAGAGAGAGAGAGAGATTTACATGGCAAAAAAAATCAGGGTCTGAGGAAGGCAGGGCTAAGCCGCCATCAGCTTCTTCTTCAAGAGCTCTTCGAACAGATTCTCCATGTGGTTCTGGGGATGTCCAGGTGCACTTGGGCTCCAGAATATGATTTTTGTTTATATCCTTTGTGCACTAAAATTAAGTTGAGGGAATCATCCACTGTCAGCACTGTTCTATATTTCTAAAATCCTTTATAAATAACTTGCATGAAAAAAGAATCAAGAACTCTCTTACATGCTCGAGCATTTTAAGATTCTCATAGCATTCTGGTTGTGATGAAGTAACACTTGTATAACTCCCATTACATGCTTCTTTTGTTGCCTGCAAAACCACACACCATTTCAAGTTTCACCATCACAAACATAGCAAACCCATTGTATTTTACATGAATAATAGAACTCTGCCCGTCAGTTTTTGACATGACCCGCGAACCGGATACGAACTCAATAAGAAATTAGAAGATTATAATTGAGGGGTTAACTCTTATCCGTTTAATTCGATGAGTTGGTTCACGGGAGATTTATATAGTTTTATACTCATGCATGTTTTCACACGATTCGAACCCGATACGCAACATTTAGCCTAACACGAAATTAGCGAATTTGGGTTGAAGGGTCTAAACCGTTTAGTTAAATACATAGGTCGTGTCATAATCTTATATTCATATCTCGACACGACCCGAACATTTGGTGGTATATATATTTAGTTTAAAAACTGGAAATACTTAAAAATTAAGATTGGAATTACCTCATAGAGTTCATCTGATACAAGCCCCATGCGATGAGAATATATAATCTTGGAATTTTCATTAATATCCGTATCAGTTCGAGGGCACCCAAGAATATACCCCTGAAATCATTTCAAACAAAGAGTTTTTCAAGTCATAATCACAAAAACCATGGCCTAAATGCATTACTAATGTATTGAATTGAATTAACTTTACAATAATATTTAAGCATGTACCTTGAGATTAAGGCGTGGCGTGACTCCAGCATCATTATCTGAAATATTTTTAGCCAAACAAGTTCCAAAAATTTATGAGTCACATCTTTCTTTTCTTTTTCTTTTTTTTTTTTTTTTTTAATTTGGTTGCAATTAATTAATTTCTAAGAACAAGATTATAAAATTACCATCAATTATTTGTTTAACAACAATTGGAGCGGATATGCCTGAATATGAATCAGCCCCGATAAATAATTCATTTAGCAGGTAATCTGGGTTTTCCGCCAACCACTGCATTTACAACTCAAATTATAAGTGAAGAAAATTATATAACTAACAAAAATAAATAAATTTATACTTCCTACCGAACCAAATCAACATCGAAACAGTACTTTTATTCTGCCTATCGATGTGTGACTTCTAGGACGGGAAAATAGATTGAAATTTCTTTAAATTAGGCTATTCAAACTTTACTGAAATTTTGGCAACTTAATTTCAGAGAATCCGGAAAAACACCTAGAAGTATTTTTTTTTATCACCATTACCTTTTCTCAACAACAATAAGATTATTATTAATTTTTATATCCATTTAATCAAAGCGATATGAGACAACAGTTAATATTCAAATTGTTTCTCTTAATTTGGAAGACTACTCACATTCCTTAAGAACTCATAAACCTGTGCTGCTGTTTCTGTGTCTGTGACAGGGAACGCACCAGAACCAGCACCAGCATAGGAGAAACCAGTGCCAGCAGGTGCATCTACAAATAGAATGCTGGCAGCCTGGGAAATTATCCACCATTATTCAATAATATTCAAAAAAAATAAAAGTAAAAACATAAAATTAATTGGGATGAGCTCATGGGGAAATAAAATTAAATGCAAAAAAAGAAAAAGGAAAAAAAGAAAAAAAGAAAAAAATGAGTGATATACTAACCCTTGTCCATGAGTACTTGTAATAATATGTTTGTGGTAAACCCCCTGCATAACCTGACATGTTGAAAGCTAATGGACCTGCAAGTATAGTTTAAAATAGATAATTAGGAAATATTTATTTTAAGTATCACCATTTTTATTGGTATAGTTATATATTTAATTTTTTAACATGGTGAGTCCCCCTGTTCTGTATTTTGTTTTTACCAAATATCCATTAGTTCTTAGGAAATTAAAGGTTAATGAGTTGTACTTCCAAAAGGGGTATAAAATAAAGTTTGGTGGGGTTTGATTTGGCTCGATTGATGCTTATTGGTGAACCTACCGGTCAAATTTCAATCTTTTAAACAAGTATAGGGTTGAGTAACGACACAAAAAAAGCGTTAAGTCACATCTATTCTATCAGTTTTTTTTTTTTTAAAAAAAAGATCAATTAATTTTAAACTTTTTAGAATTATTTATAGATTTCAATCTTTACACAAGTGTAAGGTTGAAAGTCGACTTTTAGGAATGTGATAACGATTCAAGAAAAACGTTAGTCACATCTGTGTTATCAGTTTAAAAAATTAGAAATTGTGAGACTTAATTCCTATAACTGTTCTTATAATCTAACCACTTTATGTGAATTGTTTATCTTCATAATGTGAGACGGGTGGCAAAAAAAAAAAAAAAATTCCCATAGTCATGGAAAATGAAATGGATCAAATCAAAGCATTTTGAACCTATATGGGTCGGGTCCACATTGATTATATGATATTGAGGGTCCAAAAGGGTTCATTTTCAAATATCACTTTCACAAACATATTTTTCAGTTTATAGCATGAGGAATGGAAATGGTACCATTTTCATAAATAAGACCGTTGAAAGCAGAGCAACCAGGGCCGCCACTATACCAGAGCAAAACAGGGTCCTCTTTGGGGTTCCCCTCTGACTCGATGAAATAGTAAAACATCTCAGCATTACCGGTGCTGACATTGACATACCTGAAAATCAAAGCAACCCAATAAGCAAAATCCTGAGAAAATCCTTCACAAAACATAAAGTCATATTAACATACCCTGTATAGAGTTTAAACGGAAGGTCGCCGTCGAATCCTGGCAAAGAGGTGACGAGCGTGCCGGCAAAAGCCACATTTACAGAGAAAAGCAGTAGAAGAAGCAAATGCAAACAAATTCTATTCGCATGATTGCCGGAGCCGACCACCATTTTTACTGGTTGTTAGCTCTGCCCTGCGTATATAATCTTGTAACTAACCTGAAGGCTTGGCTGTCGAGAGCGTTATATAAGCTAAGAAGACAACGTTTTCTTGGTAAAAACAGGGGAGTTGAAGACGATTCTGAAGTATATAGTCAATGCTGAGGGACGACAAGAATTGTTGTTAGAACAGATAATCTGGGGTTTGAAGTTCGGTTGATAATGCAGCCTACAGGGAAATCAAATGAACGTGCCATATGTTTTTTCCAGCACACGTACAAATTTCTAAGTGGTACTATCGTGATATTTATTAAATTTAGTTTTGAACAGAAGAGTAGCGGGTTTTTTTTTTTTTTATTATTATTATTATTTTTTATAGAACAGCTAAATTGTTAAAAAAATAAAATAAAATGACAATTTTATAATTCTTCTTAAAAAATCGACTTAACTGCAGTTCATTTAAACTAAAGAAGATTTGGTTCCTTAAAATATAAGGAAGTGGGCAATTTTTATTTTTTATTTTTTATTTTTGTTAATTATGACAATATCGATGTTATGATGTGAGTTGAGAGACTAAGGTTTGGTTTAAGATCCTATTTGGAATTATGTTTGAGAAATAGAGTTTTTTTTTTTTTTGGACAAAAATTTTATTTTTAAGCTTTTGCTAAAAATGCATTTTGGCTATTTTTAGAGTAAAAAAAAAGTCAAAATCACTTTTGAAATTTTTTACTAAACATGCAAATTTTGTTTGGCACAATTTTTTAAGTACTAAAAGTGATTTTTAAGCTCTCTAACGCAATTTCAAACATGTCATAAGTGGGTTGGCTTCTTATGGAAGTAAGTGTTAATTAAAGACTATTTTGTGTTATTTTTGGATCCCACCTTCCAAATATTAAAAAAATGTCAGTTTAAAGTTATCATCTTCCAAAAATTTGCAATGTCAATATGGCATCAAAGCAATTGTCTAAATTTGAACTCTCTCTTTCATTTAACTTCCATTTCAATTAAATATTTCATTTATTTGGCCTTCATCCACTCTTATCTCATTGAGCTTTTAAGATTAGTGATGATTAAACAATTCCATAACACACATTTTGTTTTTATGAAAATTGAAACCTCCTAAAGTTGAAGCGCTCCAATTTCTCTAACCATAAATATCCGTGAGATTAAGAATCTTCCTGGTAATTAATAATAAGCTTCACGAGCGTGCATGTACGCTAAATTAATCTCCAACAATTAACCAACATTAACACCACTCAATAATATATGAGACCAGAGACTTAGAGACAACTTATGACACGTGTTTATCACATGCCCAAGAACACACGTGGCTAAGAGCATTCACAGTAGGCTCAACAAACTAGCATTTTGGCTTGTTTGTTGAGCCAAACCACCAAAAACTCCCTCCATCAGCCTCAACAAACAACTCAGCAAAATGGTGATGAGCTACAGTGCTCAGCAAGTTTGCTGAGCACTGTAACTCCTCAGCAAACTCACATATTCATAAAAAATTCAAGAGATTTCTCTCTCCTCAGCAAACTCACCCAATTCCTGTAATCTTAAACAAACGCAGAGAGAAAGAGAGATGGGGCAGCAAGAGAACAAACGCAGAGAGAGAGATGGAACTACCGGCATCGGTCACCTCGGCTCCTCTGACGGCGACGCCGTCAACCAGAACATCATCGAGGAGACCAACCGGAACCTCGCCGAGATCCGCTCCGACTCTGACCTCTCCAACCCCGACGGCCGAGATCCGTTCCGACTCCGACTTTGATTTTGGGTTGATTTTGGCTGCTCTTCGCTGTCAATTTTCTGGGTTTGAAATGCTGGGTTGAAATGCGTTGGATGTGGGCTGAAATGCGACGGATCCAATTTTCTAGGTTGAAATGCATCAGATATTTGTAAAGAAATAATAAAAAAAATATAAAGAAAGAATAAGAAAAGAATATTTAAATGGGTATAAAGTTAAAATACTGAGCCTGATGTGGGAACTTTAAAAAGATGAGTAGCTGGAATAGATAAAGGTGATTTTTTTTTGCTAAAATAGCTAAACATTAGACGAGCCTACTGTGAATGCTCTAAGACAACTTAGGGCATTCGTAGTGGGCTCAACAATTGAGCATTTTGGCTTAATTGTTGAGCCAAAGATCCAAAAATCATCTCCATCCGGCTCAACAAAGAGCTCAACAAAATGGTGAGGAGCTACAGTACTAAGCAAGTTTGCTTATCTACTGTAGCTCCTCAGTAAACTTAAATATTAATAAAAAATTCTCCATTTCTCTCTCCTCCATCTCTCTTTCTTCTCCCTCTCTCTTCCCGCCTCCTTCTCCCTGTCGCCATTAACGCTCTGCTCGAGCTGGAGACCGAGTCTGACGCCATCCTCTCCAAGGACCCAAACCTCTCCGCCCTCTCCCAACACCTCTCCGACCTTAAGGCCCTCGTCGACACCCTCCACAAATCCCACGGCCACCACACCCTCAAATCCTTCCTCACTCGCCGAGCCTCCACCCACTCCATCTCCTGCGTCGCCGCCTCAATTGAGTCCGAAATCCAAGCCTGGATCAACCGCAAGAGCATCGAGACCTTGACCGACGTCCTGCGCGACTGCCAGAAACGACCCTTCAACAATGAGGACGACGACCCAGTTCGAGTTTTTTTTTTTTTGGACATAACCCAATTCGAGATTGAATAAAGAAGGAAAGAATAAAAATAAATAAAGAAATAATAGAAAATTAATATTTAAATGATATATAAATAATATTTAAATGAGTGTAAGGTTAAAATGCTGAGTCGGATGTGGATGTTTTAAAAATAAAAGCAGTTCAAATAGATAAAGGTGATTTTTTTTGGCTAATATAGCCAAACATTAGACAAGCCAGATGTGAATGCTCTTATGACAATGTGTATTCTCCTAACTATTCTTTTCCGAAAGGTGGGAATTCACAATCCTTTTCCCTTCAGAAAAGTTTTCTTTTGTGCTCAAGGAGTAGCTTATTTGACTGTGAACTACGTCTTATGAAGCGGAGGTTACAAATTTGAATTTTCCCTCTCAATTCTCTTGTGTGATATGCCAAAAAAAAGAAAACTTACTTTATTTTAAAGGACAAAAATGTCTACTTAAAAAAGAAAAAATATATATATAACCAAACCCATGGAAAAAATATTGGTATTTCTGATTTATTTTTGAAATTTTCGAAGTATGGTCCATTTTTATAATCCTAGAAACTATACGCCACATAAAGAGATTGGATCCTTAAAACGGTTGTGGTAGCCGGTAGTTGCTATTCAATGTGTTATATATTGAGAATTACAGGTGCAGCAACACATCCAAACAATAAGTCTCTTCCTTTTTTGTTATTTCCTTTTCCAGAAGGTAATTCCTTACTTGTTGGTCAACGCACCCTCACAAACCACGTGTGATATTAAATCCACGTTTTTATTTTGTTGGTATTGGTTTCCTTTGCCATTTAGTACTTGGTTACTTATTAGTCAAAGAATCATTAAATTTTCAATTTTATAGGAACACGAGGTGAATTAGGATGAACAAAATTTTTTTTCAAACTGGGTTAGAGGAATTTATTTCAACTTAATCTATAAATATGAAATGTATTCCTTGAACATGTGAGATACACATGTTTTTTTAATAGCAGAGACAAAATTGTAATACATTGTATTAAAAACTCACGTTCATCTCACATGTTATTAAAAAAAATGAACATATATCACTTTTATAGACTAGATTGAAAGAAATTCCCTCAATCCACTTTGGAGGAAAACTTTGTCCAGTTAAGATTTTCTTCATTTCATTTGAAATAGAAAATATCCGGTTAGTTACAGTTGAGAGTATTTTTATCCTCTCAAAAAATTAAAAGACAAAAATACTCCACTACAACTAGGTGCCATGTCCCCATAAACACAATAAAAGCAATAAATAAATAAATCTTCTTTTTTTTAATTAAAAAAATTAAGGGTTTCATAAAATTAAGAGTATAATTGTATTTGTTATAAATTTTATAGGAGGATGCATCATGTGGGTCATGTGATTGTGCTTGGCATCTTAGTACTCAACAGAATTTTCGAATGGTAGGGGACATTGTAACCGCAATAGTAAATTAGAATGGATATTATAAAAATGAAAAATTACACTTTACCCCTTTAAAGTTTGGGGCTATTTTTAATTCGACCTTTAAAGTTTCAATTTTTGCAATATACCTCCAAACTTTTTAAATTTTTGCAATTCAACTATTCTAACATTTTTTTTTCCTAAAATGCCCCCATCCCAAGTTTTTTTTTTTTTTTTTTTGTNAAAAAAAAAAAAAAACCTAAAAATTAAGGGTGGTTGGCCACCTTAGTTGGGCTTGGGGGCATTTTGAGGAAAAAAGTCAGAATGGTCGAATTATAAAAATTTGAAAGTTTGGGGAGGGGGGAGGAGAGGTGCATTGCAAAAATTGAAACTTTGAAGGTTAAAAATCGTCCCAAACTTTAAGGAAGTAAAATGTAATTTTTTCTTATAAATTGGAAAAACTTTACAAATAGTAACAAAGTAAAGTGAACCCTTTTACCAAACAAGGTCAATGTATTTCAGGCTCACAACTTTCTTCCTCAGCTAGTCCCATCTACCCAATCTAACATTTATCATCAAGTAAGCTATACGTAGTGGGTGCCTTACGGTAGTGCAGTCTTACTCAGCTTGATATTGCCTACTTGTTAACCAAATTTGTCAACATTTACATTCTCCAACCTCTCCAACCACTCATAGCCACTAAGAGCATCCATTGCAGCCTTACTAAATTTATTTTTTGGTTAAATTAGTGAGGCAATTTAATTAAAATAGCTTATATGGCAACTTTTCAACCTCATCAGTTTAACAAAAAATTTTGGTGATGTGAACAGTATTCATCAAACTTAAAATTTACTATTCACTCACTTATTTATTAAACAATTCATTTCTCTCTCTTCCTTTTTGCTTTTCATTTATCTCTCTTCCTTTAATAGTTAAAAAAATGAATAAACAAATATTTGAAAAAGAATATTTAAATGGAATAGTGAAAATAGATTGTTAAAATAGTAAGGCTGCTTGAGTGCTCTAAAAAAATAAGTTGTTAAAATAACTAAAAGTGTACTTTTGATTATTTTGGTAAATTAAATTTGGTAAGGCTGCTAGAAATGCTTTAAGTGGGTTCTTCGCTATTTGAAGGGTACGCCCAATCATGGTCTCTTCTTTTCAAAAAGGCCCACATTGTCTAGCAGTCTTCCGTGACTTTGGTTAGGCTATAGATCTAGATGATGTGCAAAGAAGCAACTTGTTGCGTCTCATTCCTCCATCGAAGTTGAATATAGAGCTTTCACCACCGAACTTTATTGGCTCCACATGCTTTTTAAAGAACTCATGTTCCCTTGCCAACCGTTCTTACAATATGGTGTGACAATCTTGGTGTCGTAGCCCTTGTATCTAATTCTGTTTATCATGCTAGGACGAAGCATATTGAAGTCGATCACCATTTTATCTGTAAGAAGGTACTCAATAGAGATATATATCTCGGCTATGGCATGCAATATGTATATTTGTGTAATGGGTCTAAAGTAAATAGATATTATAGCCCATTTCAAGCATCTCCAGCAATAATTGCTAGTTTAGCTAGTGAAAAGGTACAACTTACTACTTTAACTACTACTTTTTCATTACACACCTCAAAATATCTCTTTTTGTTGAAAAGATAAATTATTAGGATGTTTATCAAGAGTATATTAATATACATATTTAAACATCACTTTAGTCTAAAAAAACGCATTCATAACACTTTTTAATAATAATAATTCTCTCATGAGAGATAATGTTATCTCACGGTAACATATATTACATAGAAGACTCCCAAGTTTACAATATAAAATAATATATAACACTAGTTCAGAAACATTGAGAGTTAAGAAAAAAAAAAAAAAAACTAAAGAGGATAGTAGTGGATCCATCTACGAAACATGTCATAACATTCCTTGCGTTTGTACTCTTGTGGCGAGTGTCCAGCTCCCTTCACAAATCAAAAGAAACAACATTATGTGTGATTCCCATGGCAACTAGTTTTAATTGGCTGACTGAAATGAAATAGAACAATTTTGAAAATTAATCATATATATACTTTAAACATTTATATATAATGAAGGGCTAATTAGTTTGGTGGTATATATTATTTACTTATAAAATTAATAACAAAAAAAAAAATTATAGTAAAAATTGAAATACTCCCCGCATTTTTCTTATTTTTTTAGTTAGATCAATGAGGAACAAAATTAAAAGTTATTCTTGCCTTTATAGTTGCGTATGTCAACCGGTATCCGTCATTTGTATATTTCATCGTGTATCTAGAATTAGACAAAAAGACACATTATTAGATATATAAAAATAATCAGAAATAACGAAGAAAAAAAAAGGTAATGTTGTAAATATTATTAAAAAAAAACTAACCCTGCAACTTGACCAGTAACAAACCAAGGTCGCCAATCAGTATCCAGTGTTAGGTCTAGAGCATTTATCCATTGCTCAATACCATTATGTGGGATAACCATATCATGGTCGCCACTGCAGAAAGAGCAAAATTTGTAATTGATAAAAAATAGTACATTTAAATATTTAATCAATATTTTAACATATTTTTTTATATGTGAGCTTAAACTTTTTCTTAATAAGTGAAATTCGACATGTAGAATAATGAATTAAAATTGGTGATAAACTATGGAGATAAGTATGATGTGTGCTCGCCGAGCTGCTGCCCGAAGCTCCTCCAGCCGCCCCTCTGTGAAGTCGCTGCTTCGTGATCTTTTTTATTGTTATTTTTATTTTCCCTGTATTTTTATCTTTATTTATTTTTGCAGCTTTTTGTGTATTTTGCTGCTTGTTAGTTTAGTGGGTTACTGTCTCCTTGGCTTATTTTGTTTCGATTGTTCTGTGGAGACTTTCGTAGCCGGTTTAGTGGTAGATACTCTGTATTCTACAGTCCTTGTATCGGACTATGACAGTGCATTTCGGTTTCAGCCTCTTTAGGGTGGTTGTTTCTGGTTCCATGTGTGAGGGTCATATAGGTTCTCCTTAATTTGTACTCTTTTTGCTTCTGTAACCGCCTTGTACGGCCCTTTGAGAGGACTGGGTCACACGTTTGACCTATTTCATACCTTATGTAATTATTTATGCACAGTTTTAGTTTGTTTTGAGTCTGTTGTTGTTGGAGAGCCCACCCCTTTTTCGGTTTTAAGATCACTCACTCTTTCTTCCTTTCAGATAAGGAGTGGTAAGGATCTTCCCTTGTAACCATTTTCCTTATTCAATTTTTTTTAAAAAAAAATAGTGATTTAACATAGTATCATAACAAAAATTCTAAATTCAAACTCAGTCTCCATTATTCACCTCCCGTTTGGATTAAACATTCTACGTGTTGGCCCTCACCTATTAAGGAAAACTTTGACCCCATATGTGTAAGAGTGTTAGAATATAAACTAAATAATTAAATTCATTCATTCAATTTTTTGAAATAAGTTGTAATTTATATGCCTTTGGTAAAACCAACTTAACCCTTGAGAATTTTTTGTATATATTATTAAAAAATGGTAATATTGTATCTATTATTAAAAAAAATGGAAATGTTGTATATATTATTAAAAAAAAATAACCCCGCAACTGTTAGGTCTAGAGAATTTTTCCAATATTGCTCAATACCGTTATGTTGTACAACCATATCATGGTCGCCACTGTATTTTGGCCATTATAAAATTTTTATATTATAATTTATTTTCTTGAAAATTTGTTTTCTCTTGTTTCACTAATTAAATTTTTGTTTGGTTCTATTGTTAATAAACTCTAGATCTCTTAAACCCATAGAAATTAACGACCAAAATACAAAACTTATCATAGAGAAAATACATATATAGGCCACGAAGTGTTGAAATTCTCTAGGCAATTTGGGGGCCGGCCTTGAGCAATTGCTTTAGAACATGTTTAGGTTTGCGGGTGGGAAGTAAAGCTTTTAAGTTAAAAGAGTTTTTGGGCAAAAGCTTTATTTTTAAGCTTTTATCAAAAGTGTGTTTTAGCAATTTTTAGGCCTTTTAGACCATTAAAAATACTTTTTTTTTTTATCAAATAAATACATTTTTTTTTTTCAAACAAACTTTTTGAGTGTTAAAAGCACTTTTAAGTTTTTCAAACGAGATCCTAATAGACCCTTAGTGGCTTACCTATTGAGCCGGTCCTATTCCGGCCTACATTAGGACAACATTTTGCTTTTTTAACAAAAAGTAAAAGTATCAATAAACCACTTAAAACACAAAAATACTATTTAGTATTTTCTCATCCTTCTCCATTTGTATTTTTTGAAAATCAACTATTAAATTTGTAGGATCCATATAGATAAAGGTGTGAGTCCCACAAATTTAATTATTGATTATCAGAAAATGAAGATGAGATAATACTAAATATTATTTCTCAAAAACTTTGACATTTACGTCACATCACAATTAAAACGTAATATAAAAAAGAAAAGAAAAGAAAAGCTAGAAAGACTTCTAAAAATTTTGCCAAAGAAAAGGTAGATCTTGAATTTAAAGAGAAGTCCTAAAACAACAATTAATTATCATGCAAATCAGTGAGTTTAGTATAGAAGGCTTGAACAAACAGTAAGCTTAATATAACAACATTTTAGTTTTGAAATTCTCATTATGTTTGTTACTGTGTTCTGGAAGTATTTTTGTTATGATATGACATAGGGCCTATTTGTGATTACGTTTGAGGAGCTTAAAAATGTGTTTTAACAATAAAAAAGCTCATTTGAAAAAAAAAAAAAAAAAAAGTAGTCGTTTGGGAAAAAAATCAAAATCGTTTTTAAGAGTCCAAAAAGCTTAAAAATGGCCAATTAAAATACAATTTTGGCCATAAAATACTTTTTGACTTAAAAGCTTTATTTCTCAAACGTAATCCTAAACAGGCTCATAAAAATGATAGACAGTGGTTTTATTTAATTTTTTTTTTGTGTGAGTGAAACCAATTTAACCCTTGAGAATATATATATATATATATATATATATATATGAAATAATTAGAGATAAGTTGGAGATGGGAACCTGAAGACCAGGATTTGCAAGCCTGTATGAGTGAGATTTTTATGATATGGGACAACATCAGTGATTTCATATGTGTAATGCTTGGCATTGGTGATGTTGAGGTTGCACCTAAAGAATTCTTCGACTGTTCCCTGTTGTCATAATTAAAATACCTCAACGCATGACTTTTTTTTTTTAATTAAACAATGCTACAGTACTTTCATTGTGCTTATAAATTAGTCCCAAGAAGCACCTACCTGTCGAACATGAAGAGCATCTTGGACACTTTTGTAATTTCCCCATATGTCCATCAGCAAATATTCAAAATTCTGCCAAAGAAAAAGGGCGAACAAATCAAATCAGATGAATTCTCCAACGGGTGTTATCATAGTAGTAATTTAACAAGAAATCAAAGTAGATGTTAATAGTTTAAATTCACATGCATGTTAGAATGAGCGTTAAAGTAACGATTAAATAATTTTATTTATTTATTTTTATTAACTTAATATTTTGAGATAAGTTATGATTTAACATATACACGAGATAAAGAAAGATATTTTTTACTTTGCACCAAAAGTCAGCGGTTGTTATAGGCGATGGTAGAATGAAATTCTGAGAGTATTCTCTGAGAGCTCTTTCTTCTTCTTCTTTGGGCGACAAGGAAGCGCAGTTGGGCTCCAGTATATTTGATCCGCTTATTAGCTTGATGCACTAAATAATCAAATTAATCGATACAAATATAAGCATCCTTAATTAATTAAAAGTGACATATATATATATATATATATTAAAAAAAAATTATAATGCTTCTGTGCAACCTGGGTTATTGCTGAAAGTGCCTCGGTGCAGTTTGCATTGGTTGAAACAGCATAATTCCCATGGCAACTACTTTTTGCTGACTGAAATGAAATACAACAATATATATATTATGAACATTAATGCGTCATATGTACTTTAATCATTAATTTATTTGTAATTAATGGCTAATTAGCTTAATGGTATAATTTATTTACTCATCAATCTAAAGCTATATTTTCTAACAATTACCTCGTACATAGAGTTCGATATTAAAGCCATCCGGTGTGCAAATGTGACCCTTGCGTCCGTTTCTAGATCTGTATTTGTATGTGGGCATCCAATCGAGAATCCCTGATATATATTATTTGAACAGAAATTTCCTTCAAACTGCTTTGGAGGAAATTTCCTTCAACTTACTTTAATAAGTGACAAGTGTCATTTTTCACATATTTTTTTTAATATTTTAACAGTAATTTATTGTCATTATACTAATTTAGGAACTAAAAAATGTTGAATAACATTTGTCACTTATTAAAATAGGTTAAAGAAAATTTCCTCCAAATTAGTTTGGAGGAAATTTATGCCCATATTATTTTTAACAATATTATATTAATTACAATACAAATGAATAATCAAAGAAAAAATAAGGAGAAACTTCGCTTTGACCACCTGAACTTTCACAAGATTTGACAAACCCCCCTAAACTTTAAAAATCTCTCACTTTGGACCCCATTGAACTTTCAATTTCTCTCAATATGGATCACTCCGTCAGATTTTAAACGTTATGTGACGTTTATACCCTTGACTTTTATACATTTCAACTTACAAAACATTTTTTATTTATATGAAAAAAAAGAAGAGAATAAGGGATATTTTGGTCTTTTTTGTATTTTTAAGGCTAAAATTAACGAAAGGGTTAAAATTGAGAGCAATTCAACGTTCAGGGGTCCAAAGTGAGAGATTTTAAAGTTTGGGAGTTGTCAAATTGCGTGAAAATTCAGGAGGTCAAAGTGAAATTTCCCCAAAAAATAGAAAGTGTTAGATCATGTATTTACTTTGAGATTCACATGAGGCGTGATTCCTGCTTCATTGCCTGCAAGTCAATAAAAAAGAAGCAGTATACAATTCATAATTAGTTTACTACAACCGAACAATTAAAGTGGAGAATATTCAGTTAGTTATATTGGAAGAGTATTTTTATCTTATTAAAAAGTAAAAAGATAAAAATACCCCTAAAATATAACTAACGTGATATTCTTCCGTTCATTTGAGATGGAGATCAAGGATTCTATTCCAACTTCAATGGGAGTGATTATTTAAGTTACCATTTATTATATGTTGAGCAAGAATTGGAGTAGTTAGTCCTGCATATGAATCACTTCCAAGAAAGACTGGATTTGTCACAAAATCTGGGTGTACGCCCAACCACTGCATCATACATGTAAATATTAGCAGATAAACAAAAAATAAATATGCAGGTTGTTGATGGTATTGCTTCAACTTGAATTAGGATCCTCTCCGGTTCTGTTCATTCGAAATAAAGAGGATGGTGTTCCCTTCAACTTTTCATATTTTTCAGGTTAGTGTTTAATTATATTAATAGAAAACACTTTCCTGAATTGCATTCAGAATTGAAGGAATTTTTGGAACTTGCCAATTTCAGTTGTTTTGTATAATAAATAGGATGGATTATGTAGAAACCCAAAACATAAATAATTTAAATGAAATCACCCCTATTTTGTTATTTGGGGTAGCCGAACCAGTCCAAGGGTCCGGAGTTGATCGGCCATCCCGAGATTGGTAATGGTTACTCCGGTCTCTTTTTATTATTTTTTATTTTTTAATCATCATCATCATCATTGACACTCACATTTCTTAGAAACTCATAGTTTTGTGCCGCCGATTTTGAGTCTGACGAGTTCCAAGCCTCCATAGTTGTTGCATATGAAAAGCCAGCACCCACAGGAGAATCTAAAAATATTATGTTGGTAGTCTGGAAAAGTATGACAATTTCAAAATATTACGTTAAAAACTTTCAATTAAAAGTATTAAACTCTCAATTTCTCTCTTTAGTTAGAGTTTTCTGTTATTATTTTTTAAAAAAAAGTTCTCAAAAATACTCTTAATTTTTTTTATAGAACAAAATTTGTAAAGATGTTGCAAAGATTTTTTTTATATATAAAAAAAAAATGCTTGAATGTTTAAAATTTTTTATTTTATTTTATTTTAATAAAGAAATAAGGGTAATTTAAAAATTTTAACAAAATTTAACTAAAAATTTTCACAGAATAGAATAATTAAAATAAATATAAAAATTTGATACTTTTAATTTAAAGTTTTGAATTTTAAAAAATATTTTTAAAATGCGTAAAAGTTTAATAAAACTTTATGAAATTCTCCGCACAAAAAAAAAAAAAAAGAAAGAAAAAAATAATAATGTCTCATGACTAAAAAATGTGTACCTTTGTCCATGTGTTTGGTTCGTATATCAATGTTGGTAGGCCCCCAGTGTAATAAGTGATATTGAATTTTAATGGGCCTGTACAGCCGAACATCCAACTCATCAAGAATCCATAAAACACAAGCCCAACACACACATAAAATGAAAGAAATGTCAAATGTCAATATTTTTCGGGAAATGCTAGATGATCTTCTAGTGTTTTTTTGGTGTTCTTTTAATTGTGATGTGACTTTTAAGATCACTAATATATTAAAAGTCAACAACAATAATCTCAAATTCAACCGTGATTTTAAAAGCCATATCATAGTTGAAAGGACACCAGAAGAATATTAGAGTAACACTTAGCATTTCTCGTATTTTTCTCATATTATCTTATAATCAATCATTAAATTTGTATATATATGTGGACCCTACAAAATTTAATAGTGGACCTTACAAATATAATTGTTAATTGATTGAATTTATAATATTTATAGAAAAATATGGGCCAAATATGAAAAACTTATTGACCTTATATATATATATATATAGGGGAAAATTCAGTTTAGCCCCCTGAAGTTTCAGTGAATTTTTAATTTGAACCCCAAAGTTTCAAAGTTGGCAATTTACCCCCCCCCCCCGAAGTTTCAAATAGTGGCAAAGTGAACCCCCGTTGACTTTTCCGTCAAATTAGACGGAAAATGATGAAAAGACATAAGTGCCCTCAGGCTTTTTTAAAAAAAATTTCCGTTTAATTTGACGGAAAAATTAACAAAAGGTTCAATTTGCCACTTTTTGAAACTTCAGGGGGGTAAACTGCCACTTTTGAAACTTTGGGGTTCAAATTGAAAATCCCCTGAAACTTCAGGGGGCTAAACTGAATTTTCCCCATATATATATATATATATATATATATATATATATAAGCAAAGGACTCCTAAAACGAGGGATTAAGTCCAAGTGTCCAAGTGTCCAAGTCCAACCCCCTTTGTCTTTTTCCATGGAAGTGGCCGGCCGGGGTGGGAGATTATTGGCAAAGAGCCTTCTTGGCAAAGGGAAAGGAACTTAAATTAATTCAGAAACAAACCATTAGTGAAGAGTTATTAACAATCAATAAGAAGAAGTAATTTAAGAGATACCAATCTGGTAAAAGAATCCATTTAAACCGGAACAACCGGGGCCTCCATTCATGTAGAGTATGAGAGGATCAGCTCCCGGATTCCCTTCCGACTCCACGAAATAGTAGAAGAATTCCACATTGCCCACACTTATGTATCTATATATGTATATTAAACCACCATCAATATCATCGATTGCCACTCAATATATATATATATATAGCAGATCAAAGAAAAAGAAGAGTAAGATCGACATACCCAGTTTCAAGTTTAAAGGGTAATTCCCCGGGGTAGCCTGGAAGAGTTTTGACAATCCGTTGAGAGACCGCAGTGGCTGAGACAAGCAGAAGAAGCAGCAAATGCAAGCACAGTACTGAACTACTTGCTTTGGAAGCCATAATTAAGAGGTTTTTTGGTCTGTCAAGCTGAGCCCCTAGCTACATTAATACATCTTAACAAGACTTCAAATTGATTGTGGATTTACATGAATCCTCACCTAGCTTCCCCACTTTGAAAAGAATAATAAATAAATAAATAAAAGACAAAAGAAAAAGTAGATTGACATGAATAGACGATTAACTGTTAATTATTTGCTATATTATTATTATTATTTTGAAAAGGAGAATCTTGTATCATTTCATTACTAGAAAAAAAGACTCCCAGAGACTCTAAACGTCAAGAAAGTTAGGCATAGAAAGTTAGGCAAATGACATGGGGCCCGTACTGATTTCAACATTGTCCATTCATCCACAATCCATCTGCTATTTCCATTACATCACCCTCCAGTATGATATTCTGAATACCCAAGTCTCTACTAAATTTCACAACCTTCCATGTCGCATATGCTTCAACAATTGTAGGATCATCTATATAAGGTTGAAGGAGCACATGGTTGCCAAAGCGTTTCCCTCAAGCATGGCCTCTAACAACTGCACCCACGGCCGTTACCTTTCTTGATTTATTTATCGTTGCGTCCTAATTAACTTTTATCACTCAACATTGTGGAATATCAATTTTATATTACTATTTTAGTCTAGCATCCTTATTAATTATTTCACAAAATAGCCAAGCCATTATAATGCCAATTACCTCATAATGTACGTGGAATAGTAATGCAAGCATTATTACGAGGGTGTTTGTTAAATACGAGCACACTCCCCTAAGTTTTTTTATAATGCATTGTTCACAAATAAAAAAATAAATAAAAATGATTGATATAGAAAAATGAAACAGTGGTATTGAAAAGTGGAAAAATTTGTTTTGTAGTGATTTTTTTATTTAAATAGTAAATGATGTGATATAAAAAGTGAATGATTTGATATATATATATTTTTTTTGGAAAAATAAAGTGAATAGTGTGATGAAATGTGGGTAAATGTGTTGTAATGGGGTGTAAGTTAACATCACGCCCCACTATGGGTGCCCAACATTTGAATGGTCAATTCCATAATCGACTATGAACATAAGAGTATGAATTTGCAAAGTTTATGGTTTAAGATATTATTCGTTATAATTTTTGACTCACACCATAAACTATATTTAATACAATTTATGGACCATTTACATGCACATGATAAATAATTAATAAAGATAAACATATGTCCACAATAGGTAACTCAATCGGCTGTGGACTACGCCTAATGAAACAGAGGTCACAAGTTTGAATCCCCCCTCCCCCTTCCCTTGTGTGAACATGTCAAAAAAAAAAGAAAAAAAAAAAGAGATAAACATACAAACTAGTTATATCTAATATGCTCAAATAAATAAATCAGTTACTAACAACTTATTTAATATAAGCTAAAATGTCTTACAAAATATTGGAGTTTCAACCACTATCCCCAAAATGCTAGGATCATTATTTGGAGTAATACCAAGCGTTATTAATTAGATCACACATTTATGATGTGTAGGTAAACAATTTTGGGTTGCCTACAATGGGAGCCCAAAATTTATAACCAAAAAAAAAAAGAAAAAAACTAAGTAGGATAATAGCGTATCCATCTCAGAAACATGTTATAACATTCCTTCCTTTTATACTCTGTTGCTGAGTGTCCAGCTCCCTGCACAAATTAAAAAGAAAATATGTAATTTTCATTATTTTTTTGGATATTAGAGGTATTATAGCTTTTATTACAAGTTCTTTACAAACTCAAGTAGCAATTCACGTGTCATTTACAAACATGTGCACTACCATGTGATAGTCCACCACATAGTACTTAGAACGTTTATGAATTGACATGACAATTCCTGTGACACTAATTATGTTATTCACTGAAATGTTGTAGTCCACATAACACTCAATTTGCATAAAATATGGAATCCCACACGAGTTTGTAAGGAAATTACAGTAAAAGCTGAAGTATTCTAAACATTTTCCTTATTTTTATTTATGTAAAGCTGAAGAAGATAAGTAAAGCTAAGAGGCTTATAAGTAGTTGAAATCCGATTTTTAGCTCATTTCCTCTCATTTCTCTCCTCACCCACAACCCAACACACCTCATGGCTCTCCTAAGGTTTGCTCAAACCCTAGTGTAGTGATCTTTCAATGACTCAAAAGGAAGATCTAACACAAGAATCACGATCATCGATGCTAAAATACTACTTTGACTGATCACTTTGAGGTAAAATTGTAAAGCCTAGTTTTACTTGTAGTTGAGTTGATTTTTGAGGTTCAATTCACGCCTAATCCCTCAAATATTTTAGGTTTCTTGTGTTTAGAGGAGTTCTAAACCGCGTGCAAACTACGGGTTGAGGTTTCTTACCTTTAAAGTCGTGTATGTCAAGCGGTATCCATCATTTGTATATTTCATCGTGTACCTAGATAGACAACAACGCACATTACAAGCCATATAAAAAGAATTGTCAACAACGAAAGTAAAAATTGCTGATCACCTTCAATATATTAAAATGATGTGGTAGTAAAAACTAGCAATTAAATTAGCATTTGTAAAAATAATAATAATAACTAATTGATGACTTTCTCTACCACATCATCTTAATTTTATGGTAGTTATATAACAGTTTACTAAATAACATTACTCATATAAAAACTAACCCTGCAACTTGACCATCGACAAACCACGGTCGCCAATTAGTATCCACAGTTAGGCTTAGGGAATTTATCCATTGCTTAGTACTTATATGTGTGACAAGCATGTCATGGTCGCCACTACAGGAAGATTAAAATTTGCAATTGTCAAGCATAAAATTTGTCACACCCCTAGATGGATCGATTAATTTTGAGGCCTAAAGCAATAATTTTAAGGAAATGCATTTTTTATGTTTAAAAATTAATTTTAATATATATATATTTTTTATCATTATACGAACTAAATTTAGTTTGGTCTATTGTACTTATAGACTCTAAATCTCTCATATCTATAGAAATGAACGGCCCAAATACAAAACTATAAGAGAGAATAAATTTGGCTACGAATTAAGTGTCGAAACTCCAATAGAGGGGGAGAAAAAACGTGCTTACATTCCTTATTTTTTCTTAAGGTTTTTTTATTTTTCTATTTTTTTTCATTTGACGGCCTTTCTTGTGCAGGGGCGGAAGTAGAGGTGTCAATGCGGTTACGGTTAGGCGGTTAGCGGTTAACCGTGCGGTTAGTGAAATAGGTAGCCGCCCGCTAACCGCTTTTTCAAAATTGGGCTTTTTTTGAGCTTTTTCTTGGGCTTTTTGGGCGTTTTTGGACTTTTATTACTACAATATCATACACCCATACTATGATACTAAGATGGGTAAGTTTATAAATGGTCTCACTCCTTATGAAATTATTATCATATTTACTAATAAGCTTTTTTTAATTGAACTTATTATTTAATGGTAATGCTCAAACTCCTAAGTCCTAAATTCTTAATGATATAATGGTCATACACTCATAATTAAATTATATGATCATATTATCTCACAAATCACAATTCATATTAATATAATAAAATTATCTTAGATCTAAGAATTTAAGATAATGTGATATATATTTTATAAGTATAAAGTATCTAATAATGCTTTGATTCAATTGTAGTTATAAGTAACACATTGTTTAGTGAATCCAATATTAATTACTTAATTTAATATTATACGAATCACAGTATCATTGTACATTAATAATATGATTAACTTAAATAAAATATTTGAATTGTCATTGAATCATATGATTAAGTATTGATCTTATACATTTATATTATTCAATATGCATAATTGCATATATGTATAATTAATTAATATATACTAAATTACAAAATATTAAAATAAGAATGTATGATATAAGTACTTATAAAGCTAATTAATATGTAACTACAAACTAATTAATAATTATGTTACTTATGTAGTTTATGGTACTTGTTGCTAAAACATATATCACATTAAACAACGTGTTACTTATAACATATCATATATTATTACAAAGTTACAAACATATCATATATATATAAATATTATATATGAATAATTTGTTATTATATAATCATATAAATTATACTGATAATACATTAATACTTCAATTGTGGTTATAAGTAATACATTGTTTAATCCAATGTCAATTAATTAATTTGATATTATACGAATCACATTATTATTGTACATTAATAATATTATTAACTTTAATAAGTATTTGAATTGTTATTGAATCATATGATTAAGTATTGATATTTTATATTTATATTATTTAATATGCATAATTGCATATATGTATAATGTATAATTATAATTTATAACATATATAGACTTATAAGTTGATAATATACATTAGAACTAAATCTATATGTATTTCATTGTTCATTGTTGTATTAATATGAACTTATATAATTATAACTTATGACTTATGACTTATGAATATGTATGTATAATTTGTTATTATATAATCAAATGATTTTATGATTAATTGATCATGTAATATAATCATATAAATTATAGTGATAATTATCTAAAACAAAAATGTGATTTAATTATTAATGATAAATTAATTATGTTATATGTATAAATATTATTATAATTATAATTATAAAAATATAGTATATAAAAAGCGGTTAGCGGTTACGGTTAGTAAATCCCATAACCGCTAACCGCTAACCGTTAGGCGATTATAGCGGTTAGCGGTTAGGCGGTTATAACGGTTAACGGTTGGCGGGCGGTTAATAACCGCCTGCATTGACACCCCTAAGCAGAAGTAAAATATTTAGTTTGGAGGGCAAAATTTTTTAAAAAAAAAAATGGGGGAGGAGGGGGCAAAAACTAATTTTTAAAGCTATTTTAAAAAAGAAAAATAAAAATTTTTAGGACCACCACTTGGACCACCCTAGCCCAGGGGTAGTTTTGCCCCTTGGCTTGGGAGGCTGGGGACCCCTCAAGCCCAGGGCTAGTTCCGCCCCTGTCCTTAGGCAATGACCTGAGTCGCTTACCTATAGAGCCAGCCTAGCTTGTTCCTTCCTACATTAAGGGAGTCCATGGATGTGAACCAGTACTTCTCACCGTCATTGCACAACATGGATTTCATATCATACAATAATGTGGGGAATTACAAGAATTTGTTATATTATGTGAGATTAAATCTAAAAAGATAAGCTCATTTGGTAGCGCTTTTTATGATAGCTTTTTTTTTTTTAAAAAAAAAAAAAGAAAAAAAAATAAAATTATTGACAAATAATTCAAAACACTAAAAATTACTTTTATGTTTATGTCGCATCACAACCAAAAAAAAAAAAACACTCTTTAAATTTTTTTACCAAATAAACCCAATGAGAGTATGTTAGTGTGTGTGTGTTTTTTTTTTGAGATGTCCACAAAATGAGAGAGGAGATTCGAACTAGTAACCTCCGTTTCATTAAGCATAGTCTAGAGCCGATTGAACTATCCCTTAAGAACGTATATTAGTGTTAGTGTGTTTTGAGAGTACTTTTTATTTTTGGCTTGAAAAACTATTTTTTATGTCACACAAAAGCGCTTTTGTATTTTAAGAAGTACTACCGTTGTAAATCCCATCAAAATTAAGCTTGGCCTCGATCCCATCCTTGATAATGAAAATTTATAGTCCCCACGTACCCTCATATAGGTATTGGTGTAACTAATATTAATCGATCACTATCAAATACTTAGAGAAGTTGGAGATAGCTAGGAACCTGAAAACCAGGATTTGCAAGCCTGTTTCAGTCAGATTTTGGTGGTATGGGACAGCATCATCGATGTCTGATATGTAGTCGTCCAAGGTGGCGTTGCACCTAAAGAATTCTTTGATTGTTCCCTATTGGCATGCATATTACATTTAAACATGAGTTTTTAGTAAACAGAAGACAATGTCATACATACTTGAGTAATGCTAAAAGTTTTTCTTGTGTATTTCTTGTGTCACTCCAAAAATGATGTACGTTCTAAAATTACTATTAGGCTTGCGATGAATTAATATTGATTTTGATCAAATTGTGATTTTAAAAGCTATCTCAATCTTAGAGTAATACAAGTAAGGTTGGGTATCGGTCATATCGGTCCAGTTAATAGGGTTATTGCTTATTGACCGATAAACTATCGATTAACCGATTCTTGACCGATTACCGACCGATAAGCTATCGGTTAATCGGTCATATCGGTAATCGGTTAAACCGGTTTTCGTTAACTTTTTATTGAGCTTTTTACTAGTTGTTAATTGAGCCAAAAATTAGTTATTTTGAGAGCTCAAATACTTTTTGTTGGGTTAAAGCTTAAAATAACTTATTTAAAATTAGTTGTTTTGGCCATTTTTGGAGCCTAAATATATATATGGCTAAAATAGCTTATTGAATCTTTTTTTATATTGATCTACTACATCTTTTTTATATTATAAAATCAAAATCAAAAGAGTAAAAAGTATAAAGTATAAAATTAAAAATAAAAATAAAAATAAATAATAATTATCGGTCATATCGGTTAACCGATAATAAATTTTTGACCGACCGATTACCGACTGATAAAACTTATCAATATAAATTTTTTAACCGATTACTGACCGATAACTATCGGTTCGGTTAATATCAGTAATTGGCCTGTTAATCGATAACCGGTTAATTTGTCCACCCCTAGACACAAAAGTAACTTTTAGAATTAGTACTTGTTATATGCTTAGACTAAAGAAACACCTACCGGTCGAACATGAAGAGCATCTTGGACACTTCTATAATTTCCCCATATGTTTATGAGCATATAATCAAAATTCTGCCAAAAGAAAAGGGCGCAGAAAACAAATCAGATGAACTCAACTGCATGAGAATGAGAGATAGATAGAGAGATTTACTTTGCACCAAAAATCGCCAGTTCTTCTAGGTGATGACAGCATGAAATTTGTAGAGTTTTCTATGAGAGATCTTGGAGCTCTTTCATCTCTTGCGTTGGGTGATATGAAAGCACAATTGGGTCCCAATATATTGAATTCGTTTATTAGCTCTATGCACTAAATAGCAAGATTAATGATCACTAATTAGTCTTTCTGCCAATAGAAAAAATCGTACGTTAAAAATCAAAGATCCTTAAAAGTGATAATCCATGCATCAAACCTGGACTATTGCTGAATATGCCTCATGGCAGCTTGCATTGGTCGAACCAGCGTAATTCCCATTGCAACTACTTTTGGCTGACTGAAATGAAATACGTACAACAACTATGAAAATGCATCATACTTTAATCATTTAGAATTAAGGGCTTAGTAATTTACTTATCAATCAAAAGCTATATATATATATATATATATTCTAACTAGCTACCTCATACATGGCATCGGATATTAAAGCCATCCGGTGTGCATATGGGACCTGTGTGTTCGCTTGTAGATACATATTTGTATGTGCGGATCCCATCAAGTATCCCTGATATGATATTATTTTTAACAACATTATATTCATTAGAAAGAAGAAGAAGAAAAAAAGGATGTGTAATTAGATCATGCATGTATATATTTACTTTGAGATTCACATGAGGCATAATTCCTGCTTCATTGCCTGCAAGTCAATAAAAAAGAAGCAGGGTTGAGTACTGTATGATTCATAGAATTAGTTTAATTAATTACCACAACTGGGTAATTGACTTCAGTGGGGGTAATTAATTAAGTTACCATTTATTATATCTTGAGCAAGAATTGGAATAATCATTCCTGCATATGAATCGCTTCCAAGAAACACAGGATTGGTCACAAAATCTGGGTGTACGCCCAACCACTGCAATATATATAAATTAATTAATGTAAATAATATTAGAGCATGGACAATTATAAATAACTTCGGTGGCCTTTTTGTTTCTTTTGGTGACAGTATAATATAATTGTATTTTTGGTGTATTTACTGCCTACTCACATTTCTTAGAAACTCATAGTTTTGTGCGGCCGATTTTGTGTCTAATGTGTTCCAAGCCACCGTAGTTGTTGCATATGAGAAGCCAGCACCCACAGGGGCATCTAGAAATATTATGTTGGCAGTCTGGAAAAGTATGACAGTCCTAAAAGTTGAATGAAAAATTGTCCAAAATTGTTGTAATAGATTTAAATGTGTACAGTTCTTAAGAAGTAGTTCAATCGATTGGGACAACGCCTAATGAAGTAGAGGTTACCAATTTGAATCATCCTCCCCTCTAATCTTGTGCGGACATGTCAAAAAAAACAAAAAATTCAAATGTGTACCTTTGTCCATGTGTTTGGTTCATATTCCAACGTTGGTAAGCCCCCAATGTAATCGGTAATATTGAATTTTAATGGGCCTACAAAAGAACATTAACTCATCAACATAGTCAGAATCTCCCCAATTTGCTGCGGGTTATGGTATGCATTTAAAAAATAAAAAATAAAATTTGTGGCTGAGAAACAGCCACATTTTATCTTTGTTTTGCTTTCTCGATCATTGTAATGTGAGCTATTTTAATGTCCACACTTCACTAAATTGCCAAATTTTTGTACCAGTATTATGTGTTTTCTAGTTAATAAAAACTTAAATTAATATTATGTATATGAAAGGAAAATGTTAGTTGCACTCTTGTGTTTTTTTAATGGTCTCCTGATCTTAGATATATATTATTTTTTAAGAATCAAGTGAGAAAAATAAGAGCAATTTTTTTTTTTACTTTTTTAGAAAATAATATATACCTAGTGAAATACACTAAACAGATAAATATCATAGTTTATGCGGAATTAACAGATATTTATATCTAAGTAAGCAATCACCAAAATATGAAAAATCAAACACAAAGATTTTGGTGACGAAGAGGAAACCTTTTAGAAACAAATCTAAAAGTAAAACCTCTCTGGAGCAGCCAAACCCAGAAAATCCCTATCAAAAGATTATCTAGATATTACAGACACTAAGAACACTTACAAACCGATGTAAGACCTTGACTCTATAAGATCGACAAGCCTCCAACTTGTCACTTCGCTCACAATCTTCTTTAACGTGATTCTCCTTTATCGGACCATTCCTATAGGCTTTTCAATTACGTTCACACTCAAACTAACAAAGATCCTCTAAGAGGAACAACAAGGCTCACAATAGTTCTCTTTAAGCACAACCTCTCACGAATTCTCTGGGGATGAAAATTCGTACATTTCTTTCTATAGAGGTGTATTTATAATAGCCCTATCATCCCTAAACCTAAGAAGCAATTTCAATTCATTTAAAATTGTTACAGGTAGGCGGCGTCCAGATGGGAACATGTGCCGTCCGGACGGGGCAACAAAACACGTCAAAAAAGTGTTTTTAACACATGGTCGTCTGCAATCTCGTCCTAACGAGATTGCAGACGAGCTATTATGCGGTCTTCTCTTTATGGCCCGTTTTGACCTAGTAAGCTTTAGAATTAGTTAAACCTTGTGAAACATAACTTTGTAGATCTTTGTGTTAGCTTTCCAACGCTGTGAAGCTTGCTCCAATCAAAAACCTATAACTCAAGATATAACATTTTTAGTAAAGGTCGTCAAACAAAAAAATATAGGCATCCAGATGAAGCCTCCATAGTTGAGCATTTTCTGGGGTTGCACCATGTATGACACGTCAGAAAATTTTTTCTTACGTGTCATTTCTGTCGTGTGTGCCATGCTAGGAATATAGTAGACATGAATTTTTTTTTCTGAGGTGTCAACACAGCACCTCAGAAAATTTTAAAAAATTATTAAAAACTATTATTTTTTAAAAAATTTTTCTGGATTTTTTTGAGTTAAAAATTTTATTAATTTAAATTATTTTCAATTAAATTATTATTTATTTAAATTTCTTTCACCAATTTAATTTAAATTATTATTTTCAATTAATTTAATTTTTTAAAATTTATTAATTTAAATTATTATTATTTAATTATTATTTCTCCTTCTTCACATTTTCTACTCTTCAATCTACTGCAGCACACCCAACAGTCCAACACCTGCCAGTTTGTCTCCTTTTCTCACTCTCTTCTTTCTCACTTTCACCATCACCTGCAGCACACCCAACACTGCCTAGAAAAATTCCCCAACAAACCAAACCAACCAGCAGAAAAATCAACCTGACAAAATCAAACCAAACCAACCAAAAAAAGGAAGAAAAAAAAAACAAAAAAAAAAGAGGGAGCTGGGCGTGCAGATCTGAGAGAGGAGAGGGGAGGGAGAGAAGGAAGAGAAGAAGAAAAAGGAAGAAGAGGGAGCTGGGCATGCAGATAGAAGAGGGAGAGAGAGAGAAGAGAAAAAAAAAAAGAGGGAGCTGGGCGTGCAGATCTGAGAGGAGAGGGGAAAGGGGAGGGAGAGAAGAAGAAGGAAAAGGAAGAAGAATAAAGAACAAAAATATTAAAAGAAAGCTGGGCGTAGTGCAGATAGGATAGGGAGAGCTAGAGAGAAGAAGAGAAGGAGAAGATAAATGAAGAAGACCAAAAAAAAAAAAAAAAAAAAAAAAAGAAAGAAAGATAAAGGGGAAAATTCAGTTTACCCGAAGTTTTAAGAGTTTTTCAATTTGAACATCAAAGTTTTAAAATTGACAATTTATTTCCTTAAAGTTTCAAAAAGTGATAATTTAAACATTTTGTCAATTTTTTTCATCTAATTGGACGAAAACTATGAAATGACGAAACTGCCTTCAGGCTATTTTTTTTTAATCTCCGTCCATTTTAACGGAAAATTTTAACGAAATGTTTAAATTGTCACTTTTTGAAACTTTAAGAAAATAAATTATTAATTTTAAAATTTTAAGATTTAAATTAAAAAATTCTTAAAACTTAAGAGAATAAACTGAATTTTTTGTAAAAAAAAAAAAAAAAAAAATTACAGGAAGCTAATGGGCGTGGAGATATATATAGGAGAGGGGGAGAGAGAAGAAAAAATAAATAAATAAATAAATAAAAGAAGAGGAGGGAGCTGGCGTGTGAAAAAATTGAAAGCAGAGGGGCGCGCGGCTCAAGGGAGTGCAAATTGAATTTTCTGACGTGTGGGGTTTAGCACGTCAGCAAAATTTCTGACATGCTAAACTCCACACGTCAGAAAAAATGGGAGAAAAAAATAAATAAATGGGAAATTAATATTATGAAGGAGCTAGGAAGGAGGGAAAGACAAAATATATATATGGCGTACGTACGTTTTGCAGCTGGACATGGCAATTTAAATTTGAAAGAGGCCAGCTAGGGACGCGTGCTTGCAGGGAATTAATTGAAAGAAAAAAAAAAAAAAATCAAAAGCTGCAGGCCAGGCAGGTGGGTATGGCGCGCTGGAGCTGGCCGACAAAGAAAAAAAAAACAAAGCATGCAGGGGTATGGCGCACAGCTAGCAGGGATATATTTAAAAATTAGAATTTTCTGTGGTGGGTAGGTGGCACGCCAGAGTTTTCTGTGGTGGTAACTAGATCCGCCAGAATTTTCTGTTATGGGTAGGTGGCACGACAGAATTTTCTGTGGTGCCCAAGTTTGCAAGATAGAATTTTCTGTGGTGTTATTTTTGGCACGTCACCAAATAATTTTTTGACGTACTAATTTTGTTATGTTATAAATTTTTTGACGTGACAATTTTAACACGTCAAAAAATTTCTGACGTAACAAAAATGACACCATAGAAATGAATTTTTTTTGTAGGTTCTCAAGAATTTTTGTTATCGAGCTCATCTAGACAGGCTTGTATACAAGATTGTAGACGAGGCTCTTTGGAAAAATAGAATTCTTTGAGCGTCTGAATGGTCTTTCTTCTCGTCCGAACGGCAGCATTTTTTATCACCATTTTACTTACCGAATTATGCCAACAAGAACTTACACCTAGGACCAGAAAGACACTATGAAAACCTATAACATTTCTCTATATTAAATAATACTAGTTAATTTTTACAATTTATAATTATTCATAGACTATTTACTATTAAAAAAGTTTTATCTTTACTTGTGCAGGTTGCAGATTAAAAGTGTAGAGGATCATATTATAAATCAAAGCTCCTTTGATAAATCAGGTTTATTTATTCTTTTCTGTAAATTTTTTTATTTATAAATGTATGAATTGAATCTAAAAAATAATTTATAAACAAATTTATTACTAACAATATACTGTTGAATTTCAAAAATGATATATATATATATATACATACATATAATATTTTTAAATTAATATTTTAAATATTAAAAAGGCCCCATCTTAAATTGTCACAACATAGAAAGCAGGCCTGGGACAGTGGGACTCATCTCTAACATATAAACATATATACATTCGTTTTCCCTCCCAATACAACCCAGCCAGTGTGCATGCATGCGGCCATAACCACATGTTTCAGCGCTAAGAAGAAGAAGAAGTAATTAATTTAATTCAGACATACCAATCTGGTAAAAGAATCCATTTAAACCGGAACAACCAGGGCCTCCATTCATGTAGAGTATAAGAGGATCAGCTCCCGGATTCCCTTCCGACTCCACGAAATAGTAGAAGAATTCTACATTGCCCACACTTATGTATCTATATATATATGTATATTAAACCACCATATATCAATATCATCGATTGCCACTCAATATATATATATATATATATAGCAGATCAAAGAAAAAAAACGAAGAAAAAAAAAAAGAAGATATACGTACCCAGTCTCAAGTTTAAAGGGTAATTCACCGGGGAAGCCCGGAAGAGTCTTGACTACCCACTGTGAGATTGCAGTGGCTGAGAGAAGCAGAAGAAGCAGCAAATTCAAGCATACTGAGCTACTTGCTTTGGAAGCCATAAAGAAATTAAGATACTTTTTGTTGTAGTCAATCATCCCACGCACAATGTCCAGAAACGAATATAAATTAATATATGTAGTTTGACAATTGACATGAACACAAGCTCAGCTGTTGACTGTTCGATGTATAATTTTATTGGTGTAGAAAGTTAGGGGAATGACACTGAAATCTTCCGTATAAAAGTTCGATGAAATTTTATTTCCCACGAGCTGACGTCTACCCGGTGGTACGTACGCCCATTTTACTCTGGCAGCTTTATGCCTTTATTCGACCTTATCAAATATTAATGGCTCTCTCTCTCTCTCTCTCTCTAGGTCTTTCTTTTCGTGATTAAATTACAAAGCCTCAACTCATTCGATCACATAAATAATGTCTTTCTTTTCGTGATTAAATTACAAAGCCTCAACTCATTCGATCACATAAATAATACAAACTTTATGTTAGGGGTGACAACAGTTTTTATACGCAATGAAATTAATTTACTTTTTTTTTTATGCAAATTAAATAATCACACTAGTATCCAAAAATAAACTCACATTCGATCACATAAATAATACAAACTTTATGTTAGGGGTGACAACAGTTTTTATACGCAATGAAATTAATTTACTTTCTTTTTGTACAAATTAAATAATCACACTAGTATCCAAAAATAAACTCACAATGTAGAATAATAATCAAGCAATACACCAATATCTAGAGGTTATTATCATATCAAGAATATATGTATTCTTGGATTAAACAGTAATTCACTCAAAATGAATTCAAACTATTGACATCAATCAATACATAGCTTTCG
Source organism: Carpinus fangiana (assembly GCA_006937295.1). Taxonomy (NCBI): domain Eukaryota; kingdom Viridiplantae; phylum Streptophyta; class Magnoliopsida; order Fagales; family Betulaceae; genus Carpinus; species Carpinus fangiana. The sequence continues at coordinate 3,163,405 of CM017322.1, forward strand.
TCATGAGGAGCTATGAAGAAAGCTAGTAGATTTCGTTGACACACCATACTCCATAGTCTTTCTAATTGTATGAAATATCTAATTGTAATTATATGAGATTATGAACAAAAAATTATTATACTAAACTCCAATCAATTTTTAAACAACTTTGTGCCGATGTAGATTAAACAAATATGCTAATAGATCTATGGTTAAGAAAAAAAGTCCGATTACAATCAATATATCCTAGTGATAGAGACGACCAAATCCAAAGTGCATATCTAAAAAAAAGACATTGTCAACGAATTTTGAAGACTCGTCGAAGATAATTGAATAAAGTAAGGGATATGTTATATTTATATATTTCAAATAATAATTAATTTTTTGAATTTTTTTATTTTGTTAGTTATATTTTAAATATTTTTAGTCAATTTTTGTTCAAATTTAATTTTTTTTATTCATGCAAAAACAAAAAAAAAAAAAAAAAAAACTTGACCCCTTAAACCAAAATTTTGACTCCGCCACTGTTTATGGATGATTTATTCTCGGATTTAGATATTCATTAGAAATAGACTAGTGTTGGAAACATTTAGTCCAATGGACTCAAATTGCAATTAACATCTAATATAATTAGAAAATTTCCCCCAACCATGGGAATTGAAAAGGACAAAAAACAATTACAGAGGATAATAGTAAACTCATCTATGAAACATGCCATATAGATTTATTTGTTTTAGCATCTACAGTTTCCTATGTTGATAAAACGAGTACAAATGATGGAGCATCAATTTGGCATGCTACATTGGGACATCTTAGCATGGATAAATTAAAAGCTATGGTTCTAAAAAATTTGGTGACATGGGGTACTTGTCCATGAAAGTTGGGTGAATTATAACCGACTTGGAGTAATTAATGTACAACTCTTTTTCAAAAACGGGCTTCTAATTAAGGACAAAGTATCTAAAATCTTATATGTACTTTTGGATTTTTTATGCCCAGATTTTATACTAGCTCCTATAAAATAAACCAAAATTTCATATCTTTGACAATTTTAGCCCCTATAAAATTCAGCTTAGTCCAAATTTCAGTCCAAAATTCAGAGTAAACTAAAGGCAAATGTGTTTTACACAACTTTTTACCTACCACGCTACCACTTTTTATTATTATTATTGTACTTGTTCATTGTTGTTTTGGTTGCTATTACGCTGTGATTCTATTCTCTAAAGCCTGAAATGAAAGTTCTCCTGTCTTTGTCTTCCGCAGGATGCAACTTCATTATATTTTATTATTTTATTTGTACTCCTATTAAGATAAATTTTTGGATTCGCCACTGCATAAGAGAATTCATTTTCACGTGCAAATGAATAATATTCACTTATACTTCAATATATTATTAGTTAACGGATTGAATTATCTTTGTTCTTTTTTTTTTTTTAGGTAAATTAGGTTTTCATTAAAATCATAATAATGCAATACTCTCAATAATTACAATGTCATGAATAAAATTAGGATAATCTTCCACCAATATTTGCTCTAAATATTGTTGGATTGCTGGAGTAACGCTACTAGTCCCTTTTGTGTCCATCTTAAGTTCCTCTAGGAATAATGTAACTACTAAAATCACAATTGGACTTGTGATTGATCATTATTGAATTTTGATCAAATAGTAATTTTAATAGCTACATAATTCTTGGAGGGACTTAAGATGAACATAAGAGGGACTTCTAGAATTAGTCTGGATTGCTGTCTTCACTAGATAATAATTTCCCATGTTAGCTCTCTTTTTGTGTAGAAATATTGCAAGCATTATTACACACTACGCCCTTGTGGTGTGTAGGGAAAATGGCTTTGGCTTGCCCACTCCACCATCATGAGTGTCCAACATTTGTTATGACTCAAGAAAAAAAAAAAAAAAAAAAAAAAAAAAAAAAAAAAAAAAAAAAAAAAAAAAAAAAAACTAAAGAGGATAATAGTGGATCCATCGCTGAAACATGTCATAACATTCCTTCTTGTTGTATTATGTGGACGAGTGTCCAGCACCTTGCATAAATTAAAAAGAAAATATGTAATTTTCATTATTTGTAGAGTATTATTAGAGGTATTACAATATTTACTATAAATTTTTCACTTATGTTATAGTCACTAAAGTATGAATTGTTATATATATATATATATATATATATATATGATAGTCCACATAACAAAATACTTTTTTTTTTTTGAAGAAACATAACACAATACTTATAATTTGACATACAATTAAGGTCTACTTATCATGCCATCCACTAAACTATAACAATCCACATAACATTCATTTACCTAAAATTTGGATTGCCAGTGAATTTGTAAAAAATTATAGAAAAAATTAAAGAACTCCAAACATTTTTCATTGTTTAATTTTATTTCGATCAATGAGGAACAAAATTAAAAGCTTTTCTTGCCTTTATAGTCGCTTATGTCGAGCGGTATGCATCATTTGTATATTTCATTGTGTACCTTAGATAACACCGCACATTATTAGCTAAAAAAAACAAAAAATGGAAATATCAGAAAAAGAGAAAAAAAAAAAGAAAAAGATAATGTTGTGTATATTATTAAAAAAAGTAACCCTGCAACTTGACCACCAACAAACCAAGGTCGCTAATCAGTATCCAGTGTTAGGTCTAGAGATTTTATCCATTGCTCAATACCGTTATGGGGCATACCCATGTCATGGTCACCATTGCAGGAAGAGTTAAAAAAAAATCATCTATAAAAATTATTGTTCATCGAAAAAAAATATAAAAATAATAGTGAGGTACAAAAAGATAGCACATATATATAAAATTAAGTTCTCAATAATTATATATATTGTACATATTGCTATAAATTAGGTGGAAGTGTGGAACCAATAATCACTACAACCATCAATGAATTAATTAGAGAAGTTGGAGATGGGAACTTTGGGTGTCTTTGGGAAGGGGCTTGAAAAATGAGTGGATCAGTATTATAGCAAATTTGATTAATGTGAGAAAAAAAAAAGTAAGAATATTTTATATAAAAAGTAAAAAAAAAAAATTATTTTATAATAATTTTTTTTATTTGAATAATAATAAAAAATAATTAATGTGATGAAAAAAATAAAAATATTAAAATTAATTTTGAGATAAATAATGAAATTAATATTTTATTTTTTTCTCCTTCCCTGCCCGGCCCTTTGGCAAACGGTGCCCTGAAGACCAGACTTAGCAAGCCTGTATGAATGAGAATTTTATGATATGGGATAACATCAGAGGTGTCAGATGTGTACTCCAAGGTGATAATTAAAGACTGTTCCCTGTTGTCATGTTAGGAGAACGAATTTTTTACTTGGAACAGTTATTAATATTAAAATATATGATATAGTAGGATATTTTATTTATGTTAGAGCATTCCTAGTTTTTTCATCATATTTTTTACATTTAAAGATCTAAATTATTTTTTCTTTCATGTCAATATACATCATAATGTTGTAAAATCAAAGAAAATAACAAAATAATAGAAAGAGATTGCAACCGGAGACGATAGAGGGTGGCCGAAGCCGAGTCGATGGTGTTGCTGAACAAAGACCTCAAAAGAGGCCGATAAAATCTCCAAAGAGACAAGGTTGTCCTCAAAAGAGGTAGGAAGGGAAGGGTGGTGGAGGGGAAAAGGAAGGAGAGGTGAGGAAGAGAAGGATGAAAACCAGTTCAGCAAGACTATGGTTTTAGGAGAGAGAACAGAGAGAATGGGTTTAGAGACAAGGAAAAAAAAACCAAATGTAGAGAGAGAAAAAATAGAGAAATAAACCAAATACTAAGAGAGAAAAAAAAAAAAAAAAAAGTGGGGGGGGGGGGGGGGAAGNGGAAAGAAAGAGAAAAAAAAAAGAAAATGGAGAAATAAATGAAAAGTAAAAAGGAAGAGAGAGAAAATATATTTGTTTAATGAATATGTGAGTGAATAGTAAATTTTATATTTGATAATTTATTGTTCATAGTATTATTTTTTTTGTTAAAATGGTGAGATTGAAAAGTAGCATTTTAAGCCTTTTTAGTTAAATTACCTTTTCAAAGTAATCAAAAAATAACTTTAAAAAGGCTGCAATGAATGTTCTTAGAGAAAGTCTGGTGAGAATGCTCTTAGAATATATGTTATGATGGGATATTTGCCTTATTGAATAATGATTGTAATTGATGGCAATTAAATTTATTTCTATTTAAGTTTGATGAAATAATGAGAAAGAGGGAAAAAAATTATTTTAAACCTTGTGTTTTAAAAGGTTTTATGTTTTCTTTAATGAATTTAAAGTGTCTAAATTTCCTTAAAATTTAACAATCTATCACGTCCCGTTGCCTGTTTGTGAAAGCATTCACGTAAGTCATTTTGCTTAGTCCCAAGAAGCACCTACCTGTCGAACATGGAGAGCACCCTGCACACTTCTATAATTTCCCCATATGCGAGAGAGCAAATAATCAAAATTCTGCACAAGGAAAAGGATGAAGAAATCAAATGATCAGATGAACTCTCCTGCCTGTCTTATCACATAACAACGGTTAAAGTAGTGATTAATTAGGGAAAAATTCATTTCACGCTTTTGAAGTTTCATGAGTTTTTCAATTTGAACTATAAAATTTAAAAATTGACAATGTATTCCCTCTAAAACTTAAAAAAATTTCTATTTAAACCATCCGTCAATATTTTCCGTCTAAATTGATAGAATTCATTCCACGTGTGTGTCACGTGAGATACTAACCCTTTTCTTCCAATTTTTCCCTCAATTACAAATGGATTGGCAGCCCAATGACGACGTTTTGCAGGTGAGTGCTACACTTAATGCCTCCCCTACTGCCATTGGAGCTGAAAATGGGAACTTCAGCTCTACGGTATTCGTCTTCATCATCATCCACGACTTGTCAGGTGGAACAAACGTCGTTTGCCGATTGCCCTCCTCCGAAGACGGCTTCGCCGTCGCCACCGCCGGAGAACGCCTTCTTTGGCTTCCATGCTGTTGATAAAAAGTGCCGAATATCTACTGTGAAAACAATAAATGGTTCATATTGGTGAGTGATAGAATGAGAGAGGTGTTGAGAGTTGAGACCCAAGAGCTAGTTGTTCATACGTAGACAGATTTCTTTTTCTATTTCATCTTCTTTGATTTTGCATCACAGTAATTGAAGTTTGTTTTCTTATTCATCGAACAAACAGGGGAGAACAGAGTGACGTTGTGGGTTGTGAAAAGAACTAAACAATTATACCGAAACATGTAATTAAATGCAAGTGATCATTAATTTAGTGCTTTTTGATGAATTCTTTGATCCCTGCAATAAGCTTATCCGTTTGGGCAGACGTATTTGGGTACATATCCACTGCAATTTTGTTAAGATAGAAGGCAGAAGCTATGTCCCATTCCATGGCTAATCAATATCTGACAGCTCCACTTCCTTGTTAGCCTTCTTCATGGCTTCGTAATACTCCATCTTTGTGTCTATCACCAAGTCATTCTCTGCTATGCACAGCAGCAATGGCGGCAGGTTGAGTTCCTCCAATGGCGGCGCTGAAGACCCCATCGAAAAGGTTATTAGGTGATCTTTGGTGCACCCTGCCAGCAACGCAAAGCCAAGAAAGTTGTCCACCATGTCTAGCGTTAGGAATGGTGAGTGCAGTTGCTCTAGCTCCGACATGCTCCTCCACCGTACAAATCCTGGGTGGATCAGAATCCCTCCGGCGAGTCTCAACGGGTTCAAATCTATCTTTTCGGCTCTAGCCACTTCATGGACGAAGTTTGCTTCAGAGCTATGAAGGGTGAGATCGCTCAACTATCACGCGTGTATTGTTCAAGAGGGACCTCGCGGCGAGCAAAAGGAGCAAGAATAGGGTGGTGGGTTGTTAATTTCCCATATATTCTTTCTTGCTCCGGAGAAAGTGAGAAATTAGGGCATTCACAATGGAATAGCTAATTTTTTATGTAAAATAACTCCTCAAAACTTAATTTATCTAGTTTAGCTAATGAGTTTTTAAGGGACTCTTACATTCGATTAGTTATATTTTTATCTATATCATATAATTTTTATTTGTTTTTATTTTTTAATATGATTGTATTTTTCTTAAATATCTTATTTTTCAACTTTTGAGAAAAAAAGTGATGTGGAGAGAGAAATAATAGGAGAAAATTTTGGAAAAAATGAGATGTGAGAGAGAAATAGTAGGATAAAATTTTGAAAAAAGAGAAAACAGGTGAGAAAAACAATAAAAAAAATTTGGGAGAGATAGTAGGAGAAAAAAAGACATGGGAAGAAAATTTAGGAAAATAGCTCTTTGAATAGTACCGCTACATGTAGCTTTTTTTTTAGTTCATTTAATAAAATATCTATTCTACATTTTTTTTAGCTTATCCAATGTAGAGGGTATTTTATCAATTTAAGGAGCTATTTTAGATAAAAATGTCATTTAGCTCATCCATTGTGAATGCTCTTAGAAGAGGAAGATAGATTGATTTCAAAAGGGGGTTGAAGGGTAATAACGTAAATTAAGCATATAGATTGAGTGCAAAATTGGAAGAGAAGGCCTTAATATCTCAATATTAAAGGAGGGTTTAAATTGAAAATTTTTAAAACTTTAAGGAGGTATATTGCCAATTTTAAAATTTGGGGTTCAAATTGAAAAGCTCATGAAATTTTTGGGGGTAAAGTGAATTTTTTCATAATAATAATAATAATAATTTTTTATTATTATTATTTTATCAAGTTTAAGCTTTTAAGAAAAAGTGGTAATTACCTTTTTTCCCCATGAACTACAACGTCTTGACACTTTTCCCATTTGAACTACCAAATATGACAATTGACCTCATCAAACTACTCTCTTATGACACATTTCCCTCTTCTGTCATTCAAAGGGATTAAAACTAACGATCAACGATCATGTGACTTGCATGTGCCATTTTAAATTTTTTTTCTTTTCATTTTTGCCCTCATTTTATATTAATAAAATGAAACTTATACCCACCGTGAGATTGCAGTGGCTAAGAGAAGCAGAAGAAGCAGCAAATTCAAGCATATGAGTTACTTGCTTTGGAAGCCGTTAATATTTAACATACTTTTTGTTGTAGTTGATCATCCCACGCGCAATGCCCAGAAACAAATATAAATTAGGGTTAAATGTCTAATACCTCTATGGGATTTCACAATTTTATTTATTTATTTTTTTCATAGGGTTTGATTTTTATCACAGAGTCCTTGTAGTTTTGATAAATGACCAAAAAATTAGTCAATCTGTTAGTTGACTTAACGGAAGTCTAGTCACCGAAACGTGGCCCTATTAGAAGTTGACACATGGTATAACTTGGCACATCATCATTATTCACACTGCCACCTAATTAAAAGCAAATATCCAATTAATAAATTAAAAATGCTTAAAGTTGTTTTTTTTTAAAACACCTAATTAAACAAACAAAATAACTAATAATATAAAACAACTTCAACCTCTTCCATTGATATTCACGAACAGGTGAAGAAAAAACTCCAACCCAAACCCTTGCCACCACGACCCGACCCAACCCAACCCCTGTCTCCGGCCAAATCTCCACATCAAAAAACTTATTGACCCTAGGATTATATATATATATATATATATATATATTTATATATATTACACACAAGCAAAGGACTCCTAAAACGAGGGATAAGTCAAATCCAAGTGTCCAACCCCCTTTTGTCTTTTTCCATGGAAGTGGCCGGGGTGGGGATTATTGGCAAAGAGCCTTCTTGGCTAAGGGAAAGGAACTTAATTCATTCAGAAACCAACCATTAGTGAAGAGTTATTAACAATCAATAAGAAGAAGTAATTTAAGACATACCAATCTAGTAAAAGAATCCATTTAAACCGGAACAACCAGGGCTTCCATTCATGTAGAGTATGAGAGGATCAGCTCCCGGATTCTCTTCCGACTCCACGAAATAGTAGAAGAATTCCACATTCCCCACACTTACGTATCTATATATATGTATATTAAACCACCATCAATATCATCGATTGCCACTCAATATATATATATAGCAGATCAAAGAAAAAGAAGAGTAAGATCGACATACCCAGTTTCAAGTTTAAAGGGTAATTCCCGGGGCTAGCCTGGAAGAGTTTTGACAATCCACTGAGAGACCGCAGTGGCTGAGACAAGCAGAAGGAGCAGCAAATGCAAGCACAGTACTGAACTACTTGCTTTGGAAGCCATAATTAAGAGGTTTTTTGGTCTGTCAAGCTGAGCCCCCTGCAGCTACATTAATGCATCTTAACAAGGCTTCAAATTGATTGTGGATTTACATGAATCTCCCACCTAGCTTCCCCACTTTGAAAAGAATAATAAATAAATAAATAAAAGACAAAAGAAAAAGTAGATTGACATGAATAGACGATTAGCTGTTAATTATTGGCTATATTATTATTATTATTATTATTTTGAAAAGGAGAATCTTGTATCATTTCATTACTAGAAAAAAGACTCCCAGAGACTATAAACGTCAAGAAAGTTAGGCATATATAGAAAGTTAGGCAAATGACATGGGGTAGTTTTTTTTTTCTTTTTGACATGTCCACACAAAGGAAGGGAGAGGGGAGATTCGAACTAATGACCTCCACTTTATAAAGCGTGATTCATAACGGATTGAACTACCTATTGGGGACTACATGGGGGTAGTTTAGATGAATTATAATCGACTTGGAGACTTGGAGTTTAGCATATATAATAAAGAATTAATGTGCAACTCCTTTTCCAAAACTGGCCTCTAAGAGCATTTCCAGCAGTATAGCTAAAATGGGGAAAAAAAAGAAGCTATATTTAGATATTTTGGCCATTTTTTTTGCTCAAATAGAATAGCTTAGGATTAGCTATTATACCTTAACTGTTACAGTGAATAGCTATTTGCTATTCACGGTTCACTGTAGCACACTAGATTGAATTTTAATATAATATAATATTACTTTTAATATTACTTTTTCTTTTTAATTAAGTATTGTCAAATAGACAAAAAAAAAAAAATAAGTATTGGCAATAATATAATAAAAAAAATGAGAAATAATATTTTAAAGCAAGTAGCTAATAGAATAGAGAATTTGTTAGAGTTGACATTAAAAAATGAGTAGCTAAAATAAAAAATTGTACTTTTTGTCTAGTTATAATAGCTATTACTGCTGAAAATGCTTTAAGGAGAGAGTATCTAAAATCTTATGTATATATACCTGGTTAAGAATATTGCACTTAAATTATGTGAGACAATTTAGATCGTAACAAGAATTGTGCCAAACTGAGGTGGTGTTTGACAAAAGTTTTATGGATGTACTGTTCATGGATGTACTGTTCATTATTTTGTCTTTTTCATAATAAACCTTTTAAGGTCACCGAAATGCCCCTCCTTTCTTCTTCACCTCCTTCTCTCCTTTATACCCTCCTTTCTTCTTCACCTCCACCACCACCAACGAAGGCGTCAATTTATCTACTGCTATATATTAAACCCACACCTCTCTTTCTTTGACAATTTATATATATATATATACCACACCCCCACCACCGTCACCTTTGTTTTCTATATGTTCCTCAAAACCCAAGCATTCCACGGAAGAAAGAACCAGAGAGGAGAGAAAGAAAAGGAAGCCCTTTTGAGCTTTTTGTTTCAGGAACAAGTCAAGCACCAAGTTTGAAGCAAACCCAGTTGGTTCTTTGTTGGAGGAAGGCTGAGAAAGATTTTTTTTTTTTTTTGGGTGGGTTTTTTTTTTTTTTTTTGGGGGGTTTGGATTGATTTACAGAGTATATACTGCGATTCAAGCGCAGTTGTATTTGGAGAATCTTGGGTTTCCGACGTGCGGGGCGCAGGATTGGATCATGGAAAATGGTTGTGGCGGTTTTGGTGGGTAAACCGGTGTGTCGCAGAACGTGTGGAAGAGGCCGTCCTGGCGAATCTGGTCGGAGACGGCGCTGAGGCCGAAGTCTGAGACCTTGATTTGCTCGATTTCTTCAGCCGTTTAGATCTGGGGTCGATTTCTGGGGCACCCTCCGGTTTGACGGCCAAGATTTCCCGGAGGCTTCGTCGACTGTTGAAGTCTTGCTGTACGGACTCGGGGATTACGAACCGTTCGATCCCGTCGACTGTTGAAGTCTTGCTGAAGGCGTGTGATTGGGGGAATGAACAAGCCTTATGGTGAAAAAACGCAGAGAGGAGTCGCTGGTGAAGGAACCGCGTTGGAGGGGAGGAAAACCGTGGAGAACAAAGGAGATTGAACAAAACGTGTTGGAGGAAACCCAACAAAATAAGGGCAAAAATGTCATATTATTCAAACTCTAGTCAAACATTGTGACGCTACAGTACATCCGAAATCTACAGTAGAACCAAAAACGGGTTTTCAAACAACCCCTGAATATGTTTTGGTTTTTATTTATTGAAAAAGTATTCTCATGTGACATAAAAGTTAAAATTATTTGTTCTTTCTTTTTCAATTTTGTACTTTAAGGAGTGTTTTGTTTTTCTTATTATTTATTAATGTATTTATCTTGAGAACAGAAAACAAAAACAAAGACACAAACAAATGGGACTAGGGTAGCATAACAGAATTCATTTTCACGTGCTAATGAAAAATATTCACTTATACTTCAATATATTATTAGTTAATGAATTGAATTATCTTTGTTTTTTTTTTTTTTTTAGGTGAATTAGATTTTCATTAAAATCATAATAATGCATTACTCTCAACAATTACAATGTCATGAATAGACGTAGGATAATTAATCATCCACCCATATCTGCTCTAAAGATTGTTGGATTGCCGTCTTTGCTAGATAATAGTCTGTCATGTTTGATCTCTTTTCGTGTGCCTCACATACCGTGATTGGAGACATTTAAGCACCATCTTCGCATAATCAATCAGTTGCCCGTACTGATTTCAACATTGTCCATTCATCCACAATCCATCTGCTATTTCCATTACATCACCCTCCAGTATGATATTCTGAATACCCAAGTCTCTACTAAATTTCACAACCTTCCATGTCGCATATGCTTCAACAATTGTAGGATCATCTATATAAGGTTGAAGGAGCACATGGTTGCCAAAGCGTTTCCCTCAAGCATGGCCTCTAACAAACTGCACCCACGGCCGTTACCTTTCTTGATTTATTTATCGTTGCGTCCTAATTAACTTTTATCACTCAACATGGTGAAATATCAATTTTATATTACTATTTTAGTCTAGCATCCTTATTAATTATTTCACAAAATAGCCAAGCCATTATAATGCCAATTACCTCATAATGTACGTGGAATAGTAATGCAAGCATTATTACGAGGGTGTTTGTTAAATACGAGCACACTCCCCTAAGTTTTTTTTATAATGCACTGTTCACAAATAAAAAAATAAATAAAAATGATTGATATGGAAAAATGAAACAGTGGTATTGAAAAGTGAAAAAATTTGTTTTGTAGTGATTTTTTTATTTGAATAGTAAATGATGTGATATAAAAAATGAATGATTTGATATATATATATATTTTTTTGGAAAAATAAAGTGAATAGTGTGATGAAATGTGGGTAAATATGTTGTAATGGGGTGAAAGTTAATATCACGCCCCACTATGGGTGCCCAACATTTGAATGGTCAATTCCATAATCGACTACGAACATAAGAGTATGAATTTGCAAAGTTTATGGTTTAAGATATTATTCGTTATAATTTTTGACTCACACCATAAACTATATTTAATACAATTTATGGACCATTTACATGCACATGATAAATAATTAATAAAGATAAACATATGTCCCTAATGGGTAGCTCAATCGGCTGTGGACCACGCCTAATGAAACAGAGGTCAGAAGTTTGAATTCCCCTCCCCCCTTCCCTTGTGTAGACATGTCAAAAAAAAAAAAAAAAAAAAAAAAGATAAACATACAAACTAGTTATATCTAATATGCTCAAATAAATAAATCAGTTACTAACAACTTATTTAATATAAGCTAAAATGTCTTACAAAATATTGGAGTTTCAACCACTATCCCCAAAATGCTAGGATCATTATTTGGAGTAATGCCAAGCGTTATTAATTAGATCACACCTTTATGATGTGTAGGGAAACAATTTTGGGTTGCCTACAATGGGAGCCCAAAACTTATAACCAAAAAAAAAAAGAAAAAAACTAAATAGGATAATAGTGTATCCATCTCAGAAACATGTTATAACATTCCTTCCTTTTATACTCTGTTGCTGAGTGTCCAGCTCCCTGCACAAATTAAAAAGAAAATATGTAATTTTCATTATTTTTTTGGATATTAGAGGTATTATAGCTTTTATTACAAGTTCTTTACAAACTCAAGTAGCAATTCACATGTCATTTACTATGTGAGTCACTAAAATGTGGACTACCATGTGATAGTCCACCACATAGTACTTAGAACGTTTATGAATTAACATGACAGTCCTCGTACACCTTTTACGTCATTCACTGAAATGTTGTGGTCCACATAACACTCAGTTTGCATAAAATATGGATTCCCACACGAGTTTGTAAGGAAATTATAGTAAAAGCTGTAGTATTCTAAACATTTTCCTTCTTTTTATTTATGTAACGCTGAAGAAGATAAGTAAAGCTAAGAGGCCTATAAATAGTTGAAATCCGATTTTCAGCTCATTTCCTCTCATTTCTCTCCTCACCCACAACCCAACACACCTCATGGCTCTCCTATAAGGTTTGCTCAAACCCCTAGTGTAGTGATCTTTCAATGATTCAAAAGGAAGATCTAACACAAGAATCACGATCCTCGATGCTAAAATACTACGTACTTTGACTGATCACTTTGAGGTAAAATTGTAAAGCCTAGTTTTACTTGTAGTTGAGTTGATTTTTGAGGTTCAATTCATGCCTAATCCATCAAATATTTTTAGGTTTCTTGTGTTTAAAGGAGTTCTAAACCGCGTGCAAACTACGGGTTGAGGTTTCTTACCTTTAAAGTCGTGTATGTCAAGCGGTATCCATCATTTGTATATTTAATCGTGTACCTAGATAGACAACAACGCACATTACAAGCCATATAAAAAGAATTGTCAACAACGAAAGTAAAAATTGCTGATCACCTTCAATATATTAAAATGATGCGGTAGTAAAAACTAGCAATTAAATTAGCATTTGTAAAAATAATAATAATAGCTAATTGATGACTTTCTCTACCACATCATCTTAATTTTATGGTAGTTATATAACAGTTTACTAAATAACATTACTCATATAAAAACTAACCCTGCAACTTGACCATCGACAAACCACGGTCGCCAATTAGTATCCACCGTTAGGCTTAGGGAATTTATCCATTGCTTAGTACTAATATGTGTGACAAGCATGTCATGGTCGCCACTGCAGGAAGATTAAAATTTGCAATTGTCAAGCATAAAATTTGTCACACCCCTAGATGGATCGATTAATTTTGAGGCCTAAAGCAATAATTTTAAGGAAATGCATTTTTTATATTTAAAAATTAATTTTAATATATATATATTTTATCATTATACTAACTAAATTTAGTTTGGTCTATTGTACTTATAGACTCTAAATCTCTCATATCTATAGAAATGAACGGCCCAAATACAAAATTATCAGAGAGAATAAATTTGGCTACGAATTAAGTGTCGAAACTCCAATAGAGGGGGAGATAAAACGCACTTACATTCCTTATTTTTTCTTAAGGTTTTTTTATTTTTTATTTTATTAATTTTTTTTTTTTCATTTGACGGCCTTTCTTGTGCAGGGGCGGAAGTAGAATATTTAGTTTGGAGGGCAAAATTTTTTTTTAAAAAAAAAATGAGGGAGGAGGGGGCAAAAACTAATTTTTAAAGCTATTTTAAAAAATAAAAATAAAAATTTTTAGGACCACCACTTGGACCCCCCCTAGCCCACGGGTAGTTCTACCCCTTGGCTTGGGAGGCTGGGGACCCCTCAAGCCCAGGGCTAGTTCCGCCCCTGTCCTTAGGCAATGACCTGAGTAGCTTACCTATAGAGCCAGCCTAGCTTGTTCCTTCCTACATTAAGAGCATCTCCATCAGACACTTCAAACTAACTTTTTTGTTAAATTTAGCAGTTTTCTTCCTCCAACAGACCCTTTAAAATAGCAGTTCCCTCTAAATATGCTAGAGTGAAGTTCACTGCAGCACATGTTAAGTATTTTTTGTTGTTCTCTCTCTCCCCTTCGCTGGTTCATCTTCTCTCCCCTCTTCTGTTTCTCCATGATCACCCGCAAATTCCTTCCAAAAGTACCAGAAAATCTCAAAGAAATCCAAATCAACAGACCCGATCGAAGAGTACCCAAATCAACACGCCCATGCTTTTCAATAGCGGAAACATATGCAAATTTTTGCTTCCAAAACCAAAATCTTGAGCAAAAACAGAGAAAGAATCGCATGGAAAAGAACAAAGTCGTTACCGGGCGAAGAAAATGAGCTCTTCGATCCACAGCGGAGGCTAGCGTGAGGCTGGAGCTGGCCCGACCCAACTCCTCCGGGAATCGGAAACCCATTTCGACGAAACCCATTTCGACGAAACAAACTCGCTGAAATTCCCTTCCTTCATAACGACGACGTCTTTTTCGTCCACTTCCGGCTCCTTGTACTCTCCGTCCTTGTACGTCGACTCGTCGAGATCGTCATCATCGACGAAAAGGGGAGGAGAGCGGTGAGGGAGAGAAGAAATGGGAAAGAAAATGGGTGAGGGAAATGCAGGTGAAAGAAATGGGAAATAAAATGAAAAGATAAAAAATAATAAAATAATATTAAAAAATGATATTTAATTAAAATAGATAGTTAAAATAGAAGTTCTGTTGGAGTGTGAAGTGAAAAAGTAGTAGCTAAAATGAAAAAAAGTGAATAGTGAGTGGCTATTTTAGCCACTCTTGTTGGAGATGCTCTAAGGGAGTCCATGGATGTGAACCAGTACTTCTCACCGTCATTGCACAACATGGATTTCATATCATACAATAATATGGGGAATTACAAGAATTTGTTATATTATGTGAGATTAAATCTTAAAAGATAAGCTCATTTGGTAGCGCTTTTTATGATAGCTTTTTTTTTTTTAAAAAAAAAGGAAAAATAAAAGAAAAATAAAAATAAAATAAAATTATTGACAAATAATTCAAAACACTAAAAATTACTTTTATGTTTATGTCGCATCACAACCGAAAAAAACAAAAACACTATTTAAATGTTTTTACCAAATAAACCCAATGAGAGTATGTTAGTGTGTGTGTTTTTTTTTTTAATGACATGTCCACAAAGGGAAAGAGGAGATTCGAACTAATAACATCCGCTTCATTAAGCGTAATCCAGAGCCGATTGAGCTATCCCTTAAGAACGTATGTTAGTGTGTTTTGAGAGTACTTTTTATTTTTGGCTTGAAAAACTATTTTTTATGTCACACCACTTTTGTGTTTTAAGAAGTACTACAGTTGTAAATCCCATCAAAATTAAGCTTGGCCTCCCATCCTTGATAATGAAAATTTATAGTTCCCACGTACCCTCATATAGGTATTGGTGTAACTAATATTAATCGATCACTATCAAATACTTAGAGAAGTTGGAGATAGCTAGGAACCTGAAAACCAGGATTTGCAAGCCTGTTTCAGTCAGATTTTGGTGGTATGGGACAGCATCATCGATGTCTAATTTGTAGTCGTCCAAGGTGGCGTTGCACCTAAAGAATTCTTTGATTGTTCCCTGTTGGCATGCATATTACATTTACACGAGTTTTTACTAAACCAAAGACAATGTCATACATGAGTAATGCTAGAAGTTTTTCATGTGTATTTCTTGTGTCACTCCAAAAATGATGTACCTTCTAAAATTACTATTAGGCTTGTGATGAATTAATATTGATTTTGATCAAATTGTGATTTTAAAAGCCACCTCAATCTTAGAATGACACAAGAGTAACTTTTAGAATTAATACTTGCTATATGCTTAGACTGCAGAAACACATACCGGTCGAACATGAAGAGCATCTTGGACACTTCTATAATTTCCCCATATGTTTATGAGCATATAATCAAAATTCTGCCAAAAGAAAAGGGCGCAGAAAACAAATCAGATGAACTCAATTGCATGAGAATGAGAGATAGATAGAGAGATTTACTTTGCACCAAAAATCGCCAGTTCTTCTAGGTGATGACAGCTTGAAATTTGTAGAGTTTTCTATGAGAGATCTTGGAGCTCTTTCTTCTCTTGCGTTGGGTGATATGAAAGCACAATTGGGTCCCAATATATTGAATTCGTTTATTAGCTCTATGCACTAAATAGCAAGATTAATGATCACTAATTAGTCTTTCTGCCAATATAAAGAGAATCGTTAAAAATCAAAGATCCTTAAAAGTGATAATCCATGCATCAAACCTGGACTATTGCTGAATATGCCTCATGGCAGCTTGCATTGGTCGAACCAGCGTAATTCCCATTGCAACTACTTTTGGCTGACTGAAATGAAATACGTACAACAACTATGAAAATGCATCATACTTTAATCATTTAGAATTAAGGGCTTAGTAATTTACTTATCAATCAAAAGCTATATATATATATATATATTCTAACTAGCTACCTCATACATGGCATCGGATATTAAAGCCATCCGGTGTGCATATGGGACCTTTGTGTTCGTTTGTAGATACATATTTGTATGTGCGGATCCCATCAAGTATCCCTGATACGATATTATTTTTAACAACATTATATTCATTAGAAAGAAGAAGAAGAAGAAAAGGATGTGTAATTAGATCATGCATGTATATATTTACTTTGAGATTCACATGAGGCATAATTCCTGCTTCATTGCCTGCAAGTCAATAAAAAAGAAGCAGGGTTGAGTACTGTATGATTCATAGAATTAGTTTAGTTAATTACCACAACCGGGTAATTGACTTCAGTGGGGGTAATTAATTAAGTTACCATTTATTATATCTTGAGCAAGAATTGGAATAATCATTCCTGCATATGAATCGCTTCCAAGAAACACAGGATTGGTCACAAAATCTGGGTGTACGCCCAACCACTGCAATATATATAAATTAATTAATGTAAATAATATTAGAGCATGGACAATTATAAATAACTTCGGTAGCCTTTTCGTTTCTTTTGATGACAGTATAATATAATTGTATTTTTGGTGTATTTACTGCCTACTCACATTTCTTAGAAACTCATAGTTTTGTGCGGCCGATTTTGTGTCTGATGTGTTCCAAGCCACCGTAGTTGTTGCATATGAGAAGCCAGCACCCACAGGGGCATCTAGAAATATTATGTTGGCAGTCTGGAAAAGTATGACAGTCCCAAAAGTTAAATGAAAAATTGTCCAAAATTGCTGTAATAGATTCAAATGTGTATCGTTCTCAAGAAGTAACTCAATTGATTGAGACTACGTCTAATAAAGTAGAGGTTATCAGTTTGAATCATCCTCCCCTCTGATCTTGTGATCTTGTGCGGACATGTGAAAAAAAAAAAAAAAAAAAAAAAATTCAAATTTGTACCTTTATCCATGTGTTTGGTTCATATTCCAACGTTGGTAAGCCCCCAATGTAATCAGTAATATTGAATTTTAATGGGCCTACAAAAGAACATTAACTCATCAATATCGTCAGAATCTCCCCAATTTGCTGCGGGTTATGGTATGCATTTAAAATTTAAAAAATAAAATTTGTGGCTGAGAAACAGCCACATTTTATCTTTGTTTTGCTTTCTCGATCATTGTAATTTGAGCTATTTTAATGTCCACACTTCACTAATTTGCCAAATTTTTGTAGTAGTATTATGTGTTTTCTAGTTAATAAAAACTTAAATTAATATTATGTATATGAAAGGAAAATGATAGTTGCTCTCTTGTGTTTTTTTAGTTGTCTCTTATCTTAGATATATATTATTTTTTAAAAAATCAATTGAGAAAAATAAGAACAATTTTCCTTTTTACTTTTTTTGAAAGTAATATATACCTAAGACCAGAAAGACACCATGAAAACCTAAAACATTTCTCTATATTAAATAATACTAGTCAATTTTTACAATTTATAATTATTCATAGACAATTAATTATTAAAAAAGTTTTATCCTTTTGTTTTTTTTTTTTTTTCTAATCAAGCGAAGGAAAGGGGGTTAAATGATTAATGAAACACAAAAGAGAAAGACATCCTAACAACAAAGCCCAAACGATAAATTGCAGTATCTTTACTTGTGCAGGCTAGGTTAAAAGTGTTGAGGATCTTATTATAAATCAAAGCTCCTTTGTTAAATCAGGTTTAATTATTCTTTTATATATATATAATATTTTTTTAAAAAAAAAATTAATATTTTAAATCCCCATCTTAAATTGTCACAACATATAAAGCCGGCCTGGGACAGTGGGACTCATCTCTAACATATAAACATATATACATTCGTCTTCCCGAATCCCGCTACAACCCGGCCAGTGTGCATGGATGCCGCCATAACCACATGTTTCAGCGCTAAGAAGAAGAAGAAGAAGAAGAAGTAATTTAAGACATACCAATCTGGTAAAAGAATCCATTTAAACCGGAACAACCAGGGCCTCCATTCATGTAAAGTATAAGAGGATCAGCTCCCGGATTCCCTTCCGACTCCACAAAATAGTAGTAGAATTCCACATTGCCCACACTTATGTATCTATATATATGTATATTAAACCACCATATATCAATATCATCGATTGCCACTCAATATATATATATATATATATAGCAGATCAAAGAAAAAAAACGAAGAAAAAAAAAAAGAAAGATATACGTACCCAGTCTCAAGTTTAAAGGGTAATTCACCGGGGAAGCCCGGAAGAGTCTTGACTACCCACTGTGAGATTGCAGTGGCTGAGAGAAGCAGAAGAAGCAGCAAATTCAAGCATACTGAGTTACTTGTTTTGGAAGCCATAAATATTTAAGATACTTTTTGTTGTAGTTGATCAATATCCCACGCGTAATGCCCGTAAACGAATATAAATTAATATATGTAGTTTGACAACCGACATGAATACAAGTTCAGCTGTTGACTGTTCGATGTATAATTTTATTGTAGTAGAAAGTTAGGTGATTGACACGGGAACCATCCGTATAAAAGTTACATGAAATTTTGGCTCTTTGCCGATAGATGGGACTGAACTTTGTAAAGTTTCAAAAAAAATTTCTCAAAATCAATTTCAATATTTTTATTTTTTTATATCACATTAATTACTTTTTATTATTTTTTAAATAAAAAAATCACTAGAAAACAAAAAAATTTTCTTTTCTATACAAAACATTCTTACTTTTTTCCTCACATCAATCAAATCTGTTATAGTATCAATCCACTTCCTCCAGTCCAGTCCAGTCCAGTCCATTCCCAAACACAACTTTATGTCCCCCGAGCTGACGTCTACCTAGTGGTACATACTCCTTTTTACTCTGGCTGCTTTATTCCACCTTACCAATTATTAAAATGGCTCTATGAGGTGAACACCAGTTTTTTATACACAATGAAATTAATTTACCATTTTTTTTGCCAATTAAATAGTCACACTAACATTCAAAAATAAACTCATAATGTAGAATAATAATCAAGCAATACACCAATATACTAGAGATTATTATCACATCAAGAATATGTGTATTCTTGGATTAAACATTAATTCACTAGAAATTAATTCCAACGATCGACATCAGTCAATACATAACTTTCGTAATGAGAAGCTATGATGAAAGGTAGTAGAGATCATTGACACTCCAAACTCCACAATCTTTTTTTTTTTTTTTTTTGAATGGTAACTCCATAGTCTTTCTAATTGTATGAAATATCTAATTGTAATTATATGAGACTATGAATAAAAAATGATTATATTAAGCTCCAATCAATTTTTATACAACTTTGATCAAGGGAACCTGGGATGTGTTTGGGAAAGGGCTTGAAAAATGAGTGAATCGGTACTGTAAGCTGCAACAAATTTGATTAATGTAAAAAATATATATATTTTATATAAAAAAAGTAAAAAAAAGAAATATTTTGTAATAATTTTTTATTTAAATAATAATAAAAAATAATTAATGTGATAAAAAAATATATTGAAATTAATTTTTAAAAAAATAATGAAATTGATATTTTATTTTTTTTCTCCTCCCCTGCCCGGTCCTTTGGCAAACGGTGCCCTGAAGACCAGACTTGCAAGTTGCAAGCCTGTATGAGTGAGATTTTTATGACATGGGATATTGGATAAAATGCATTTTGAGTTGTCGTAATTAACTCAAAATGGGTCAAATGTGTACTCCAAAGTGATAGTTAAAGACTGTTCCCTGTTGTCGTAATTAACATCAGGTGTCAGATGTGTACCCACTGGGCCACTGTTCCCTTTTGTCATGTTAGGAGAAAGAATTTTTTGCTTAGAACAGTTATTAATATTAAAATATATGATATAGGATGATATTTTATTTATGTTAGAGTATTTTTAACCGCTTTTGTCATTTTACTTATATTTAAAGATTCAAATTATTTTTTGGTTTTACGTCAAAATATATCATAATAGTTTTTTTATATTATTATTATTTTTTACAGGATAGTTCAATCGTCTAAAAATACGTTTAATAAAATTGATTTCATTAGTTTGAATTTTTTTTTCTCTTTACGTGAACATGTCAATTTTTTTTTTTTTTTACTTTTTTTTTATTCTTTTAATTTATTAAATAAACTTTTTCTCTCTCCCTCTTATTTTCTTTCCTTTTTTTCTTCTCGTAGCTTCTTCTTCCTCTACTTTGGGTTTTTAGCCCTTGCTGGGTTTGTTCTTCCCTCTTCTCTCTCTCCCTTGCTGGGTTTTTTTTTCCATCTTCTTCTTGGTCATCTTCTTGCTACCGTCGTGCCCACGGGCGATGATAATTTGCCCACCCAAGCTAGTAGAGATCATTGACACACCAAACTCTAAAGTCTTTTTTTATTTTTTTGAATCTTAACTCCATAGTCTTTCTAATTGTATAAAATATTTAATTGTAATTATATGACACTATGAATAAAAAATGATTATATTAACCTCCAATCAATTTTTATACAACTTTGTGCCGAGGTAGATTTAACCATGGGAATTGAAAAGGACAAAAAACAATTACAGGGTATAATAGTAAACCCATCTATGGAACATGCTATAAAGATTTATTTGTTTAGCATCTACAGTTTCCAATGTTGACAAAACGAGTACAGATGATAGAGCATCAATTTGGCATGCTAGATTGGGACATCTTAGTATGGATAAATTAAAAGCTATGGTTCTAAAAAATTTGGTGGCATGGGGTACTTGTCCATGAAAGTTAGATGAATTATAATCGACTTGGAATAATTAATGTACAACTCTTTTTGGAAACGGGCTTCTAATTAAGGACAAAGCATCTAAAATCTTATATGTACTTTCGGGTTTTTTATGCCCAAATTTTATACTAGCTCCTATAAAATAAACCAAAATTTCATATCTTTGACAATTTTAGCCCATATAAAATTCAACTTAGTCCAAATTTCAGCCAAAAAATCAGAGTAAATGGAAGGAGCTGTGTTTTACACAACTTTTTACCTACCATGCTGCCATTTTTTTTTTTTTTTTTTTGTGCTTGTTCATTGTTGTTTTGGTTGCTATTACGCTGTGATTCTGTTTTCTAAAACCTGAGATGAAAGTTCTCATATCTTTGTCTTTCGCAGGACGCAATTTCATTATATTTTATTATTTTATTTCTACTCCTTTTAAGATAAATTTCTAGATTCGCCACTGCATAAGAGAATTCATTTTTACATGCAAATGAATAATATTCACTTATACTTCAATATATTATTAGTTAATGGATTGAATTATATATTTTTGTTCTTTATTTTTTTAGGTAAATTAGGTTTTCATTAAAATCGTAATAATGCATACTCTCAATACTTACAATGTCATGAATAAAATTAGGATAATTTTCCACCAATATTTGCTCTAAATATTGTTGGATTGCTGTCTTCACTAGATAATAATTTCCCATGTTAGCTCTCTTTTCTTGTAGTAATGCAAGCATTATTACACACTACGCCCTTACGGTGTGTAGGGAAAATGGCTTTGGCTTGCCCACTCCACTATCATGAGTGTCCAACATTTGTTACTGCTTAAGAAAAAAATAAAAAAAAAAACTAAAGAGGATAATAGTGGATCCATCGCTCAAACATGTCATAACATTCTTTCCTTTTGTATTCTATGGGTGAGTGTCCAGCACCTTGCACAAATAAAAAAGAAAATATTTAATTTTCATTATTTATAGAATATTATTAGAGGTATTACAATATTTACTATAAATTTTTTACTTAACGTTATAGTCACTAAAGTATGAATTGTTATATATATATGTGATAGTCCACATAAAAAAATACTTTTTTTTTTTTTTTTTGAAGAAACATAACACAATACTTATAACTTGACGTACAATTAAGGTTTATTTATCATGTCATCCACTAAATTATAACTGTCCACATAACATTCATTTACATAAAATTTAAATTGTCACGTAAATTTGTAAAAAAATTATAATAAAAGCTAAACTCCAAACAATTTTCATTGTTTAATTTTATTTAGATCAATGAGGAACAAAATTAAAAGCTTTTCTAGTCGCGTATGTCAAGCGGTATCCATCATTTGTATATTTCGTTGTGTACCTTAGATAACAACGCGCATTATTAGCTAAAAAAAAAAAAAAAGAAATGGAAATATCAGAAAAAGAGAAAAAAAAAAGAAGAAAGATAATGTTGTTTATATTATTAAAAAAGCTAACACTACAACTTGACCACCGACAAACCAAGGTCGCCAATCAGTATCCAGTGTTAGGTCTTGAGATTTTATCCATTGCTCAATACCGTGGTCACCACTGCAGGAAGAGTAAAAAAAAATTCATCTATAAAAATTATTGTTCATCGAAAAAAAATATAAAAATAATAGTGAAGTACAAAAGATAGCACATATATATATAAAATTAAAGTTCTCAATAATTATATATATTGTACATATTGCTATAAATTAGGTGGAACCAATAATCACTACAACCATCAATGAAATAATTATAGAAGTTGGAGATGGAACCTGGGGTGTGTTTGGAAAAGAGCTTGAAAAATGAGTGGATCAGTTCTGTAAACAGTAGCAAACTTAATTAATATGAGAAAAAAAAAAAGAATATTTTATATGAAAAATTATTTTTTATTTAAATAATAAAAAAATAATTAATGTAATAAAAAATAAAAATATTAAAATTAATTTTAAAATAAATAATGAAATTGATATATATATTTTTTTTCTCCTTCCCTCCCCGGTCCTTTGGCAGACGGGGCCCTGAAGACCAGACTTGCAAGCCTGTATGAATGAGATTTTTATGACATGGGTTAACATCAGAGGTACTGTCAGGTGTGAACTCCAAGGTGATAGTTAAAGACTGTTCCTGTTGTCGTAATTAACATCAGAGGTGTCAGATGTGTACTCCAACGTGATTAATAAAGACTGTTCCCTGTTGTCATAATTAGCATCAGAGGTGTCACATGTGTACCCACTGTTCACTTTTGTCTTGTTCGGAGAATGAATTTTTTTACTTGGAACAGTTATTAATATTAAAATATATGATATTGTAGGATATTTTATTTATGTTAGAGCATTTTTTGCAACATTTTTTGTAATGTTTCTTACATTTAGATGAAAATAACTCTTTACTTCCGTGTCAAAATAAGTCATAATAGTAGGTTTTTTATATCATTAAAATATATATTTTTTTTTATTTTGTCCTGAAGAGATAGACTTTAAACTATGTCTTATGAAGAAGAGATTATAAGTTCGAATCCACTCCTTTTACTATTGTGTGGACATGTCAAAAAAAAAAAAAAATTTCTTTCTTAAACAAACTTTTTCTTTCTCCCTCATATTTTCTTTCTTTTCTTATTCTTATATTTTTTATATTTTAATTTATACCGGCGGCCTAAGCCACCCCCAGGCCCTTGGGGGTGGTCCGGCCACCCCCAAAAGCCTAATACCTATTTTTCCTTTTGTTTTTTTGGGCCTTTTGGGGGTGGCCAGACCACCTCCTTGGGCATGGGGGTGGGGTGGTTCGACTAGCCCCAGACCGGCCGTGGGGGTGGCTCCAGCCACCCCCGATTTTCATTCTTTTTTTTCGATTTTCATCTTTTTAAAAAAAAAATAATAAAAAAAAATTAATGGCCAAAACGATGTCGTTTCAGGCTGGGTAGGTGTTGTAGTTTTGGAATCCAAAATGGTGTAGTTTTGAAGTCAAAGGTAAAATTGGCATTTTTTTATACGGAATGGGCAAAGTGAGAGAAAACCAAATTTTGATACACCTAAGTGAGAAAAAACAAAAGTTTGATACACTTAAGTGAGAGGTTTTGAACGTTGAGTGGGTATTTGCAAAAGTGGCCAAAGTGAAGTTTCCCCATTTATTTATGTTAGAGCATTTTTAGCTGCTTTTGTCATGTTCTCTATATTTAAGGATTCAAATTACTTTTTGCTTCCATGTCAAAATACACCATAATAGCTTCCCTATATCATTATTATTATTTTTTTTTCAAAGGGTAGTTCAATAGGCTAAGACCACGTTTAATAAAACGGATTTCACTAGTTCAAATCCACTCTCCTCTTCCGTGAACATGTCAATTTTATTTATTTTTATTTTTATTTTTTTTCTGGTAGCTTCTTCTTCCCTCTACTTTGGGTGTTTTGCCCTTGCTGGGTTTGTTCTTCCCTCTTCTCTCTCTCCCTTGCTGGGTTTTTTTCCATCTTTTTCTTTCTGCCGGTCATCTTCTTGCTATCGTCGTGCCCACCGGGGATGATAATTTGCCCACACAACTTATAGGCAGCGAAGAACGACCGAGTCTCCAACATGTCCTTGCCCCTCCTCCACCGACGAAACGTGAACTCGTACACGAAGGGGTGGCTCTAGCCAACCCCACGGCTAGTCTAGGGGTGGTCGAATCACCCCCATGGCCAAGGGGGTGGTCCGGCCACTCCAAAAGGGGAAAATAATAATAATAATAAAAGTTTTAGGTTTTTAGGTGTAGTGACCCAAATATTTAACTAAGCATAAGTGACTTAGTTAAATAGTTAATTTGGACTTTGGGTCACTAGGATCAACCAGAAGGGCATTTTGGGAATTTGTCTTTTAGCCCGGACATACCCTAGGGTTGACGGACGTACGCTCTTATCTTTTTTCGCTGACGTACGCTACTTTTTGGGATACCCTCTGGGTAATACTTAGATGTACGAGACAACCTTTGGACCGCTGTGTAATAGTACCGGACGTACGCCACTTTGGGCGAACGTTCGCTGTTTTCTGGCCCTATAAATACCCCCTCACCCTCTCGCCCATTTCACACCAAATCTACCCCTTAACCCCCCCCCCCCCCTCTTTGCCCCTAAGTTGCCAGTAGACCGTTTTGTGAGGTTTCGTGAGTGTTTCGGTGATGTCGAAGGAGGAACTCTTGAGGTTTTGCTTCAAGGAGGTAACAATCGGTTTTCTTAGCTTTTTAACACGTCGTTATACTGCTCGATTATAGTTCTATGTTGCTAGTTGTAGTTAATCTTGCTTAGGCTAGCATTTTGTTAAGCTTAGCGTTGTTACTTTGCAGGGAGGTTTCGATCTATGTTAAGAGGTCCTAGGAAGCCTTTGTTGGCCTTAGGAGTTGAAGAATAGGCGAATAGTGGAGAAAAAATGAGGTTCTCCCTGAAAGACGTCGGAGCGGACGTACGGTATCGTGACTGGACGTACGACCCTTCGTGTCACAGTGGACGTACAAACCCGAGCCCAAACGTACGGTCAGTGTGTGACAAGAAAATCCTATTTTCACCAGCCGTCTCATAGCTCATGTTTCCTTATTATAGAGTTGTGCTTTAGTATAAATAGAATTGATGATAGGTCTTTTCTCAGTATTCGATGTTATGGAGCTTCAAGGGAATTACATGGAGGAGCTTTACTGCCCGGGTGAGTACAAACTCACATGGATGCTTTGTTGTTACTTTTCCTGCATTACATATCTATTTTATATATATCAAACATGCATATTTTGCAACGCTCATGAAATACATTTTGGAACTACAGAGAACTCTCTTTTGTGAAAACGTGTGTCTGTTAACAAGATAATAATAAGACTTGTAAAATTGTGAATGTAAAAGACTAGTATGACTAATTGCATCGTATGACATGGTACACCGGTATGTGCGGTATAATGGTCATAGGCTTACTATACGGGTTAGCTTTATAGTCAATGTGTGTGTGTGGGAGAGATTTGGATCCAATGACTTGTGACCAATGATGCAGTCATTTCCAATGGATGGTCATTATAAAACAAACGTCAATAGCGGTGTGGGCCACCCGAGGTTGGACTCGGTCGTGTCGCTAGTGTTACGTATGGTATGTTTCATGCAATGATTGGAGCACCGACATTGTACTACAGGTCCTTCGGGACAACGTCAACCCTGCTGAGAATGTGTAATATCTTGAGTAGACCATATTGTTGAACTATTACTGTTACTCATGATTATAAGCATATATTATATTATATATATTACCTGCACGACAACTGTCATATCATAATGTTGCATGTGTTTTATAAATAAAAGAATCCACAAATTAATGACGGGTACGTTATGTGGATTTCTACTCACTAAGTTGCCGGACTTACCCTTGTATTATTTCCCTTTTTTCTCCATATGTATGATTATGCTGTTATAGATAGTGGATACCATGAAGCATCCGATTCTTGTGGAGGATTCGATCCAGGAGATGCTTGAGGACTTACTGTAAGCTTAAGCGGGTACTCATAGTAACTAGTACTTTTGAGTTATGCTGTAAACTTAGGATTTGATGCATTGCTTGCATATTAGGGATTAGCTTCTATCCCTTGTAATGATGTTATGTTATAGTATGATTTTCGCTGCTTTGAGGATCTTTGGTTAGACATTCTAGTTATACTGATTTATGTTTACAGTACTTTATTACTTCCGCTGCTTAGTATCATTTGTTTTTGAGGAGTAAAGGTCATGCAGGTCTTGTTCGAAGTGGAACAAGGTTAGGAGACAAACCGTTGAATTAAATAACAGTTAATTAATTATTGGAGCGTTACATTAGAGGTGGTCAGACCACCTCTAAGGGCCTAGGATGGCTTCGACCACCCCCAGGACCTTGGGGGTGGTCCGGCCAGCCCTAAAATCCCAAAAGCCATTCTTTTTTCTTTTTTTTTTTGGCCTTTTGATGGTGGCTAGACCACCCCTTTGGCCATGGCCCCCAAACCGGCCGTGGAGCCACCCCCGATTTTCTTCTTCTTCTTCTTTTTATATAAATATTTTCCTTTTTTTTAAAAAAAAAAATAATATTAATAATTTTAATGGTCAAAACGGTCAAAACGACGTCGTTTTGGAGCAACAAATGGTGTAATTTTGGAGTGAGGGATAAAACTAACTTTTCAGCTGAGTCCGTTAGGATTTCATAGAAAATGCTAACGGAAGGGGGAAAGTGGAAGCAATTAAAAGTTGAGTACACCAAAGTGAGAGGTTTTGAACTTTGGGGAGGTGTTTACAAAAGACGCGAAAGTTCAGGGGGGTTAAGTGAAATTACCCCAAAATATTATGTTGGCAGTCTGGAAAAGTGCGACAATTCAAAAAGATTATGTTAAAAACTCTTAATTAAAAATTATTAAAATTTCAATTTATTTCAATTCACCTCTTTGGTTAAAGTTTTCATTAATTTTTTTCAAAATTCTCAAAAATACTCTTAATTTTTTTTATATATAAAAAAATAAAAAATTGTAAAGATGTTGCAAAAATATTGCAAAGATTTTTTTTATAAAAAAAATGCTTAAATTTTTACAATTTTTTATTTTATTTGATTTCAATAAGAAATAAGGGTAATTTAACAAAATTTAACTAAAATTTTTAACAGAATAGAGTAATTAAAATAAGGAAAATGATAGGGGTTCTCCCTATAGTGTTCTCCTAGCGTTCTCTCAGACTTAGGTAAAACATGATTTAAGAAAAAATAAAATTGTAGTGGCTTCCACCACCGGTTTTGTTAGGCATTAGCACCAAATTTGAGACATTAATACTAAATTTAGGATAATCAAATCTATTTTGGGTGATACAATCCCTAAAGGGTTAACCTTCCACCCTTAGGTTTTAGTTTTGAATCCAAAAACAAATTTTAAAGCATTATAACCTAAATATTAACTCATAAAAATTAATCTGTTAGCAAACAAACGGTACTATAATTTTATTTTTTCTTAAATCATGTTCTAGTAAGACTAGGAGAACGCCAGGAGAACACTACGGGAAGAACCCCTAACAAACCCCTTAAAATAAATTAAAAGTTAGATACTCTTAATTTAAAGTTTTAAATTTTAAAAAATATTTTTTAAATGCGTGAATGAAATTGTCCAAAATAAAAAGAAAAAAAAAAAGTCTCATGACTAAAAAATGTGCACCTTTGTCCATGTGTTTGGTTCGTATATCAATGTTGGTAGGAACCCAGTGTAATCAGTGATATTGAATTTTAATGGGCCTGTACAGCCGAACATCCAACTCATCAAGAATCCATAAAACACAAGCCCAACACACACACATAAAAAGAAAGAAATGTCATATGTCAATATTTTTCGGGAAATGCTAGATACTCTTTTAGTGTTCTTTTAATTGTGATGTGATTTTTAAAATCACAAATAAATTAAAAGTCAATAATAATAGTCTCAAATTCAACCGTAATTTTAAAAGCCACATCATTGCTGAAAGGACACCAGGAGAACACTAGAGGAACATCTAGCATTTCTCATATTATCTTATTATTAATCATTAAATTTGTATACATATGTGGACCCTACAAAAGTTAATGGTGGACCTTACAAATTTAATTGTTGATTTATTGAATTTATAGGAAAAATATGGGCTAAATATGAAAAACTTATTGACCCTTAGGATTATATATATATAATTCACTTGAGAGGAATCCTAACGATCGACATTAGTCAATACATAGCTTTCGTCTTGAGGAGCTATGATGAAAGCTAATAGATTTCGTTGACACACTAAACTCCATAGTCTGGCTAATTGTATGAAATATCTAATTGTAATTATATGAGATTATAAATAAAAAAATGATTATATTAAGTTCCAATCAAATTTTAAATAACTTTGTGCTGAGGTAGATTTAACAAATATGCTAGTAGATCTTTGCTTAAGAAAAAAAAAATTCCGATTACCATCGATAGGGCTGTTAAGTGAGCGAAGCGTCTCGCGAACAAGTTCGGGCTCGGCTCGTGCTCGACTCGAATATTAAACGAAGCGTTTCGTGAACACAAATTATCGTTCGAATATTAAACGAAGCAAGCTCAGCTCGACTCGGCTAAGCTCGTGAATCAGCTTGTACAAGCTCGTGTGTATATATATATATATTAAGAATTGCAATAATTAATTGATTATATGTTGAACTCATTTGATAGCCAGCCCAAACACTTAGGCTTGCTTTTATACTTAACACTTCCCTCTAATTGAATTAAATATGCTTAACCTGTTTGATAGCCCAGCCCATAATTTATTCATTTAAATCTGGTGGGGCTATTAAAATTATGATGTTTTGTTGGTTGTGAATGAAAAGTGCCCAATTAGCTAAGCCCACTGAGTAGTTTGAATAAGACTTAAGGCAAATCTTTAATCTAAGGGCCTCTAAGGCTAAGGCCTAATTTAGCTTCTGGCATTAAAAAAAAAAAAAAAACGTGTCCCACATCGAGAAGACTAAGCTAACCCCCTCCCATCCTTGTCTATAAATAGGATGCACATCTCAATGACAAAGAAACAACAAACAAGCGATCTTCCCCACATCAATGAGTATGGCTCTAGCCAATACTTGGCTAAGTACAACTCAAGTGCAAGCCGGCTAATTTAGCTGTTTTATATTATTTAAATTTTATTTAAAGCTTGATGAGCTGACTTGGGCTCGGCTCGGTTAATATACGAGCCGAGCTCGAACACAGTTTTGGGGCTCGGCCCTGAGCTTGGTTTGAGCTCGAGTAAAAGTTTAACGAGCCGAGCTTAAACAAACAAAGCTCGTCTAAGTTCGGCTCCTTTACACCCCTAACCATCAATATATCCTAGTGATAGAGATGACCAAATTCAAAGTAGATATATGTCTAGAAAAAAGACATTGTCAATGAATTTTGAATACTCGTCGAAGATAATTGAATAAAGTAAGGGATATGTTGCATTTATATATTTTAAATAATAATTAATTTTTTTGAATTGTTTATTTATTTCGCTAGTTATATTTTAAATATTTTTAGTCAATTTTTGTTCAAATTTAATTTTTTTATTCATACAAAAAAAAAATGACTCCTTAAAACAAAATTCTGACTCCGCCACTAATTATTGATGGTTTATTCTAGGATTTAGATATTCATTAGAAATAGACTAGTGTTGGAAACATTCAGTCCAATGGACACGAATTGCAATTAACATCTAATGTAATTAGAAAATTTCCCCCAACCATGGGAATTGAAAAGGACAAAAAAAAATTACAGAGGATAATAGTAAACCCATCTATGGAACATGTTATAACATTCTTTTCGTTTGTACTCTGGTGGCGAGTGTCCAGATCCCTGCACAAATTAAAAATGAAATATATAATTTTCATTATTTTTGGTATTATTAGAGATATTATAACTTTTAATACAAATTCTTTACAAACTAACGTAGCAGTTTAAGTGTCACTTATCACCTCAATTATTATAATGTGGATGACCATATGAGAATCAATATGTACAAGATTTATAAATTGACATAACAGTCAACGTGACACTTATTACGTCATCCACTTAAAAATAACAGACATAAAATATATATTGTCATGTGAATTTATATATATAAATATATATATTAAATTCAAATATCTTTCTTAGTTTTATTTAGATCAATGAATTAAGAAGAAAATTAAAAGCTTTTCTTACCTTTAAAGTCGCGTATGTCAACCGGTATCCATCATTTGTATATTTCCTCGTGTACCTAGACAACAATGCATTATGCACATTATTAGTTAAAAAAATGACAATAAAATTTAAAAAAAAAATTAAAAAAATAGTGATATAATATATATCATTAAGAAAACTAACCCTGCAACTTGACCACTGACAAACCAGGGTCGCCAATCAGTATCAAGTGTTAGGTCTAGAGAATTTATCCACTGCTCAATACCAATATGTGGGATAACCATGTCATGGTCTCCACTGCACAAAGAGTAAAAATAACATATTAACTAAAAAGTTAAATCATCAATCTCTTGTCATACAAGCTTTAATCGATAGGAAAAAGTAAATTTAATAATTTTATTAATATTTAACACTCTTCTTTACGTATAGGTTCAAACTGTTTCGTAGTAAATGAAGCCCAACATATGGAATACTTAGTTTAAATATGAGTTAAACTTTGAAAATAAGTAGTGATTCAACATGGTATCAAAGGTCCTAAGTTCAAACATGGTTTCTGTCATTCACTTCTAATTTCAATTAAATATTTTGAGTGTTGGGTCTATAATATTAAAAGAGAGTTTGAAGCCACACACGAAAACAAGTGTAATAATAAATATTAAATTTATCAATTCGTGTTAATTTAAACTTTATGATAAATGATAATTTAGCATAACATATATAGTCATCAGTAGTTTATTTTGGTAAAAACCAGTTTAAACCATGAGAATTATTTTTTAATATGGTTATTGGTGCAACTATTAATCAATACAATCAAATTCTTTGAGAAGTTGGAGATAGGAACCTGAAAACTAGGATTTGCAAGCCTGTATCAGTAAGATTTTTGTGATATGGGACAACATCATTTGTGACAACTGTGTAGTCCAAGGTGACATTGCACCTAAAGAATTGTTTGATTGTTCCCTGTTGACATATTACACGTGACAGTATTATTAAGCTCGGATAGAGATTCCAATAATTTTACTATCTGAATTGCTAGTAATTTAAACAGTAAATGTAAGAGAGTTAGTATGAAATTTATCGGTCCAAATAAATTTAGAATGCCCGCGAATTTATTTAAATAGATAGACCCCATAAAGATTCTCTTATATTTATTGTCGAAATTTCTAGAAATTCCGACAACAAATTGGTGAAGATTGGGATTAGTCTCAAGAAGCACCTACCGGTCGAACATGGAGAGCATCCTGGACAGTTTTATAATTTCCCCATATGTCCATGAGCAAATAATCAAAATTCTGCCAGAGGAAAAGAGCGAAGGAATCAAATCAGATGAACTCAACTGCATAAGAGAGAGAGAGAGAGAGATTTACTTTGCACCAAAAATCACCAGTTCTTTTAGGCGATGGCAGAATGAAATTTTGAGAATTATCTCTGAGAGATCTTCGAGCTCTTTCTTCTTTTGCTTTGGGTGACAAGAAAGCACAATTGGGTTCCAGTATATTCTGCGAGCTTATAAGCTCTATGCACTGAAGATTCAGATAAATGATCACTCATTCTTGCTACCCATTGAATTGATCAAAAGCAAACATGTTGTAGTAAACAGAGGTGAGAGATGATATACAATCACTGATCAAACCTGGGAGATTGCTGAAAGTGACTCTGTGCAATTTGCAGCGGTCGGATCAGCGTAATCCCCATGGCAACTGGTTTTTGCTGACTGAAATTGAATATGATTGGGAGGAAGAGCAATGAATCAAAAGATGAAATACTGGGAACCAACTACAATTACTTATCAAACCGATATATTCTGACAATTACCTCATACATAGCATCTGATATTAAAGCCATCCGGTGTGCAAATGTGACCTTTGCATTCGTTTCTAGATCTGTATTTGTATGTGGGCATCCAATCGAGAATCCCTGATATATATTATTTTTAACAACGTTATATTAATAGTTGCAATACAAAATGAATAATCAAAGAAGAGGATGTATTTACTTTGAGATTCACACGAGGCGTAATTCCTGCTTCATTGCCTGCAAGTCAATAAGAAAGAAGCAGGGTTGAGTATGATTCATAGAATTAATTTAATTACTACAACTGGGTAATTGACTTCAATGGGGGTAATTAATTAAGTTACCATTTACTATATCTTGAGCAAGAATTGGAGTAATTATTCCTGCGTATGAATCGCTTCCAAGAAAGACTGGATTTGTCACAAAATCTGGGTGTACTCCCAACCACTGCATCATAAATGCAAATATATAATTAGCAGATAAACAAAAAAGAGATCTTTTATGGGTTTTGCTTCAATTCAATCGAAAGAAGCAGTTTAATTTTTCTTAAAATCAAATACACTCACGTTTCTTAGAAACTCATAGGCTTGTGCCGCCCATTCTGTGTCTGTCGTCCCCCAAGCTTCCGTAGTTGTTGCATACGAAAAGCCAGCACCCACCGGTATGTCTATAAATATTATGTTGGCTGTCTGGAAAAAGCATTACCATTATCAGTAACCAAAAGTATAAGCAGAGATTTTCGGATTCGGATCCCTGTATGTGTGTTTTCGATAACACACAAACCTTTAAATTTATTTAGACCGTTAGATGTAATGAGAGATTCAAATTTTAAAATATAAGAATCTCATATTTTATAAAATTTGAGAGGATCACGATCCGAGATTTTGAACAATTTTACTAAATTTAATAAATGGGTACCTTTGTCCATGTGTTTGGTTCGTATATCAATGTTGGTAAGCCCCCAGTGTAATCACTGATATTGAATTTTAATGGGCCTGTTCATTTAAAGAAGAACGCATGTTCATTTAAGAGCAGAAATCCTAAACATTAACAGCATGTTTCAGTGTAGATCTATAAGCAATTCAATGAAAAAGATGATCATGTTAAAAGAATCCTACCAATCTGGTAAAAGAATCCATTTAAACCGGAGCAACCAGGGCCTCCATTCGTGTAGAGTAGAAGAGGATCAGCTCCCGGTTTCCCTTCCGACTCAACGAAATAGTAGAAGAATTCCACATTGCCCACACTTATGTATCTATATTTATATATATAAAGCCACCATATATCAATATCATCGATTGCCACTCAATTAATATATATATATATATATAGAAGATCAAAGAAAAAGAAGAGTAAGACATATATACCCAGTTTCAAGTGTAAAGGGTAATTCACCGGTGTAGCCCGGGAGAGTCTTCACTAGCGATTGAGAAATTGCAGTGCCGGATACGAGGAGAAGAAGCAGAAAATGCAAGCACACTGAGCTACCACTTGCTTTGGAAGCCATTGTTGAGAGGCTTTAGCTGAGAGCTAGCCTCCTCGGCTGTAATATAAGTATAATAACGTTAACTAGTCTTCAAACTTGGTAGTAATTAAATAATTTGAATTTGATAGGCATTCAGGTTTGTTGGTTTGTTTGATACAATATTTTATTAGCATAGAAAGTTAGGAGAATGACAAGGCCGAATTGTAGCCCATGAACGTTAGCTGAAATGTTAAGTACGCTAAACACATGTGGATGTATAATGTTAGAGTTAAAATTATTTTATATGACTGTCTCAATCAATTCTTGAACGAGTAATTCTTAAAATTACATTCTTATCTAACTATTCTACAATGATGACGGGTTAGTCCAAACTAACTCTTTTAATCATACTTATCGGCCCAAGGCTTGGATGGGTTTTAATAATAACTTATCTCAGCCCAACTATCACATTGTAGAATAATTATGAAATAAAATGTAATATAAAACATTAGTCTGAACTTGACTCTTTCATAATTAATGTACTATTTGCTTCAACA
This sequence comes from Carpinus fangiana, assembly GCA_006937295.1. Lineage (NCBI taxonomy): Eukaryota > Viridiplantae > Streptophyta > Magnoliopsida > Fagales > Betulaceae > Carpinus > Carpinus fangiana. Next base: position 3,198,200 of record CM017322.1, read on the forward strand.
AGGCCCTACACGCAAAGCAATGGTGGAGATTGTTGAAGGATCCGGAGAGTATTGCGGGGCAAATTTTGAAAGCCAAATATTTCAAGAATGTGCCCCTTTTGTCAGCCTAATTAGGCAGCAAACCGTCATTTGCATGGCGAAGTTTGCTGTCCGCCAGAGAATTATTTATTTCAGGCTTGATTTGGCGAGTGGGGGATGGAGAATCAATCCATATTTGGGGGGATAGGTGGATCCCTAGGCCTTCATCATTTTCAGTCCAATCATTGCCTTTTATTCTGCCCAGGGACGCACTTGTTAAGGAGTTATTTGATCAAGACTTGGGTGGGTGGAATTCAGAATTGATAAAAAATGTATTCATGGAAGAAGAAATGGAAGCAATTTGCAACCTTCCAAGGAGCAGGTACCGAAGAGGGGATACATTGATATGGAGATGCACGCCCAATGGTTCATTCACGGTTCGCAGTGCATACTACTTGGAGAAATCACGATCTGAGCAACGGTTGGGTGAGGGTTCAAATAATTATGGCTATGCACATATTTGAAAGATGGTGTGGAGCCTTAAAGTACCTAATGCTTCGAAGGTTTTTCTATGGAGAGCTTGCTCAAACATTCTCCCCACAAAGGATAACCTTGTGAAACGGGGTGTTCTTAATGAGGACCACTGTATTTTTTGCTCAAAAGAAAAGGAAACGGTTCTACACATTCTATGGGACTGTCCATCGTCCCAGGATGTTTGGGGAGTTTGTAATAAAAATTTACAGAAAAGCTGCACGGCTTTCTCCACTTTTTTGGAGATGGTGGAAACTATGATGGCAAGGTGCAATAAAGAGGAGATGGGAATGTTTGCAGTTGTAGCAAAGAAGAAGATTTGGGCTAGACTGTTAGTTTTTTTGTTGGCTCAATTCAGTTCCAAAATACAGAGGTTACTGTCCACGGGCTCAAACACTAATATAATGTGACCTGAATCTAATCTCCACCGTTCACAATGCGGATTCATGTGTCATGAACATGCCTACAAAGTTTCAGCTCAATCGGACCACAAACGCTTATCGATCGGAGCTGTTGATAAAGACTGGACAGCATTTCCAGAATGCGATTTTCTCCCTCTTCAAGTCATGTCCGGACATGCGGCTAGGGTGTCCAGACACAAATTCCAGGAATCATGTTTTTGCTCCACAAGGCCATGTCTGGACATCCCATTAACCTGTCCGGACATCCCGTACCTGTAACAGATTTAAATGATTTCAAATTGTATCCAAGGTCTAGGGATTGTGAGGCTATTATAAATACATCTCTATAGACATAGAGATGTACAAATTTTCACCCCCAGAGAGTTCGTGAGAGGCTGTGCTTAGAGAGAATTATTGTGAACCTTGTTGTTCCTCTTTGAGGATCTTTGTTAGTTTGATTGTAAGCATAATTGAAAAGTCTATCGGAAGAGTTCGATAAAGGAGAATCACGTTGAAGAAGATTGTGAGTAAGGAGACGAGTTGTAGGCTTGTCGATCTTACAGAGCCAAGGTCTTGCAAAGGGTTGTAAGTGTTTCTAGTGTCTATAATCTCTGGATAATCTTTTGATAGTGATTTCCTGAGTTTGGCTGCCCCGGATAGGTTTTACTTTTAGATCTGTTTCTAAAGGTTTCCTCATCGTCACCAAAATCTTTGTGTTTGATTATTCATATTTTGGTGATTGCTTGCTTAGATTTAAATATCCATTAATTCCGCATAAATTGTGATATTTATCTGTTTAGCATTTTTCAAAGATGAAATGCAGTAATCCACGAAGATTGTTTCCAGCATCCAAATTAGCTGGTACGGGAGGCCAAAGAAATGTTGGTGCTGTTTTCTAGCCAAGGAAGCGAGGGCGCAATGACAACGAGATACCATAGTGCAGCCGAGTTACAAGTGAAGTGGTGTCCTCCCCCATATGGGCGTTATAAGCTGAACTGGGACGTGGCATTAGATTTTAAGAATAAATTGATGGGCATCGGGGTTGTTGTGAGGGACCACCACAGAGAGATAATAGTTGCTTTAAAAAGAAGAGAAACGGGATCACCAGAACCGGTTCAAGCAGAGTCTGCTGGGGCATTAGTGGCGGCGAAATTCAGCAAAGACCTGGGCTTGCAGGACCTAATTTCGGAAGGGGACTCCATATCAGTTGTGAATGCGTTGAGGAGTTCCGTTCCAAACTGGAGTCCCTTTGGGCAAATCATTGAAGATGCACGTGGAATATTATTTTCAAGACACAGCTAGGATGTCGTGCATGTGAAACGAGAAGCGAATATGGCAGCACACTTCTTAGCCAAGAATGCCCTACTAACGTCTCAAGAGGAAATTTGGATGGAGGAATGCCCGCCTTGTATTTTTTTCTATTATTTATTTAGAGCTTAATGCTCTTGTTGTGTAGAGTAATTTTCCATGACTCTATTGTTTTATAATGAGATGAGATTTTTCAAAAAAAAAAATTAATGTACTATTATTCAATTGTATATCTATATTAGTAAAATAAACAACAACTTTTACTACTAAATTGTCTACAAAGTTGGAAGAGTTAAGAGTAATAATTAAATTTACATATTCTTATCAACTTAAGTTTTTGGGATAACTATTAATTTAACATAGTATCAGAGCCAAAAGTCATAGGATTGAATTTTGACTCCATCAATTCACTCTCATTTAAATTAAAAATTCTACGTGTTGGGCCTCACTAAAGGTCATGGAATCGAACCTAAGAGAATTTGAGCTCACACGTGAGGAAAAATGTTAAAGTAATGACTAAATTTACATCTTCCAATCAGTTTAAACTTTTGAGATAACTGGTAATTTAACAGGAATATGTCCTATCTCCAGCAAAAGGGAAATGAAGTAGTTCATAAGCTAGCCAAAGAAGTATTTTCTCGTATGGATGAACTAGTTCATATTGAGAAAGCCCTCATTGTATTCTTGTATCTTTTAGTCTATTCCCAGAATCCCAATAATGAAAGATTGCTAAACTGAATTAAAAAATAATAATAATAATGCTTTTTCTTAAACTTATAAATTATAAGAATAAAACAGGACACTTACTGTTAATATATTATCGATTAATAAATTACTTTTTCCAAATTTTTAACATGGTGGTTAATTAAGACCAAAATGCTGATTTGTGGGGTGGGCCGCTAATACAATATTATTGGTGCACCTAATTATGGAAAGTCAACATTTTGAATGAAGCGCATACAACTTGGACCAACGGTCTAATGGGATCGGTCCTCGTGGAGAATAGATAGCTCCACCGAACCATACTCACCGATTTAAAAATTATTTATTTTTTAAAATGTTTTACCCCTACTTAATCAATAATTATGAGACGCAACTGGTTTTACTGGATCACAAGGTAATTCCCATGGCAACTGGTTTTTGCTGCCTGAATTTGAATATGATTGGGAAGAAGAACAATGAATGAAAAATGATACTTTTTTAGTCGACTTTGGAGTTGACGCTGATAGTCTGCATACGTCGTCAATGATATGATTTTGAATGTTTATTTTAATGGAAAACTTCATTTTCGCCTCCTGAACTTTCACCTGATTTTATAAATCTCCCATGAACTTTCAAATCTCTTATTTTAAATCCCTGAACTTTCAATTACTTTTAATGTGGACCCCTCTGTCAAATTTTAAACTTTACATAAAGATTATACTCCTGACTTTTATATAAAATTTAAACTTCCAAAATGTTTTTATATTTTTTTAAAAATGAAAATCAATTATATTTTGGTTCTTTTTTGTATTTTTAACAGCTAAAATTAACGGAATGATTCTAATTTAAAGTAATTGAAAGTTCAGGGGTCCAAAAAGAGAGATTTGAAAGTTCAGGGTGGTTTGTAAAATCAGGTAGAAGTTCAGAAAGCCAAAGTGAAGTTTCCCCTTATTTTAATCTAGCTATGACTTGGCAACAACAATGAATTTGTCACTAATATATTATTATTAATGACAACTATTATCCTTGTTAATGGTAAAACCTCATTGCTAATAGCTTCCCACTTCAACCTAGGCCAAAAAAATCCCAGTAGATTATTAGCAATGACTATCAATGACGACTAAATGTTGTTGCTAATAGTTGCTTATCAACAATGACTCTAAAAAGCCGATGCTAATAAGTACTTATCAAAGACGAATTTTGAGTCACCGCTAATAAGGTCGTCTCGAATGACGCTATTTCATGTAGCGACTAAACAAATATTATATATTGTTTGAAACATTTAGTCGAATTACAATTAACTTCTAATAAAAGAAAGTTTCCTCCAACAATGGGAATTAAAAAGGACACCAAAAATAAATTTAAAATTACAGAGGATAATAGTGGATCCATCTTTGGAACATGTAATAACATTCCTTCCTTTTGTATTCTGGTGGCGAGTGTCCAACTCCCTGCAAAAATTAAAAGGAGACTTTAATTTTCATTATTTTAGGAGTGTTATTAGAGATATTCCAACCTTTATTATAAGTTATATACAAATTTAGGCAACAATTTATGTATCACTTATCACGTCAGTCATTAAAATGTAGACTATCATGTGACACTCTACATGACACTCGTTACATTTATAAATTGTCATAATCATTCACGTGGCACTTATCACACCTTTCACTAAAATTGGACAATCCAAATGACACTCATTTACATCAAATATAATTATCATGTGAATTTATAAAAAAATATATATATTTACTCCAAACATTTCTCTTATTTTTATTTAGATCAACGAGGAAGAAAATTAAAAGCTTTTCTTGCCTTTAGAGTGGCGTATGTCAATCGGTATCCATCATTTGTATATTTCCTCGTGTACCTAGATAACAATGCACATTATTTAGCTATATAACAAGAATTAACAATAATGAAAAAAAAAAAGAAAAAAAAAGGTCATGCATATATATTATTAAAAAAACTAACCCTGCAACTTGACCGGTAACAAACCAAGGTCGCCAATCAGTATCCACTGTTAGGTCTAGAGCTTTTATCCATTGCTCAATACCGTTATGTGGGACAACCATGTCATGGTCGCCACTGCAGAAGGAGCAAAATTTGTAATTGTCAAGTACGTGCACAACTTGTTCTGTAATCTTAAATTGATAAAAAATAGTAAATTTAAATAATTAATCGATATTTTAACACACTCTTTTATGGATTAAAATAGGTGATAAACTATAGAGATAAGTAATGATTTAACATGGTATCAATAAAATCAAAAGCTTTGAGAAGTTGGAGACAGGAACCTGAAAACGAGGACTTGCAATCCTGTATCAGTAAGATTTTGGTGGTATGGGACAACATCATTGGTGTCAACTGTGTAATCCAAGGTGACGTTGCACCTAAAGAATTGTTTGATTGTTCCCTGTTGGCACATTACACACACCTCCATGCATGAGCTTTTACTAAACCAAATAACAATGTCAAAACTGTTGGTAATTTAGGCGGTACAAGAGAGATTATATGAGATATTCATATGTTCAAATAAATTTTGCTGATAACCAAGTTTCATATGAGTTCTTTCATTAAAATTATTCGTAATTGGTGGAGATTCTAATCCGTTTTTAGTCTCAAGAAGCACCTACCCGTCGAACATGGAGAGCATCTTGGACACTTTTATAATTTCCCCATATGTCCATCAGCAAATATTCAAAATTCTGCCGAAGGAAAAGGGAGAAGAAATCAAATCAGATGAATTTCAACTGCATGAGAGAGAGAGAGAGAGAGAGAGATTTACTTTGCACCAAAAACCACCAGTTCTTCTAGGCGATGGCAGAATGAAATTTTGAGAGTCATCTCTGAGAGATCTTCGAGCTCTTTCTTCTTTTGCTTTGGGTGACAAAAAAGAACAAGTGGGTTCCAGTATATCTTGCGAGTTTGCAAGCTCTATGCACTGAATATTCAGATAAATGAATATCACTCATTCTTGCTGCCCATTGAATTGATCAAAAGCAAACATGTTGTAGTAAACAGAGGTGAGCGGTGATATATAATCACTGATCAAACCTGGGAGATTGCTGAAAGTGCCTCTGTGCAGTTTGCAGTGGTCGGATCAGCGTAATTCCCATGGCAACTGGTTTTTGCTGTCTGAAATTGAATATGATTGAGAAGAACAAACAATTAATGAATCAAAAGATGAAATATTAATGGGAACCAATTACTACAATTTCTTATCAAAACCTATATATATTCTAACAATTACCTTATACATAACATCTGATATTAAAGCCAACCGGTGTGCAAATGTCACCTTTGCGTTGGTTTCTAGATCTGTATTTGTATGTGGGCATCCAATCGAGTATCCCTGATATATATTATTTTAAACGTACAACGTTATATTCATTGCAATACAAAATGAATAATCAAAGAAGAGGATGTATTTACTTTGAGATTCACATGAGGCGTAATTCCTGCTTCATTGCCTGCAAGTCAATAAAAAAGAATTAGCAGGGTTGAGTACTGTATGATTCATAGAATTAGTTTAATTACTACAACTGGGTAATTGACTTCAACGGGGGTAAATAATTACGTTACCATTTATTATATCTTGAGCAAGAATTGGAATCATTATTCCTGCATATGAATCGCTTCCAACAAAGAAAGGATTGGTCACAAAATCTGGGTGTATGTCCAACCACTGCATCACAAATGCAAGTATATAATTAGATAAACAAATATGCAGTTCTTTTTGGGTATTGCTTCAATTCAATCCGGACCCTCAAAATTAAATTCTTAGTTCTGTCCCCGATCGAAAGTCGGTAGCATTGGAGGAAAGGGGCGGTTTGATTTCCTTGGAGGAGGGTAAGGGGAATGGCGGTGGCCGCGGCGGAATGAGGTGGCACTAGGCTAAGTACTATACAAGAGTGGGTGTGGCGTGCTGCTGCACTTCGATAGATGGAAAAGGTGTAAACCATTTTTCGAAACAATAGTAGCAAATTTGCTATCGATTCGGAAATCATTTTCTATTAGTCAATATTTTTGGTTCACAGCAAATACTGTACAATATTTTATGCTGAAACAAATTGAGCCCGTGTATTACTTATTTTTTTGTATTATTATTGACAATTTTTGTGTTTAAAGTAATGGTAAAGCCCAAAGACCCAATTAAACTTAAAAATAAGCAGTATATATAATTTTTGTTATCATCAAATACACTCACGTTTCTTATAAACTCATAGGATTGTGCCGCCCACAGCGTGTCCGTCGTGTTCCAAGCTTCAGTAGTGTTTGCATATGAAAAGCCAGCACCCACAGGCCCATCTAAAAATATTATGCTGGCAGTCTGGGAAACCATTATCATTATCAGGAACCAAAAGTATATAACAAAGGCAAATTAGTATAGATTTTGTAACGTTTAAAAAAAAAAAAAAATGTGTAGATTTTGTACCTTTGTCCATGTGTTTGGTTCATATATCAACGTCGGTAAGCCCCCAGTGTAATCAGTAATATTGAATTTTAATGGGCCTACAGGAGAACATGATCGAACTCATCAAGGTCAGAATCCTTAACATACCAGCATTTATAACAAATTAGGGCCATTAATTTCCTCCAATTAGCTTTAAAACCCAGGTTTCATGGTGCTTAATTTTTCATTTTTTTTCTGGATGGTAATGGGTGAACAAGTCTTGTTAAGTTTATTGCAAGTACAACATGACTTCTGTCTTAGTAAAAAAAAAAAAAATTAAAACAAAAACTGTGAAAGTTAATTCAATGATTTATTTATTTATTTATTTTTATAAATTTAACTTTTAAGATAATAATTAGTAATGTAAAACACAAATTATAAGTTCGAATCCTGACTATATGGTTTTCCTCCATTTTAATTAAATGTTTAACGTGTTGTGCCTCAATTATACAACGATATATAGTTTAATACTTTAATGCACACACTAGAAAGGAGTGTTAACATTTTAATTAAATATTTTATGCATTAAACCTCAACTATTAAATGAAAAATTAAACTCATACATGGAAAGTCCTGACTTTATCCAGCCAACTAAAGTTCAAACCCCCTTTTTGTCTCTTTCTTTTCAAGTGGGGAATTGGCACATAGACTTTTTGGCTAAATTAGTGGAACTTCAACTCCTCTATGGACGGGGGGATTAACAGTAATTAGTTTGCAATTTAAAGTTATTGTAAGAGAGTTTATATGAGATTTATTTGTCTATAAATTGTTCCATACGAGTCCCATATAGTTCAAAAACTCTCAATTTTAAGGGCATTAAACATTCAATTTTCTTCAATTACCCCATTATGTTAGAATTTTTCGTCATATCTTATCAAAATTTAAAAAGTACCCCTGTTTTTATTAGAAAAAAATAAAATAAAAAATTGTAAAGAGTCCGGAGTTAATTTTTTTTTATCTTTTATTAAAAAAAAAATGGGGAAACTTCAGAAAGCTCCCCCGAACTTTCACCCATTTTGAAATACCCTTCCTAATCTTAAAAAACTCTCAATTTAGTCCCCTAAACTTTCAATTGCTCTCAATTTGGACCCCTCTCGGTCAATTTTAGCAATTAAAAATTTAAAAAAAGACTAAAATATCCCTAATTTTCACTTTTTAAAAAAATTTTAAAAAAAAAGTTTTGAAAGTTGGAATTTTATACAAAAGTTATGGGTATAAACGTCATTTAATGTTTAAAATCTGACAAAAGGGTCTAAATTGAGAGCAATTGAAAGTTTAAAGGACTAAATTGAAAGTTTTTTAAGTTTAGGGGGTTATTTCAAAAATGGTGAAAGTTCGGTGGGCTTTCTTAAGTTTTCCAAAAGAAAAAATCTTTGCAACATCTTTGCAATTTATATATATAATGAGAATTTTGACAAAATTTAAAGAAAAATCCTAATAGCGACAATTGAGAATTTTTAAAATTTGAGGGATAGTGCCAAAATGAGTGAAGTTTCTAAAAAAATAAAAATAAATAAATAAATAAAATCTAGAATAAAATGATGATGTTAACTCCTACCAATCTGGTAAAGGAATCCATTTAAACCGGAACAACCAGGGCCTCCATTAACGTAGAAAAGAACAGGGTCTGCTCCCGGGTTCCCTTCCGACTCAACGAAATAGTAGAAGAATTCCACATTGCCCACACTTATGTATCTGTGTGTATATATACATAAATCCCCCATCAATATCATCGATTGCCAGTCAATTACTATATATAGAAGATGAAAGAAAAAGAAAAAGAAGATATACCCAGTTTCAAGTTTAAAGGGTAAATCACCGGGGAAGCCCGGAAGAGTCTTGACCACCGATTGTGAGATTGCTGTGCCGGAGAGAAGCAGAAGAAGCAGCAAATGCAAGCAGGCTGAGCTTGCCTTTGAAGCCATTGTTCAGAGGCTTTCCGCCGCGTACGGTAGCTGAGTGTAATAACTAGTAAATCGTTTGAAATTAATAGTTGTTCGTTGTTTATTAATATATATAAAATTTGATGGGTCTAGAAAGGTAGGAGAATGACAAGGACAAGTACCCCATCACCATGAAAGTTAGCTGAAATGTTGTGCGCACTAGAGGCTATCATTCACATTCGGATCAATTTGGCTTAGGTGGTGAGAAAAATACAAAGCTACATTTTCAGAATAATAATAATAATAGATTTTTTTAACTATATATATATTAACGGTCGCAACTCCTGGACCCACTGCATCTGCATTTTTATTTTAATAATGTAATAAATCTCTCTTGTGTTCTTCTTGATTCCCTCTAAAAATAATGTAGTTTTTAGATAAATTTTAATAGCTTTTTTCTCCCTCTCGAAGGTTGAAGGTTTTCTTTCAATTCTAAAAATCTCTTCAAAATTACAGATTTTTACGAAATAAATCCTTCAAAATTTTGTTTTTACCCACTTAAAAATTTATTGTTTTATAGTTTTTTCTCTTCCGATATTCTGGTTCCGCTCCTAACTATTAGATCCAAAATTTAATGGTCATCCAAATCCAATAATGATTCCGCTGTCACTCCAATGAATGCACATTTGAGAATACAAACAAGAAAAATCCGTGCAGCATTTTTCTTCGAAGTGTATTGTCAATATCGTCCGTATGCTAATCCATGAAGTTGGAAATATTGGTGCACCTAATGGAGGGAAGTCAAACATTTTTTTACTTCAACCATCGGTCAAAAATGGGGCTAGCCGTTGATCAGAGAGGTTGTGGAATGTCGAGAATAGATAAATAGCTCCACCGAATTATACATATACTTGTAAAAGCAGCCACGAGTAAAACGTGCTAAAATTATTTCCTTTCAAATAATTCCTCTAGCTAATTTTCATGCCATCTTTACCTTGATATATATATATATATATATATATAGGCTTTTGTTAGAACCACTTGGCGAACAAACTTTCTCATTGTACTCATTTTTGTTTTAAATTATATATATATAGGCTTTAGTTAGAACTACGTGGCGATCAAACTTTCTCAGTATACTCATTTTTGTTTTAAATTTTTTCATTCTCAAAATAGAAATGTTATGGTTTCTCATGTGATTCACTGATTCTTTTGATGTTCTCTTTATCTTAAGTGGATATTATTTTATTTTCAAGAGGTAGTTCAATCAGTTAGGACTACGTCTAATAAAGCGAAGGTCACTAGTTCGAATCCTCCTCCCCTTCTTGTATGAACATATCCAAAAAAAAAAGAAAAGGTGGATATTGTTTTCTAAATAATAATAAGAAGAAGAAAGTAAGATTTTTTATTTATTTATTTTTTGCTTTTACTTTTTGAGAAAATAATATCCACTTTGAATCGATTAGGAAAACATCATAATAACTACATGAGAAACCGCAGCATGTCTCTTCTCAAAATTTCTACATATAAGAAAAGAGAAATAAATGAAACACAAGCTCAAGATGTTATCAAAATATTTCCCAATTTTTCACATCAATTGTTTGTTTCTATGCTTTTTCTTGATCAATTTTTTGCAATATCTCTCATATGTTAGGAATTTCCGTTAAATATTGTCAAAATTTTCAAAATACCTTAAAAAAAAAAATAGCAAAGTTTCAAGCTTTGGTCAGGATTTAATGGAGTTTTCAAAAATACCCACGCCGAAATCTTTGCAATTTTTTTTTTAATTAAAAAAAAAAGGTATTTTGACAAGATTTAACCAAAAATCTTACCAAAATTAAAAGTTCAATACTTCAAATTGAGAGTTTTTAAACTTTATAAGAGTAATTTCAAAACGCATTAAAGGTAAACTGAATTTTGTGAAGTTTCCCATTCTTTTATACCAACCAAACAAAGAATACAATCCCTCCAACAGAAAAGCCTGCTAGAACACAAGATGCCCACAAAGCACCTCACAAACAAAGACCAATACAGACTCCAAGGAACCCACATCTAACAATCACCATACAAACATACAACTGATAGAAAAAAGAAAATCTCTACCATTATCAAAAACAAAAAATGCAGCAATTAATCTGCATAAAAGCACAATCTACACTGCAAAAATAGCCAATTAAGCAACAATTCTGTACAGTAAAGAGCAGCTCCCTAGCCTCTACAAACTTTGTTGCATAGCCTTGAAATTAAAGACAGCAACAAACAACCAGAACAGGAAAGGTAGCATAAGAACACAGCAGCTACTTTCCTTCAAAACTGTAAAAACATAGGACTACCAGCCCTAAAACAGGACAGTTAGAGGAATATCCCAGCTAGCACAAATGGTCTTATTCACTTCATTTTTCTTTGAACTTTCCCTTCCACATAATTCTGGATCTCACCTCCCAACAAATTTTCAGCACCAGCTTATCCTCCATAGCAGTTGATTCCCAAATTTCACATAATTTCTTTATCTCCAAAGTTTATACACTGCAGAACCAAAAGCCAGCTTACAAATTACAGCATGAATATCCGGTTGGCAGCATTTTTGCATAACAACCCTCCATATTCTTTTACAAAAACCCACAACAACAAAAAACAGATGGTTCTGGCATTCAATGCAGTTTCTATAGAAAAGGCATTTAACTTCCCTTTGTACTCCCCATTCAAAATTCTGTCACCAGTTGAAAGGCTGTCCTTCACAGCCAACCACAAAATAAAAGAGTGCATTGGAATAGCCATAGAATACCAAATCAGACTCCACCATTCTACTATTGGTTGCTTCACACTAATTTCTTCCCAAGTATCCCTACTTGAGAAAGTATTTGACTTAGAGGCCATCCAAATAGGAGTATCCCTACCTGCCTACCTCCTATTTTTATCAAAGGCAATTTACTTTCAATATTAACCAAATACTTAGACCTTGCCGGTAGCCATTCCTAATTTGTACCTCTAATGACACTGGATAGTTTTGCATCAAACTTACTTCTAGCATCATAAATATCCCTATAACCATAATGATCATAGAGTATTCCATCCGGATGCCAGAAGTCTAGCCAAAGGTAAATCTTGCTACCATCACCAACCCTAAACTTCAAGAAGATATGTTTAAGAATGGCAGCATTATTCCATTCCCAAAAACTTTTTAAACCCCAAACCACCTTCCTTCTTGGGCACACATATAAAATCCCATGCAACCTTACCCTTGGCAGCACCAGTGTCATTACCATTTCAAAGAAATCTATTAAATTTCTTCTCATAGATCTAATGTATCGACCTACGAAAAAGTGCTAGCCTGCGTTATCTCTCCAAAATGATAAGTCAATTTAGAGCTTTACTAGAATCACTTATAAAGCATGATTTCACCTTAATATGTATTAAATGTGAGACGTAGTACTCATGACCATCTCTTATAAGCCACCCGCTCTTTATGTGGGATACTCATTTTCATAATATGGAACCAGAGTGTTACATCTAATCACCCTCTTAGGAAGAACAAAAGATTTGAAAACTGTAAAGAACCGAAGACAACAACTGGAGCCCGCCAACAAAAGCAAGCTTTTTAAACAACCATGCATCTATTTTGCTAGAAATTTTTTCCAAAATAACTTCACAATCCGAGGCAGATAATCTCTTTGAAATCTTTCCCTCCTCCATATTCATACAACTCAACAACTGATCCCTAATCTAGGAGATACTCCAGAACAGAAAAAGGTAGTTTTTGCCATATTCAGTCTCTATTTGACTTGCTTCCAGTTTTCCATCTGTAATACCAGTTGGTACTTGGTGGCAATATGAGTTTCCCCCAAGGATCATACCGATTCTTGGATCCTACATGCTACATGCAAAGCTATGTTCCTTGTTCTAACCACAAAAATAGTAAATTTTCGACGCAACAGAGAAGAAGAAGTTTGAAACAGAGGAGAAGATTGAAATACCAACAGATGCTACAGAAGCTGTTCAGACAGCAACACAAGATGCGATGATCTCAGGTTCAAGTGAGATAGGATGGCAGAGTTGATGAGACTGATCACAATTCAACTGTAATTTATTTGTATCTATTGGAGCTAGTAGCTGAAAGGCTAAGTAGACGGGAGCGGAGTGAAAGTCACGATAGATTAGGTTGTGGGGGTGCGAGGGCAATGCCCCTGCAATACGCACCACGTATTTTGTAGGCAGCAAATATATCAAAACATAAAATCATATAAGTACGTGGTATTTTGAGGATTTCCTTAATACGTCTGTACAAGTAGGGTTTAAGGTTTTTCCTATATATATGTTAGGGGAAACTTCAGAAAGCCCCCCCAATCTTTCAACCTTTTACACAAACAACCTATAAACGAAAAAAACTCTCACTTACCCCCCTGATTTTTCATTTCCTCTCACTTTGGACCCTTAAAGGCCCAAAACAGCCCAAAATGACGTCGTTTGGATGCCTAAAAAACGACGCCGTTTTGGGACTCAAAATGGTGAGTTTAGGGTTTAGGGTCCAAAGTGAGAAAAAATAAAAGATCGGGGCGGTAAGTGGGAGAAATTTTAGTTCATAGGTTTCTTGTGTAAAAGGCTGGAAGATTGGGGGGGCTTTTTGAAGTTTCCCTTATATGTTATGATATAACCCTGAATTATTAAGTGAGAATACAGCCACTTCTTTGTGAACGTAGGCACATTGCCGAACCACGTTAAATATGTGTCTCAACTCTCTCTTTCTCTCTCTCTTTTCGATTTTATATATTGTTCACCATTATTGTGCCCGGTAACAACAGTATTTGTACAAAACTAGATTAGAGTTTTGTTTCAAATCTGTAAATCAACTTTGTAAAACAAATTCCATGATATTTTTGTGTTGAACCTCTTCCAATCCCACCCATTAACATGGAGCCATCATAAATAGCATCTCATCAAAATAATACGGTGAGAATTTTATACCAATTACCCTAAATACAAACATTTCTAACAAGTCCAGTCCTGGACCCTTTAGTTATTGACCACATGTTGGATAGAACATAAGTCTGTGGCACGGAATCAACGTCCCAAGAGATAGCTCAATTAGTTAGGAATCATGCTCAACTCGAACACGTCACGAACTTATTTATGTAAACGAGTCGTAATCGTGTTGTGTTATCCGTTTATAGACCGACCCGACGCAACACAAATGTAAACTTATTATAGTTTTTAACCTTTTATAGCCATACCAAAATTATTATTATTTTTTTTAAAAAAAAAAATTATTAAAAAAAAGGGTCAAACATGTCAACCCGCAAACCCGACGAGTTGACACGACTACTAAACGTGTCATAAACGGGTCACCCATTTACGACCTAAACCCGTTTAAGCCAAACCCTAACCTGAATTTCACATGTCGTGTTCATGTCGAGTTCGCGTGTCACAGATTAAATTGCCAGCCTTGTTAAGTATCATGTGCCTCACAATCACATAGCTCAAAAATGATGGACTATTTTCACCACACGGCAAGACCCCATTGGTCGGTCATTCTGTAAAACGTCTTCAGCGGATGCGGTAGGGTATGCCAAATAAGAAAACGTCCACAGCATTAGGATGGTATTAAGGTAATAACGATCAAAAGTGTAGCGGTAAAATAGTAATTATAATCTAATTTGAAATTGAGTTATACTCTTACTCGACCGTTGGTGACAAAGGCGGTAAGGAACCGCCTCTACGATTACAACCAAGCTTAGGAAACCTCTGCATCTCCGAGTAGTTTCAGGTATAGGAAACGTCCGCCTCAAGCAATTCCTCCAACGTATATAAATAATCCTATATCAGGATTCAGAAAAGAAAAAAAAAACCCAATAATCAGTTTCATCGCCTTTTCTGCTTGGTGATTCTACTTTGTTATCAACCAATTTCTTCCCTTTCTTTGATTCTCTGAAATTCTCTCGGTACTCAATAAGAAGAAGAAAGATGGTCACTCTTGAGGATTTGAGGGGCGATTCTCCTGCCTTATGTGGGTCCTTCAACAAGATTGGGGAGGAGATCAGAGCTGTGGCTAAAAATAAGGATGAAGAAGATGCAATGCTCACCGAGAGGATTTTGATTGATTTAATTCAATTCAGCCGGAAAAAGCGATCTTCACCATTGGATCGTGACAGTGAAAAGGGTCCGGAGGAGGAGAAGAAGAAGAGGGTGATCAGGGTATTACCTCCCAAAAACTCCTTGAATTTTGAGCCCAAGAATTCCAACCACTGTTCTCGACAAGAAGGAAAGTGTAGGAAACTCGAAAGGCAGGGGAAGAAGCCGGCAGAGGTGAAGCAAACGGTTGAAGAGCAACCACCCAGTATGCCAACTGAGCTCAAGGACAAAATCATGGGGCTGCATGGTCGGGACGTGAAGCTTGTGATTCAAAAGAAATTAACGACCACCGACATGGAGGATTCTCAGGACCGGCTTTCCATTCCAAGGGGCCAAATGAGGGCATACTTTCTGACGCAAGAGGAAGAAGCTAAACTGGAGGAAAAAGAAGAAGATGGGATACATCTCAAAGGCTTGAAAGTGCCGTTGATAGAGCCAAGCCTAAAGGAGTCGGCCATCTTCTTGAAGAAGTGGAAATTAGGTAACAGCAGCACATACATGCTCAGCTCCCCATGGAAAAATGTTGCAAATAAAAACGGGCTCAAGAAAGGCAACATTGTACAACTTTGGTCCTTCAGAGTTGACCACAACCCCTGCTTGGCCCTTATCAAGCTACAGAATTAGAATTTTCTCTTCTTTTTTTTTTTTTTTTTTTTTTTTTNTTTTTTTTTTTTTTTCTATGATTTTTTTTTTTTGGTTTGAACATTATTGAATGATATCATTGATTCCATTCCTTATTTACTCTTGGTTTACTTATTCAAGTACATATTCTGGCTGGGGCTCGATGATGTCTGAGTCTCGACGGTGTCATGGTGGGGCCCTGGCGAGGGCCCAGTAGTGTCCCAACAGGTTCAATGAAGTCCCAATAGGGCGCTGACATGGTCTTGGTGAAGTCTTAGCAGGGTCCTCACAAGGTCGCAACGAAGTATTGGTGGTTTGAGAATAAAAAGCACAAGCTTGAAAAATAGTTTATGATTTTGAAAAAGTGAAACTATTTTACGAAAATTAAATAAGCTTTTTGGGTAAATAAAAAAAAAAAGGTTTTTTGTTGACTATAATTTTTCGTCTCACCAAACACCAAAAAATACGAAAAATATTCTTTTATAAATTATTTTAGGCTGAAACAAACGGAGTCTTAGTTTACAATTAAGTGTTTGAACTACGGGTCTTGATTTCTTTAAATTAAAAACTATGGGTTCAATGTCTTAAAAAAAGTAAAAATTACAAAAGGATTATAACACAATTTCCCTTAATTAAAATTGGAGTTGAATTAGACTCATTTTATTCTCCAATCAATTCTAGTGTGATTCAAATTAAATCATCATTGCGGGTGTTTAGTGATTTATTCCGATTGAATATTATTTTGTGGAATCAAATATTTAAAATTGATTTTTATTCTGATTCTTATTTCTCGATGGGATGAATAAATAAGATAACAACTCTGATTGAAAGTCTATCACTTACCTATAAATAAAACATGTGTATTTCATCTATTGACAATGGTAAGCACATGTTAGAAGATCTCTCTTTCTTTGTTGCAGGGTTTTGTTCTGAATTCTTATTTCTACTGCGTAGTCGATAGCATGGTTTTGTTCTGAATTCTTATTTCTACTGCGTAGTCGATAGCATTAATTTTATATAGTAAAACTAACAATATAGTGTAAAGGAACTGCATGTGACACTTAACGTGTGGAAGATGACTTGCAAGTGTTTGTCACAACTATTATATGTCTACTTCGAATACGTACGGTGGTTGTATTTCTTGCTCTATGCAGCAAAAATAGTCAGTTTTCATGTGGTCCAAACCAAATGTCGCCAAAAATTACAAATTTCTTGTATTTGGACTCTAATGCTGGTAGGTCCTGGTTAATGCCAAACCTCTCGCGTATACGCAAATCTAACACCCTCAAATCTTATGCTTTCTTTTTATTTTTTTTCGAAGTATACATGTAAATTTGTTATCTGATGCGACTGATTCACGTCTGGCTCAATAAATTTATTTTTTATTGTAATTAAAAAATAAATTAACTACCTATTTTTTTCAAAAAACATGTATTTTACTCACTATTTTAACTATCGATTTTTACTATTCTAATTAAATTTAACGTACAAGGGAGAGTCGTGACATAATTTCCCAATTGATATTTAATGTAACATCTAGTTCCTTATATGGAACAAAACAAGTCTCTTGTAACTTGTGTCTTGTAAGACATGCCACAAATGGTCCTCTTCTGTTGGAAAATAACTAATTCTAAATTCCCTTGGATTACCAAACCATTATGGTTAGCTAGGGAAATTAGCAGCAAATCTATTTTCCCCCATACCATTATCTCACCATTCTAGACATTGGCCCAATTTCCTTTTGAATCTTCAAAGGAGTAAGAGTACATACTACATATGGTAGTTTGGCTAGGCATTTATTTGCATTCTATATTCAAAAAAATAATAATAATTGTGAGAATTTTGGGAGACATGAAACCTAAATCTCTAACTACCAACCCTCCTTGTACCATGTTGGTCAATGGTATGTGTTGTCTCAGCAATTTTTTTTTTAGAAACGTTAGGAATTTGACTAAATCTTCTACCAAGAGATGGATATCAAGATGATGTGATCAAGTTTGTTTATTGGTACCCGTAACATTTTTCTTTATTAGATAACAGTTTTAGTGGGTAGTATCGATACGACGCGCGACGAGTAGCACTTCTCCTATTCATGTGGAGGACCATGATAATGCTGCAACAAACCCTCATCCACTAATGGACCTTTTCTTCCATTAAGAGATTACCACGTGTGTTTAATGCAACATCTAGTTACTTAGATGGAACAAGTTTCTTATAAGATGTTACGTATGCCATAAATAGTCCTCTTATGTTGGAACAGAACTAATGCTAAATTTTCTTATGATTAAACAAACCATTATGCTTAACTGGGGAAATAATTAGAGGAAAACCTATTTTTTTTCTTTCCCTTGTTCGAATATTAATTAAATAATGAAATTCGTTCATTCCAATTAGCTTAAATTTTTGAGATAGTTGGTAGTTCAACATGATATCATAATAGTTTGAGCAAAAGTCACAAGTTTAAACCTTAATTTCACATTTTACTCCCTATTTCAGTTAAATATTTCACGTGTTAAGCCTTTGTTAAGAGAGAGTTTAATCCCACGTACAAATGAGATAAAGTGTTATAATATTAATTAAATAATTAAATTCAATCATTCTTTATCAACTTAAATTGTTAACTGCTAACCAGTTATATATATATATGACGTCGTTTTTGTCTTTGAATGTATATAAAAATTTAGAAATCATATCATATGTGGTAGGGTATTATCGTATTACCATAGAAAGTACGTCATATTGGTTTTTTTTTTCTTTTAAAAAGCAGTTAGTGATTAATGAATTTTACTAACCACCTAAACCGTTACGGTTAACGATTTTTAGCCAATAATTGTTAATCATAACCGTCTTTTCACCCGAATGACGACTTTGCTCCTAGTTGAGGAGCCAAGTATCAAATAGGTTGGACCTAGTTTTTTGTCCATTCCCAATAATCTCTAGGCTTAGGTTGCATTGTACTTGTTTTGAAATCCTTATTTTGTGTTTTGATGAATGTTGTATTGCTCTCTTTCAAGAAATCAAACATGAGCGGATAAATGCGAGTAATGCTACAAGTCCTTCTTGTGTCACTCTTGTGTCCTTCTAAGAATGATGTGGCTCTTAAATCATTATTGGGCATGTGATTGATTAAATGATAATTTTAAAAGTCACATCATTTTTGGAGAGACACTAGAGTGACACATGAGGGATTTCTAGAATTACTGATAAATGCCATGTAAATTGCATGCCGCCTCATTTTTATGATTAAAAGTGAGATACCAATGTTCCGTAATGGCGCTCATAAAATTTGGTAAGAAGGTGGCACAAAATATAATGGAAGATGTCCCACAATCTTATTCTAATTTCTGTTGGAACAGAACCAAGGTTGTCATATGATTACCAAACCATTTTGAACAATTAGTTAATCTAAACAACAATTAATAGATTGAGATTTCCTAGAATTTTTTTTTAAATTTGAGATTCTCAAATTCATAAATCTTAGCCATCCATCTTATTTAAACGTCTAAAAGAAGACATGTTTCAGAATTTAATGAGAAAACTACGTACTAAACCTACTTTCATTTTCCTTGAGGGTAATTTTCTCATTAAATTCTTAAACATAATTTATTTTAGACGCTTAGATGAGATAGACGGCTAAAATTTATGAATTTCAGAATCTTAAATTTTAAAAAAAAAATCTAAGGGATCTCAATTCACAATTTCCCTTTTTTTAAAGTTGTCATATATATATATAAAAAAAATTTGAAAAATTGCGTATTTAATATTTTAATATTACTTCTAAACTCGAATCCAATTTCTTTCTTCCTTTACAAAAAAGAGTAGTGAGGACAAGACCCCTTTTCCTAATCACCTAAGAATATTTTTAAGAAATTACTATTTTGTTTCATATAAACTATGTAATTTTTTCTTGAAAACATCCATTTTTATTCTTTTCTATGGATAATTATTATTTTTTATATTTTAAAGGTAATGTTGGGTATCGGGCCTAGCTTACGCAGGCCTACAAATGTAGGAACAGGATCCTCTCCATTTCAAATAAAATGGATAATATTCATTTAGTGTAAAATGAGGGATAATATTGTAAATTTAGTCCTTCAACTTTAATGTTAAGACAATATTATCCCTCATTTTACATTAAATGGATATTATCCATTTCATTTGAAATGGAGAGGATCCTATTCCACAAATGTAAGGCATAATGTGTTGATCAGTCTATCTATAGAAAGTCAATGATTCACGTGCAGGTCGCCTTATCAAATATAGATTGAATAGTTCTTTTCTCGCTTGTCTCCTAAAAGGTAACTCAATCGGTTGGGACAACACTTAATGAAGTAAATATCATTAGTTCGAATTTTTTTCTCCCCTCTTATGTGAACATATCAAAAAAAAAGTTCTTTCCTCGCCATTGGTTCCGTATCTTTGGGAAAGAAAGAATGGATATTCCTTAATCACGAGAGATTGGGAGGAGATTACAGTTATGAGTCCTAGGTCAAAAGGAGAAGGTCATACTACGTAAGACTCGATGATATAAATGCTTGTTAGTGCTTAGAATATTGAGATTCTCATTCCTATATAATGACTTAAGCATCCAAACTATATATCTCGCCAGTTCATGCCAGCAACATCTAAGATTCTACTCATATACATCGTTTTAATTAGTTAACAATTAATCCAAGAAAAAGTATAATAACAGCTAACTAATAAATGAAAAGTAATGAGCTGATGATGATTTTTTTATTAAACTTCAGTAAAATCACACTTGCAATGAAAAAAGACAATCAATCTTATTAAAGAAGCTAAAGTTACAATAACATTAATTAACAACAAATTAATTTATCTTTTATTTTTTTTAATATATTTATTAGAATGCCGTTTTTTAAATTGTCCCAACCGACAAGTACCTATAATTTCCCAAAGTTTGGAAATATAAATAATAACTGAAATACTCATCTCTACGTCTTCATGTGTGAGTTTCTCCACCATATATATATATATATATATAATATTTTCAAAATATTAGTTATAGTATCAGAAAATATAAGTTATTAATTATTTAATAGTATTTTAAATAAATTATTATTTTCCTTCCTTCTTCTGGAGAACAGTGGAAAAAAAAAAAAAAAAAAAAGAACATTTGTCCTATTCTAACCGCAACTTCTAGCCACAAACCTACCTGCGCCATCACCCGTGTACATTAGCGACAACACCACTCCCGCACTAAAATACGCCATCCCCCGCCTGCTATAGAATGGAAAGTCCAGCAGGCCAAGCTTTGCTCTGAAACCTCGCGCAATGAAATCACTTTAACTTTTTCGTCTCCTTTGACGCGAATTTACCAAATGGCCTCTCTGCAAATCCTGAAATCCACCTTCACTGCGATTTCTATTTCCCACTCCAACTTTCCCGGGAAATCAAGGTGGGTTTTCTCGGAATCGGATTCCAGGAAAAGGGTTCTGAGGTTTGGTTGTGGGAGGAGCTCCAGGTACTGTACGAGCAGAAGCTTCAGGGTCTGTTGCGAAGCTCGGGACGACGATAACCAAAGCAATGGCAAGCTTCTCATACTCGTTCTTCTCCTGTTTTTCTTTTCCGGCTTTGCTTTTTCAAATTTTGGTTGTAAGGATTTTTGTTTTTATTGGGGTGAGAAAAGAAAGTAAGCCTTTGTTTGGTTGCTGAGAAAACTGAAGAAAGGAAAAGGAACTAGAGTGGAAGCTTTTTTGGAAAATTATGAGTTTAAAGCTTTAATTTCCTTCTGGTACCCCCAAAAAGTTTAGAAATTTATAGTGGTAGTATTGGCTGTGTTCAAGAGGTTGAATATCACATTTGGGTGTTGAAAATAACGTGAAAGAAGAGAAAAATGTTGAAAGTAGAATAGTAGATACGAGAAATATGAGAAAGCTAAGAATCTTGACATGTTAATTTTACGTCTTTCTATTTTGTTTCATGTATCCTAGGCCAGTGGGTTATTTTTACTGCATTTTTCTCAGGTCAAGAGGGATTTGTGTTGATCTTTTTGTTTCAAAGTGTGAAATAGTGCATGCGCTTTGACAAATTTAGTTTTTTTTTTTGCTTAGTTGTGGAAAATATCTATATGTAGAGTTTTGAGATCTCCCTTGGCTTTAATTTTAACATTTATAACTGATGGCACCGTCTAGAAGGGAATGATTCCATCAGGTGAAACTTTTCATCAGAACTCTCTCAATCTCTCTCTGTTTATGCCCAAATCAAAATCTTTTTCCTTTTTGAAGTATATCTAATTATCGTGTGTGTGTGTTTTTTTTTTTTTGGTCTAAACTACCACAACAGTGGCAGAGAAACTTTTGATTTGTGTGATATATATATCTTGAGTTGGAATTATGCTGTTATGCTTTACAAGAAACAAACGAATTGTTGATTAGTTTTGTGAAATCAATATGAAATGAAACAAAGGAAATACACACAAGGAAGTGCACATCTACTGAAAGTAACTTGTCAGAAAAAATAATGAAGAATAAGGTCGCTGACTATGTACAAGCTACAAGTTGAGAGCAAGGTGATATCTTTAATTTGTTTTAGATACGGTGGCTGTATGTCAAATTATAGGATATGATGTCAGATAGATGGAGAGTGAAAAATTCATTTGGACCCCAATTGTTAATCACACGATCCCAATTAGCAAAATGAACGAATATTAAGCCAAGCACCATAGATAAAATTAACAAATCAACATAGAGATTTGTCAATGGCTCCAGAACTTCTTGCCTTCTTCTATAGGAATCACCTTCACGAATCAACCACATCCGCATCAATCTAGAACTCTGGTGGCTGTTGGCTTTTATGTGGTTTGAACAATGATAAACAATGAGAATGGTTAAACTGTTTAAGGCAAAGGTGTTTATAAACCTCTCCAAGGACATCGAAAAATAGCCTCTATCAGTTATGAAAATTGTGACGTATGAGGTTTATATAAATGGGGAGAAAACTAAAGTTTTTAGGCTAAGTTGGCTAAGGTTTAAAATAGTTTGCCGAGACTTGTGAATGAAATCTAGGGTTTCACAATTTTCTCGAGCGGTGGTCAAACACTTTAAACAAGACCTCAATTGAGGCATTTTGAGCTGCTCTTGTTCGGACACCCTTTGAGTGAGACTTCTAGGCATACTGGAAGATCCTTTAATACTACGTTCAAATGAGCTTAGATCATGACTGTGATCGAGGCATTTTAGAACTTTGTAAAAACTTGATGTACACTCTTGTTCGAACAAGAGTGTACATCAAGTTTCCGCTATTAGCATGGCGTAAGCAATCCAAAACTTGTAATTAATGCAATTTATTCAAACGGTTCCCAAGTGATATATTTCTTATGCTAATCCATGCTAAGGCCATTGAAAGATTCTATTGATTTGATGAGAATGCATGGCCTCCCTCCATATATGTCCAAATTTATGTATATATGTATATATTTATACATGGCTTATACATGTATATGTCAAAACAAACAATCGTACAGTCAGAGATGATTATAATAAAACAACCTAAGCTTAAAGCTTACAAGTCAACATGTTTTGACATTGAACTTACCAACCCTAAAATCTAACAGAGAGCAAGAAGATACCTTCTTGATTTTGTCAACAAAGGAAGTTTATCCAAGTCCAAGGTGGAGTTGAGGTGCATTAATTTTTGCTAAATTAAGAGGCTGGTGAAGCAATTCCTTGCTTCTAAGAGCTAGGGAACTGGCATACATGGAAAAATTGTGGACATTGAAGATCAAGAGGGGAGGCTTTTGCAAGAGGTTGTTTCTGAAGTATATATCTGCATACTGTACTGGTAGTGAAACAGAGGCAAAATGGAGACTTGTGCAGGATTTCTAAATAAGTTTACTGTGTTAAACAAAAAATAAACTACATATGAATAAAAGAATCCAAGTTTAATTCTTGGTGCTTTCTGGAGTCTGTTTCAATTAATTAATATTGATAAGAAGAATGTAAATAGGATCTTATTTTCTTTTACTTTCTTCTTTACTCTTTTTGGTAAGTTACACTTGTCCGCATGGAAAGGGAAATTGGAGTCAAAGTGGATTTTGCGAAACACCTAATTTAATAGCCATCTCCTAAAACTGATGGACTTTAATAGTTTTCTTTCAGTGTTGCTAGTACTAGTGGCATTCTCACCTAGAACAATAATCAGCCTAGTTCAGTCAAATTTAGGAAAACCTAAGCCCCATTATGCGTATAATAGTACATGTGATGATGAAAATGAATTGTTTGAGAGAGAGAGAAGAAATAAAAATAACATGAATAAAACATCTTTTCTGAACTTTTTAAGAGTGTACTAACATGATAACTTTCGCTTTATCTCAGATATGGAGTTAACAAAGGAGGGGAAGCATGATTCATATATAAGAAAAATTAAACATGGCATAGACCATCTATTATATATGAAATATGAATAATTGTTTAAACCGCATAAATAAATAATTTTTTTTTTTTAAAAAAAAGTTAGTGAATGAGACATAAACCACTCTTAAGTTTCTAAAAGGACCTAAAAGATGTGATAAGCTCACTTTTTTATGACGCATATTCCAAACAAGACGTCCACCTTCATTTCATGGCTTAAAGCCATACAAATGCCTTGGGAGTTAGCTTCAGAAACGCCTTTAGTAACCTTGCTTTGGGAAGATGCCGGATTATCATGTAGCTTAATTAATGGTTATAGGATGATGTATTGAGCTTTGTGAGGTATTCATTCACAATTGTTTTTCCACCACACATTGGGAATGTCATATGATATTCCTTCTAGATGATTTCACTTTTGATCCCTCACATGAACAATGTTTTCAGGTGAAGAACCTCCTGAGTCATTATTTATGAAGGAATTGAGGAGAAGAGGCATGACTCCGACATCATTGCTTGAAGAAACAAAAAGGAGCAATTATGGACTGGATAGTGAGATAAACTTGAAGGAAGAAGATAGAGGATTTTCTAATAGAAGTGCAGTCTCAACTGAACTTGAGAAAAGCCTATCTAATCAAAGGGAGCGCTCCATGGCATTGAACAGTGAAGGCCTTGAGGTTGATAAATTATTCTTTTCCTATCAACTACTTAATAGTCTTAACTCTGAGGTTTCATTGGCATTATCTTGCCTGTCAGAGACTTGGAGCTACAGTCTCTGTCGTATATTCTTTCAATGCTGTAAACTCTTGAGCTCATGAAGCATGGTATCTAGCAAAAATTGTTATTTACCTCAAAGGTTGAGGAATGGTCTTAGGACATTGAGGCAAAATACTCTTTGATGGAGACAAAAGCCAAATATTCTTCAATGGAGACAAAAAAGAAAGAGGAGAAAAAGGGAACATGAAACATAATTAAGTAGCAATTAGTACATGATTTACAGTAATAGTTGTTCTTAAACTGACTTCATCCACTCTCTAGTATCTTTGTAGAGTAAGAGGTTCATTTTCATCAACATGTAACATACAATTGTCAAGCGTTTTTGCTTAATCTGCATTTAAGTTACCCTAAAGGCGTGCTTCCTCTTTGGATACAAAGGTTCTCACATTCGTCTGTTATATATTGAATATAGTTTGTGATTTTTGATGCATAATTTGCCTATGGCATGTTGGTCCTGCCTATGTTAGTTGTTCATAATTAAGAGGCCAGGAACTGTTGGAATCATCAAATGTAAAGAAATGGAAATGGCTTTTTAATATTTTATTAAATTGTTAGGAATATTGGGTTGATAATATTTGTTCTCTTCCTATAAATGAAATACAATAGTGGTGTTCTAATTTATTAGAATGAACTTATATTTATTGTTCTTTTTGCTTTGTGTTTGTGGCATGGGCACATCGTACAAGGAAATTGACTTCCATCTTTATCTATTTCAGGGGTTAATTCCTCGGGCTAAACTTTTGTTAACTATTGGAGGAACATTCTTCTTTGGATTTTGGCCGTTGATCCTCGTAACTATTGCCATCTTTTGTGCTCTCTACTTCGTAAGCTCTCTCCCTTCACCTGTTATATGAATGTTCTTATGTTGTTTCTGTCTGCTAGACAGTTATTGTATTATGAATCAGTGGTCGCATTTCAAGCTTTTCTTTACTTCGTTAGTTAATGTCTTCTACTTTATGCAAACATTCGAAATGTTCAATTAGCTGGTAGGTGGTTAAGCAATGGGGTCATCAAAAGTATGAAATGTTGAAGATCATTCAGGAAGTGATCATTTCCTGTTATAGTTTTCCTATAGATTTAATTTCTGGGAATGCTTTTTCCACTTAGCTTCATTCTTATGGAACCATAAGGTCGTTGGACCAAGTCAGTTTATATTAAGTTGAAAGAGACAAGATGACATATGGATTTTTTTTTTTTAGCTTAAGATTCATGAGATGTTAGAGACATGCAGATCCTTTGGAAGGAGGGAGTGAAAGAGAACCTAGATACGGGAGTCTAAAAGTAGAGAATGAAGTAAGCAGATAGGTGGAAATTAATATTGATCAACTGTTTTTTGATGGTTTAAGTGGAATGTAATAGATTGAATGCTGTAGGTTCCATTAAGAAAATCAAATGCATGCTGAATATCAAACTGTTCAGTGATAGCCAATATTTTCATTGAATTGGTATATCTGTTCTCCTAAATTAATTAGGTTCAGTCATTACCAATGGGAACTTATCTTTGGGAAAATTATTTTGAATGAAGCTTGGCATATTATATTTCTGATGATGCATGTGCTTTTCCTTTGCTGATTGCTACTTGTTAATTATGACTGTTAGTTTTCAAAGGGGCAACAGAAACATCACAAACGTGACGTAAAGAGTGAAATTTTGGAACAAAATATTTAAATGGTGGTTTTCTTCTTTAGTATTTAATTGATTGACCACTGCTCCAAAATGGAGTCTATAAGTACTTTGGTTTCTTTTGAGCCATAGCAGGAAAATTGTTAAGAGAAAATTTTACACACAATGAATATTGACTAGAACAATCATCTGATAATTGTTTTTCTTATTGCCCTTTATGACATGTTGGACTTACTCTTCTGCTATTTGTTATATCCTGTTTATTTTGTTTAAATTGTTGCTTCTTGTGGTAAACACATGAGAATTGAGATGGAGTGAAAGAAAGATTTGAGTCTTTTCATTATTTTGTTGCTTAGTAATTTATGATGCTTGACATCTTATGGAAGCAAAATTTGATTTTTTTTTGTTTTTTTTTTTCCTCTTCAATTTGGCAGTATTTTGGACCAACTTTTGTCCATGATGCAAGCAAGACACCTATTTCGCCACCCCCATATATTGATCCGTATGCACTTCTGGAAGATGAAAGGATATCACAAATTGCCCCACGTGTAAATTAAAGGGCAATGTTATCACATACAACAGCTTCTTAGAACTCCAATTACATATTTACTTGGCTTAATTAATCTCTTTACTCTTGTCTATTCTTTCCCTGTGTAAATCCTACGTTGGTAAAGAACTGTTCAAATCATTTTATAATGAAGTGACTTGCACACCATTATCTAGATTATTTTTATTTGGTCAGGTTGTTTTATTATAATAATCTCTGACTGTACGATTGTTTGTTTTGACGTATACATGTATAAGCCATGTATATATATATATATACATATATACATAAATCTGGACATATATGGAGGGAGGCCATGCATTCTCATCAAATCAATAGAATCTTTCAATGGCCTTAGCATGGATTAGCATAAGAAATAAATCACTTGGGAACCGTTTGAATAAATTGCATTAATTAAAAGTTTTGGATTGCTTACGCCATGCTAATAGCGGAAGTGGTGATGTATCCAATTGTCACTCCTACAAGATTCATATATTGAGCTACTCCACAAAGCTTGTATTTTAGTCCTCCTGTGGAGAGACAGATTAGAGTCAGAGACATGTATAAGTTTCCCACTTGGAATCTATAACTTCAAAAGAATAATAATAATACTAATAATAATAACCGGATTATTCAGAGCTTTGTCCTGATTAGATTTTTGGACAAAATTGTGTAAAGCGCTCTCTACATACGGATCTGATAAATTTCGGGCTGTTGCGTGTGGGCGAAAAAGTTATTTGCACGCAAGGGAGGTTCAAACTTAGACATGATACTTCACGAGGCACTCAGGCCAAATAACTACCACATGAACACAAAGGCATATGCATATGAAGATCTCTCTCTCTCATCGGAAGATGAGTTAGTATCATATAGTATGTTTAGATCTTCCAACGTACCAAAATAGATGTTCCGCTCAGGAACAACTTAAAAAAAAAAAAATCCAAAGGGGTTGGCTTGAGTAGTAAGTCACTTGGTCATTACTTGTGCCTCATGAAGTATCAGGTTTAAGATTCAATCTCCCTTGACTGCAAATAATTCCTTGATACCATGCTTGCGAGCAAAAGCTCCTTCTTTATCTAACCCCTGTAGGAGCACTTAATTTGCACGTTGTTCTGTAAATCTAGTTGGAGTGAAGTCTCGGATATATATATATATATATATATATATATATCCTGATTATCAAAAAAACAAAACAAAAAAAACAAAAACAAAGAAAAATTCAATCTTCTTCTTCTTACCTAAGGGTAGTTTCTTGTCCCAGTAATAGGGTCAGGAGACCTACAACAGTTAGCAAGTAGAGAAGTAGTAAACAAAGTGACGAGGGAGAAGATAACGAGAGCAGCAATCCAACCCAGCTGAGCAATTGCCCATGCCAGAGACAGTATTCCAGCCCCAACAAGAGCTGTTATTAATTATATGGCCACTTCACTTGCACTCGTCACGGTTCCTTTCCAAAAGGAAAATAAAGTGAAACCCGAACAAATATATATATATCTTTCCTTTCCGACGAAAAACATTATAAATCTAAACAAAGAGTAAAAGAGTGTTAATTAATTGTACCAGTTCGTTTTGGGCGGCCACCATCGTCAACCTCAGAAGCTGTGTCGCCTGATTCTATTGCAAAGCTTATATTTCTCTGCATCTCCTTATATATAATCTCTGTCTCAGGTGTTTGATGTCTCTGGTAAGAATCTTAATTTTTCACATTTCTTTTGCTATGTCCAGTTTTAATGATTTATGCAGATAATCCGCTAAGGAAATAGTTAAAGCCCACCCACATGAATAAGTAAACATATATTCATATTCAAACCAAAGAGAGAAACTCTCAATCGATCCGAAGTACCAAAGAAAAATTTGGTAGAAACTCTCATTCATATACATGCATACTTGCCTCTTGTTGGAAATAGGACAAACTTTTCCTTCCTTTTTAATTGGACGGGAGGAAATTTCTCTAACACGCTCTATTAAACTGACATCTGTTCAAAATGCACGTAATTCAACTCCATTAGACACATATTAGAGTAAGTAGGGGCGGAACCAGACATTGATGTGTGGGGGGGACATAACAGAAATTTTTTTAAAATTTAAGGGTAATTTCAAAATTTTGGGGGGACTTATTACATAAAATGCATGAAATTTAGGGGCAATTTTAAAATTTTGAATGTCCCCCCAAAGCTATACCTAGTTCCGCTTCTTATATTAAGTCTAGAAGTCTCTTTTGTATCACTGAAAAAATGAAGTGATTTTTAAAATGATCACCATTTGATCAAAATTTAATAGTGATCAATCCTAAAGCCTATGATAATATTAAAAATTACATCATTCTTAAAGGACACAAAAGGGACTTGTACCATTACTCCACATATTAGGTTAAGAGAAATGCTATAACATCTACTGTTGTCCTTCTCCCATCCTTCTCCATACTTAAAAAAAATAAAAAATAAAATAAAATAAAATTAATCATTAAATTTGTAGGACCTACCTAAGTGAAGATGGATCTAATGGTTGATTTTAAAAATGAAAGAATGGATAAGGATAGGAAAAGGACAAAGTAGATGCTCTAAAATTTCTCATTAGTTAAATAGACTGGGATAAAAGAGTTTCGATTAACAAAATTTAGAAGAAATTTGTTCCTTATGATGCTTCTCTCTTAGAATTTGTTTATCATATGATCTTTCATGTGTAGACGGAAAAACATGGTCCGATTGAGCTCTCGGAAGACAATAGTAAGAAGGCCAATCAATGACATGGATCTAAAGCATTCAAATACGGCATAGATAATAATACACCAAATTAACAAGGTTTCACAAAAGTACTTAATAATACAATAAAAAGATCCACTAAGAGGAAGACTTGAAAGGCTGGTAGTGATGGAGCTCAACGATGATGCCTTGAATGCATGCAGCAGCAGCAGCAAATGTTATAATCAAGCAAGCCCAATTCAATATGTTTAGGCAAAACCAGGTAGGAGAAAATTTGGGAATGTGAGCCTGAGAAATGTACATCTCTACTGGGAAATATACAGTCAATGGCCAGAATGAAAGGGCTCCAATTAACCCCAAAACACTGTTGAAGACTGGAAATATCATCGCGATCACAGACGTAATTATCACATACGCTGTTCTCCAGATCAACCGGAAGAAATTCATCTTGTAAATACCAATAAATGGAATGTAAATGGGATGCTCTTTTACTATGAAATCACTTCCTGACCACCGGCTACTCGTCCATTCTTCCACAAGCTGGTATATTGGCTGGCAGAACACCTACGTACACATGCATTTATAATTAGAATTTAGCTTTTATATATATATATATATATATATATATATATATGTGGGAGTATTTTGAAATTATGGGTTTAAAGAGCCTTGAAAAAAGATAGTCCATGACAGAAAAAGATGAATGAATTGAAAATAGGACTAACTCACTTCAGACTAGATGTAATGATTTGATATGAATCATAGGATGCATCAAACGGTTGGATTTTCTTAACATTTAGTAAAGTTAAATTAAATTAATTAAGTTTAAACTAACGTTTGGAATCAAGTAGTTGTCAATTATAAATTTAATCTAATGGTCAAAACTGTCTGTTAATATTTGATGATCAGATTTTAATGATGACTAAATTAGTAGTTATTTACAAAATTACATGTATGTTGTGAACAGACATTAAAACTGTTAAATTGACAGTATAAATAGTCCAATGCATTATGCGTACCAGTTTAAGATACAGAAAATTATATCTTCTTCTGTCTCTCTTAAAACATTTTGAAGTTTTAAAATCCGTATCTCTTTCTATTAGAATAGAAACTCTGAGGGTGCTTTCGTTTAATTTCATTTTTGTACAAAACGCAACCAGGATACATAGGATTTCTGGGCTATTCTATCATCCTATCTTATAATCACTTCTAGGGTAGTCATTTGAGAGATTTACCTGGTAAGCTCCGACAATATGGACAACAATGCAAACGTTGGCGATGTCTATAAGCCAGAAAGGCTCATAAAAACCAAACCCTGTTAAAAAATTTCCAGGTGCATTGTTCCCGAAAGCTAAATAGCCCAAAACTCCACACAGCAAGTAAAATACGGAGGTAATTGAGACTGCAATGGCGGTAGCTTTCTTCATCACCAGGTTCTCTGGTGGGCTTGATTTTAGTGTATCCTGCAATTTATGAAACTTCAATCTACAGGATTTACTACAACTCAATTACAAAATGATGTTTCTGTCGATAATTGGTAAATGACATATATATATATGTAGATTGACTTGCCTGTATTTCAATGAGGACATTAGAGTAAGCATAGGCCAAGGCAATGTTTCCAATGGCCTGTAAGCTGTTCCACACCTTCTGTGAACTTGTTACGTCCACTCCTGCCGTCATTCCTGAAATGCTTGTCTTCCCTGTTTTCCCTTCTGCAAAATAGAATATATATACAGTAAATTTAAAGCAACTAAGCAATATATACGTCTATTTATAAGCCAAAAGATAATCAGATAAAGACAAAATGGAAAGAAATGAATCTCTTTAATTGGCATTGCCTAACTCAATCCTACCCGGACATTAGTACGTGAAAACTAAGGCGGCTAATACTAATCAAGTTTGTGCGAGTCATTCTTCATTGCAAAGAGTCAAACTCACGTCTTTGTATGTGCCCAACTTCATGAGAATTTTCTTAAGACCATTGAACTACCAAGGCAAACTTCATTGGATTGAGATCCTGTGCACTACCTACAATATCATATATATGGGGTGTAGCAGTACTGGTCGTGATCGTGATCATTCATTTTAAATGAATAATTCCAAATATGAACTTCATTAATGCAAATTAAAAACTAAAATATTTCTCAATTTAATTTTCAGTTGCTTTCACCTACCTTTAATTTTCACTCTCATTAGGTCACTGCTACTACTAGCCTACCACTACCGCCAAAAGCTACATTGTCTCTCTCATTAGCTAAATAAGTGATTCGACCACCCTCAACATATCTATAGGATGCCACCAAACGACCTCAATGACCTTTGAGGATGGTTCATCCACCCACAAAGACTATATTGAAGGTGGCTTAGCCATTCAATCAAATGAGATAGTTATATGTCACATTTTTGAACTATTGGGGTAACTCAGGCACCCCAATTTAGTATTTGAAAGTTGCTGAACTACCATTTTTTTTGTCAACATACTAGTGAGAGAGAATGACCTAACCAATGATATTTTTAAAGTCCAAATAAGAGAGTGTGAAAAGTGAAAATGCAAGAGTAAAAGTGTGTTATGATAGTAACACGATCCCCTGCAATTTTAGAGAAACTATATATTCTAAAATCATGTGAATTCAAGCTATTTTTTGCATCAAACGGCTTAAAAAATGCTACCTATTAAAAAATGTGGCATGTTTTCAGAATAGTCAAAAAAAAAAAAAATTTCTAAAAAATTTGTTGCATGTTGACTTTTAAAGAGTGGCTTCTTTGCAGCCTTCTTCTATGGTGGTAGTAGATTATTGGTAGCAGTGTGTTGTAGCAGTGGAGCTACGTACATTGGTCTCGATACAGGTACCGAAGCTGGCAGCTGAAAATAGAGAGAGATTTATGTTTGATGACTTCACAGACTTTGGACCATTCATTTAAAATGAACGGTCACAATTAAAGCTTTTGTATCCGTGCAAGATCTTGATCCAACATTTCATTTACTTCATGGCCTTTTAAAACCCTTGGGAATTGGGTATTTTTGCCACCGTCAATTGAACCAACCAACTCGTTTCGGGGATTTATTACCTTCTATCTTTTTCAAGAAGAGAGCACCAAAATTAATCAAAGTCGTCAAAAAACACTTCGACCAAAAAGATATTACTTTTACAACGATCAAAACCAAAAAAATCTCATGATATAGTTGGTGTATATATATATATATATGTACATTTACGTATAGACATAGTTGCTGACCTGCTATCTGGGCTGTGGAAAGACCAATGCCTATGAAAGCGTAAGAGAATGACATGATTGCAGCGAGGTAGGAGAGGCCTGCAAGGTCTTGAAAGTTTGGTATTTGGCTCAGAATAATCTGAATCATCCCAAAAATGATCATGTAGGGATTGTTTGAGGTGTGACAACCCGCAGCATGGCCATTGTTGTGAAAGCATTGCGATCTTTTGATGGCCCTGGTTAAGAACAACAAAACCAAACAATTCTGAGTTTAATTAAACGGACTAGACCCAGCAATTCTAATTCGCTAATTTAGAATGAATTCGAGTTGGATTTGCTAGCTTTGTTAAAAATTACTAACCCTACAAACAATTGATTAAATATTGAAAAGTACATGAAGGGAAGGCATTCTCATGAAATGATCAATAGAATCTTTCAATGGTCTTAGCAATTAGCATAAGAAATAAATCACATTACGCAAAAAACAAAAACATGAGATTTTGGTTAGCTTACGCCATGCTAATAGCGGAAGTGATGGTGTATCCAATTGTCAATCCTACGAGATTTGTATATTGAGCGACTCCACAAAGCTTGCATTTAAGTCCTCCTGTGGAAAGAGAGAGAGAGAGAGAGAGAGAGTCAGAGAGATATGAGTTTAACTCCCACTTGGAACCTGTAACCTTGAGGACAAAGGCATCTGCATCTGAAGACATCATGAAGATCTCTCTCATAGCTAGGCAAATGAGTTGGTATCAACTAATATGTTCTAATCTGGCAGCCAAAACAGATGTTTAGGTCAGCAACAACAACCAGAAAAAACCACAAAAGGAGTTGGCTCAAGTAATAAGTCACTTGGTCTTAGTGCCTTATGAAGCATCAGATCCAAAGTTCGACCTCGTCCTGACGACCCATGTAGATGAGGCACTTTGCAAAGAGAGCGAAGCCTTGGATATCCCGATTATAAAAAATAAAAATAAAAAATAAACTAGAAAAATGACATGTTCTTCTTACCTAAGTTATTCTTTACAGCCTTTATGTAAGTGTAGTTTCTTGTCCCAGTGATAGGGTCAGGAAACCTATAACAGTTGGCAAGTAGAGAAGAAGTAAACAAAGTGATGATGGAGAAGATAACGAGAGCAACAACCCCAGCAATCCAACCCAGCTGAGCAATTGCCCATGCCAGAGACAGTATTCCAGACCCAACAGCCGCTGTTATTATATGGGCACTTGCGGTCGTCACCGTTCCTTCAAAAATCAAAAACAAAATGAAGTCAATCTTCTTCTATCTTTCTTTCTTCTTTTCTCTATAGAGTTGCATGTTTTCATAGAATGAGTGAAAGATATATATATATATATATATACCAGTTCGTTTTGCGCGGCCATCATCATCAAACTTGGAAGTTGTGTCGCCGGATTCTATGGCAAAGCTCAGATTTCTCTGCATCTCCTTGTCTGATCTGTCTCAGGTGTTTGATGTCTCTGGTAAGAATCTTAATAATTTTTCACCTTTGACGTTTGTTGATGAGATCTTTCTCTCTCTCTCTAGCAAGAAAAATGCTCAGAGTTTGGGAAAAATGAAAAAGAAGTCAAATTAAATATTGGTGACTTGAAAAAGTACAAAATGGTTATGACAAGAAATTAATGACTTGAAAAAGAAATTAATGACTTTCCCGGATATGAATGCATAGTTCTTTTGCTATGTCCAGCTTTATGCTGATAATCCGCACAGGAAATGGTTAAAGCCTAATCAATGCCGCAATATGAGTATGGCACATCCGCATGAATAAGTACTAATTAAACCTTTTTTTTTTTTTTTTTACATGTCTGCACAAAAACTAGTGACATCCGCTTCGATAGACGTAATTCTAGTCGATTGAGTTATCTCTTGAGAACAATTAAACATATTTATATTCAAATCAAAGAGAGAAACTCTATCCAACCCTAGAAAAATTTGCTTAATTTGGATATATACAATCATATGGTCGTCATTAGAAATAGGACAAAGTTTTCTTCCTATCAGATTAGAGGAAAATTCTCTAACACAATCTAATGCAGGGTGGCACATTGGGTTCGCAATAGACAAACAACAATAGAATTGCAACTCTTTTTAAACCAAGATTCTATCAAGATTGTTTTGGTCAAATTTGCATATGAAGAGTTTTACTAAAATCAGGTAAAATTGGCTTGCATCACAGTCTATTAAACTGTGTGTTTAAAATGCACGTAAGTTTACTACGTTAGACACATAATAATTTAATAGATTGGGTCGGAAGAATTTCCTTCTAATCCAATTTAGAAGAAAACTTTATTCTTAAAAATATATAATGTCCCATATATCCTCTAGCTTATTGATTACTTAGAAAATATTTAGACAAAAAAAAAAAAAATCCACAAGTTGTTATAATAAAATATTAACGCAACAAATTAAAGCATTCCAATTAATTAAGCATACGACAATTATTGGATTAACAGATTCGACCATGTGCAACAATTAATATGCTTCAATTGATGCTAAACATATCCTCCTTCTATATATATATTATATGTCCACAACAAGAAAGAGATGGGGATTCGAATTAATGACTTTCAATTCATAAAGCATGATTCTCAATCGATTGAGCTAACATGATCTTTGAAAAATGATGATCCCATTGTAATGAGATAATTAATGAGAGCTAGCCATGTCTAGGACATTATTTATTAATTTATTTTTATTTTTGAAATGATGCATCAATGTTTATATTGCAAAAACTCAGGGATTACACTTGCTCGGCACGACGGCACTTACAATATTTTGTATAAAAATTGGACTTGCATTTAGCCACACTTTATCTAGAGACCGGCCGATGGATTGCTGCTTTTGCCAGATGATGAGCTGTTTCATTTTGCCTTCCTCCATAAGTGAGCAATCTTCTACACTTAATGTAGAATTATTTCAACCCAATACGAAAAATAGTACATTTAGAATGCATGCAGTTCAAAACATAATCCAAGAAAACATGCTGCAATTTTAAGACAGAAAATCATGTTGATGAAGTATACAATATAATATCCATAATTTCGTCACACTCCATATAATAACCATCATTCACATGGCTTATTTGATTCCATAACTCTCCTACGATGAGGCTTTGCGCATTTCGTGGGGCTTCAAGTACAACATCGGTGTCTCGGTGAGGTACAATAATATCAACATTGATAACCTTTTCTCTATCGCAGGTTAGGCGTCATTTGATCTGAAGAGAATCCTAATTCCTCCGTCATCGTAGTGCATCGGCCCCGCTTTAGGCGAGAGGAAAGATTATGTGGTTTACGGTCTATTATAATCCCGAAATGATGTTGATGGGTTAGTTTGGGTCTGGGCTGATCTTTGCTTGGAATGGGCTCCTTAGCCCAGTCAGTGAAAAAGGAATATAATATTCTCCATCATAATCTCAGGTAAAATTCTTTGAAACAAAATTTTATTCAAATCTGATCACCGATCTTTAATTTGGAGAATAAATAAAAGCAAAAGCATCGTGGCCCATCCTTTATTTCACTTATAGAGAGTATTCCACCATGATTTGAACGTGTATATAGTCAGAGCTTTAGAGCCGTTGATTTGTACTTTTCTTCACCGTGTGTACAACAGAACTTATGCTTAGAGGAATATTCTGGACACGTACGGTAGAAACTGCCTTGTATGTCTGCATACAGGCCATGGGACTCTCAAGTTATACGTATATATATATCCTCTGATCAGCCTGATATATATCTTTCATGCAATATCTTCCTTCGACCCATTCATTTCCACTTTGATATTTTGCAGTATTCCTTTCTGACGATCATGGCAGCTGGAGGAGGCAGGGTTGCAAAAGCAAACATGTTAACGCTAAGGTGATTTCCATTAATCTCGCTCTCCCTATATATATGCTATATATGGAATTAATGTTTACTTTCATATATTGATACAAGGGACATGCATGCATGCAGGCAAGCCGTGCAAGTTGAGCGTGGCTTCAGCAAGCACGCCGGAGTTGATCGTGCGCAAAAACAGCCAGGAAATCCAAGCTATAGTGGCGAGAAGATCATGAGCGAGTCGTCGTGCTGGGTTCCGCATCCGCGTAGCGGTGTGTACTTTCCGAAAGGCCATGAGTGGGTGATAGACGACCTTCCGGCGGATGTAGCTTCTTTAAACCAGACTTGCTGGCTGAGGAACGTTGACGGTGTGGACAAAGCAGACGCAGATTCTCGGCCGCCATATCATTCCTTTCACACTAGTGTGTAATTATTTATTGTAACATCCCGCTTATAATACAAATGAGAATTTAAGTCAAACATGTTGAATAACATTTGTCACTAATTAAAATAGGTTTGAAGAAATTTCTTTTCTTATAATACGTACATGTTCCTCCTTCTTAGTTTTCTGGACAAATTTACCCAACAACTCCTCTCATATTTCCTTATAGTATCAAATTCTTCTTCTCCACCTCCACTTCATGAGCACCAGAACCCACGGCCAAAAATGGGATTCAGATCCACCACAGCCGTCCATATCCAAATTTGTAAATCAAGCCAAATAAATATATCATTGACATGCATTCACATAACTTTTCGGTTGCAAACAGCCATGGAGGGTTTGGGTTGAGAGGAATAGTTGGTCATGGGCGAGGTTTGGGTTTGGGGTGAGAGGGAAGAGGAGAGAGTGAGAGAGAGAGAAAAGTGAAAAAAATATAAAATAAAAAACATTAAAGGAAAATATAAAATAAAATAAAAAATTCTGTTGGAGTTTTGTATTAAAAAATGAATAGGTAAATAGAAAAAAGGGTTTTTTCACAAAGTAAAATGCCTAATCTAATATTGCTGCCAGAGATGCTCTTAGTTATATTAAATAGGTATTTTTATTTTATCAAAAAGTAAAAAATACAAAAATACTCCTACAGTATAATTAGAGTAATGTTATAAGTCTTCATAAAGTACTCTTAGAATCATCTCAATGTAATGTGGCTTTTAAAATTACCGTTAAATTTGAGATGTAATTTATTGATTTTTAATCTATTGATGAGTTTAAAAGTCACATCACATTTGAGAATGACTTTATGAGAAAATTTTGAATTTTAATCTATTAATGATTTTAAAAGCAACATCATATTTGAGATGACTCTAAAAAAAACTCTAAAAAAACTTACAATATTACTCATAAACTAACCGGAGATTATCATGTTCCGAAGACAATAAGTTGACGGTTGGAAAAGTGTTTTTTTACTTGGCTTACCCAAAAAAAAAAAGGTTTCCTTAATAGCTGAGTTTTCTTAATAGCTTTTTTTTTTTTTGTTTTTAAGAAGTTTTCTTATTAGCTAAGTTTGCTTAGAGTTCTTCATGTTACTTTTTAATGAAAATATAAATTAATCAATTTAGCATTTCTTTTTTTCTTCTACAAGTCTTCCCGTGATAAATAAAGTATACCATTAATTTACTTAGTTTCAATTGTCTCACGACCGGTTTGTAGCTAATTAATTTTTATTATCGAAATAACTTCGGTCAGGATGCGCCGATGCAGTGTAAAACCCATGTTTTGACACATAAATACACCAAATAAAACAAGAATGAAAACACCGAATCCTAGTAGCAAAAATAAAACCTATCAACAATCTTTTCCCTTTCCCTTTCAAGAGAAAAACAAGCTCCTCCTCCCCTCTTGCAACTGGATTAGCCACATCTGTATCAGTTTAGCCACATCTGTATCAGTTTAGTCACTGTCACTGGTTATTCAAGTCATAAATAACACTTGATTATAAGAATTTTTGTCTGTATTTATAACTATATAACCTCATAACATGTGATTATGAGATTTTACTGAGTTATATGCTTTGTGCTATAAAAGCTTTTTGCTCTACTTTATAACTCGTAAAAGCTTTATGCTTATCTTTAATGAATGAAATTTTCAGATTTTCGTTAAAAAAAATAATAATAAATAAATTCCAATTATTTATTTATTTATTTAAAAAAAAAATGGTTTTATATTGACGTGGATGAACCACATGATTTAATACACGTGGCGAGGACAAAGGCAATTTAATTTTTTATTTTTTTCTTCCGCACCGCGTAAAAGTAATAAAACCTTCGCTCATCTCCTCCCCCCACCGTTTCAGTTTCAGTTTCAGTGTTTCTTTTTCC
This sequence comes from Carpinus fangiana, assembly GCA_006937295.1. Taxonomy (NCBI): domain Eukaryota; kingdom Viridiplantae; phylum Streptophyta; class Magnoliopsida; order Fagales; family Betulaceae; genus Carpinus; species Carpinus fangiana. The sequence goes on from CM017322.1 coordinate 3,237,636, forward strand.
CATCAAGCGCTGCTCTGCTTGTTTCCCATGGCAACCATGAAACTGAGAATTAGATCCCTCGAATCGAAACAGACCCTGAAAATTGAAATCTCCGCTTCCTCCACTCTCCAACAATTCAAGCAAACCCTATCTCAATCAATCTCGTCTTCCTCTTCGTCTTCCTCTTCTATCCATCTATCGCTCAATCGCAAGGACGAGCTTCACGCGTCCTCGCCCGAAGCGTCCCTCCAGTCCCTCGGTATCACCTCCGGTGATCTCATCTTCTTCACCCTCAACCCCATCGGCTTCTCCTCTTCTCAAATCCTAGCGCCCAATTCTGATTCCGTACAACAACCACCTCAAACCTTGGCTCCAATTTTCCCAAATCTAGAAAACCCGTCTGAAATTCCTCGAGAATCTCAAACCCTAGAGGAAATTCCTTCGACCCCAGGTGGAGATTTGTCCGTACAAGGGCCTGATATTTCAGACTCGGATATGAGCGATTCGGAGAGTATTCAGGAACAGGATGATGGGTCTGGGGTTTTGAATTCAGAGAACGAAGGAACCCTAGAATTTTCCGGTGCCGAAACGATGGGGGTGGATGATGGGTCGGTTTCAATGGTGAAGAAGTTTTCGGAGCGTTGTTTTCTGAGGAGGGTGCTGAACAAGGAGCTTGGCGACTTCGCCGACTATGGTGGTGACCACAGGCTGTTGGTGATCGCCGTTCACGCGGTTTTTTTGGAGTCCGGTTTCGTCGGATTCGATTCGGTCTCGGGCATGCGGGTCGACCGGTTTCACCTTGCGGACGAGTGGCCTTCGCACTCCTTCACGATATCGCGCTGGTATACTCTGCCTGAGCTTCTAGGAAATGGGTATTGTAATTCTGGTAATGTGGTTGAAAGTGTTGTCTTGAAGTTTAATAGTTTGGGGCACTCGGTCGCTATCTATGGTTCTTTGGCAAAGGGCGGGCCCGCTGTGTATCGGGCGTGTTTGAATGAGAATGGGTTTGTGCCGGCGATCAGTTTAGCTTATAGTAACTCGGTTGATAGCATTAACGAAGAAAATGGGTACCCAGAAAGTGAGATTTTTGAGTTTTGGAAGGTGGTGAAGGATGGGCTCGTATTACCACTTTTGATTGATCTTTGTGAAAAGACTAATCTCCATCCTCCACCGTGCTTAATCCGACTCCCGGCGGATCTTAAACTTAAGATTTTGGAGTCTCTTCACGGTGTCGATCTGGCAAGGGTGGGATGTGTGTGTTCCGAATTGCAGTATTTGTCTTCGAGCAATGAGTTGTGGAAACGGAAATTTGATGAGGAGTTTGAACGAGAGTCGGTAGCGCAGGGATTAGATCAATGGAAGGGTAGGTTTGCTTCGCTTTGGGAGAAGAGGAAGAAGAGGAAGAGGGCTTTTAAACCGTATAAAAGGTTTCTTCAGGGGAACTTTCTCATCCAGGAGAATCCATTTGGCGCTCATATGGAGGGCAGAGATCGTACCCTCATAGCGCGTCTTCCCGTAGCTACTCCATTCGAACCACTCAGGTGGTTTCAGCGGGGAAACTTCAGGACCGATTGTCATCTAGGAAGATTCAATGTGTAGTGTTCTGGTGCTGCAACTGAATCCCTTGGGAAGTAACCTGAAGTCTCTTTTATGTATGTATATATATATATATATAAGTATCACATTGGAAAAACCAATAGAATGAGGCCTCACAGGAGGACAGTATGCTATGAAAGTTTCTACTGGTTTTGACGTTTATATGGAGGAGGAGGAGCTCAGGTTTTGTAGGTTTCATTATTGTGGGTTGTGTTTATGACTTTTGGAAAAATTGAAGTTGAGTTTCTTAGTAATGGTAATTTTAACTGCAGTTTTGTTCTAATTTACTGGTATATTTGGTGTGTGGTGAATCTTTTTTTCTTGGTCATAATTTTCTTGTTTTACTGCAATCAAATTGATTGTTGAGGTTGATTTCTGTTAGAATAGAAGTTTTTTATCCCAAATGGGTATGGTTGAATCGACAAGATTGTATGCTTTTTAATACTGGGTATTGAAGATACAGAAAAAAGGGAAGGATTTATGGTTTTTTAAGTAGTGAAAGCCGTTGTGGTTGCTAATGAATGAAGCCACTGCACTCACTCATTGAGAGCTCAGCCTGGGCTTTGTTCAAGGTTTTGGTAACCCATTGTCCGGCTATCAAAGTAGGCGCCCTTTTATGTGGTATACAAAATGTAGAGATTAATGTGTGCTCGCAAACTGTTCGGCGAAATGCCCCCGAGACAGTGTCTTGGAATACAATGATTAATACGTTGCTTTACATCTTTTGCAACTGATGTTTGGCGTTTTGGAGATGGAGGCATTTTTATTGGCAATTTGAGGAGACCCATTAACGAAGCCATTCCCATACTGGAGAAGGAGCATGCTATCAAAATTATCATTGCATTTTGGACGTATGATTTATGTTCTCACATGTTTTTGTCAAGAATTTATTTTTGATAAGTATATAAAAAATATATATATGATAATTAATCACCAAAGAAAAAACAAAAGTAGCTGTCTGAAAAACACAATGTGTTTGAAAAACATAGACCCAAAAAAGCCTTCTCACAGTTTTCAGAACTTCTATCATCATTTCCTTCTATAAATACCACAAAGAGCACGAAGGTATCATGTTGTACACAACATCACTATGAGTGTTGCCAGCCATCCACAAAAATATTCCTATCAACTACTCATCTAGGCATACACCATCACTATGAGTGTTGCCAGCCATCCACAAACAAATATTCATATCAACTACTCATCTAGGCATACACCGATGCTAATTTCCTTTGTAGGGTTGGCAGGTATTTAATTTGTATATTGTTTGATTGTGTTTAGGGGCCACTCTAGTCTCTTGGTAATTTCATTTTTCTTCTTCTCTAGTGTGATCGTTTCTGATACGAATTTGGTCTCAACACTCGACCAAAACAAGTAAATGACGTGTTGTTGTTTGTTTAGCTGCCAAATCTTCTCATAATCCCTTTGAACTTTCACACATTTAGACATTATCCTCCCCCCAAATGTTCAAAAATTCTCAATTTAAGGTATCGAACTTTCAATTCTTTGCAATGTCTTCCCTCCGTTAAGATTTTCTGTTAAATCTTGTTAAAATTTTCAAAATATCTATTTTTTATTATTAAAAAAAAATGCAAAGATTTAGGTGTTGGTAACGATTTAACGGAATTTGCAAAAGACTTATGCCTGAATCTTTGTTTTTTTTTGGTTTTTTTTTTTAAAAAAAATAAAATAAAAAAAAATTAAAAAACCTCATTCAAGCTTCTAGACGTCAAACACCACTGACTATGTGTAACGCCTCCAACCCATTAAGGCTATGTTCGTCAACTTGTTCTCTTAGAGCCGCAAAACATTATAAAGTTTACCACAACAATTAACTAAATGTGATAATAAATGCATCATAAAAATAACATCAAATTTAAAACTCCATTAAATACATAAATACTTGGCCAAAATCTCTACATTAATACCATAATGATAATAAAGTTTTATAATTAAAAAGTGTTTTCTTCATGGCACAACTGCACTTATTTAAGATCAAGAAAATAATTTCATGACCATGCTTTCAATTGATCTCCTAATCTCACATTCCGGCCTCCTATTCCTTGCTCGTGACCTAAAAACAAAACAAAAAAGGGTGAACGAAACAAAGCTCAGTAAGAAAAATCCCCAGTTTTAAAGGAAATGAAAAAATTTTCTTTTCCATTAGGATATTTAGATATTACTTATAATAATCATTCTTATAATAGGGCCCATGTACCATGCATTCAAAAGGAAAACCAATCTTCAAATCTTTAGTTTCCATGCATGACTCTACTTTCTTAACATAATAAATACAAGCTTTAACTCGATCATGTGATTAAAAAAGCAACTAAGCATAATTAGGTACAAAATACACAATAAAATCATGTTAAAAAATAAAATCTAAAGTTAGAGATTAGATTTAGCTCATTACCACAATGGTGGAAGCTTCTCTAAGCTTTGAGAAGTAATCCTCCAAGACCCAGTCTCTCTCATCCTCTCTCTCTCTCTCGATGAGTCTTAGAAAATGGGCAAAAATGGGACCTAGGGTTCATCATAGGCCCTTAAATAGGACTTCCATCTTGCACAAAAGATGAAACCCTAAAAAAAAATTTCATGCAAATGTGCATCGATCATTCAATCCTTAAGGATTGTTTGATCAATGACAGTTGTGAATGGATCATTCGATATGAGATTGATCGATTATTCTACATGGGTCGTAGTACGAGGGTGGAAATTTATTTTCAAATCACGTATGAATACAATTGAAGCAGCACTTGTTCATGCATGCATATTAAAAATATTATGATGAGCATTTTCATGCGTAATAAATTTTAGAATATTTAAAAGGTCTCAGATTTGTAACATGTTTATTAGTATTTAGGAAAAACTACTCATGCCTCCCTTAAACTACATTAATCTCATTGTCAATGTCTGTCCAAACTATTAATTATGTCAATGTCCCTCCTCCCCCAATCTAATTAGGAACCCTAGTTCGGATAGTAAACTTCATAAAACCAAGATAATTTATCTCGTGAAAGCCCTATTTAGTTAATTAGGAGTATTGATCTCATTAGAAATCCACCAAAAAATATGAGTCCAAATCCTGATAGAAATACGTACTAGTTAAACTAGGTTTTCTAATCATGGTAGAAATCTCGGTCATACTAGGAACATAATCTTACTTGGAATCCTAGTGACAATCATGGGTTATGATCATAATGGTGGAAATTTACCTGGCATACTTTAGACATTATAATTATTAACTAAGGCTCCGTTTACTTCGACGTAAAATGGTTTTCAGGAAAATGATTTTCGTATTTTACGGTGTTTACTTAGACGTAAAATAATAGTCAACGGAAAACATTTTCCCTTTGACTGAAAATTCTTCTTTAATTTTCGGAAAATGATTTACGGTTTTCAAAACCGTAAACCAATTTCCGATTTTAAGCATTTCATTCTCAAATTGACGTACCCTACCGGGACTTGACCGGGACCCGCCCAGGACTTGTTCGGGACTTGTCCGAGACTCGTTCGGGACTTGCTCGGGATTTGACCGGGACTCGCCCGGGACTTGACCGAGACCTGCCCGAGACTTGATCAGGACCCGCCCGGGACTTGTTCGGGACATGACCGGGACCCGCTCGGGACATGACCGGGACCTGCTTGGGACTTGACCGGGACCTTCTTGAGACTTGCCCGAGACCTGCCCAGGACCCAACCCGGACTTGACTGAGACCCGCTCGGGACTTGACCGGGACCCGCCCGGAACTTGTCTGGGACCTGCCTGGGACTTGACCGGGACTTGCCCGGAACTTGACCGGGACCCTCCCGGGACTTGTCCGGGACCCGCCCGGGACTTGTTCGGGACCTGCCTGGGACTTGCTTGGGACTTGACCGGGACTTGTCCGAGACCCACCCAAGACCCGCCCCGGACTTGACCGGGACCTGATCGGAACTCGCCCGAGACTTGTCCGGGACCCTCCCGAGACCTGACCGGGACTCGGCTGGGACTCGCCCGGGACTCGGCTGGGACTCACCCAGGACTTGATTAGGACCCGCTCGGGACTTGACCGAGACCTGCCTGGGACTTGACCGGGACCCGCCCAAGACCTGACCAGGACCTGTCTGGGACTTGATCGGTCCCATTAAAGTTTCAGATAGGTCCTGATCAAGTCCCGATGAGTCCCGGGCAAGTCCCGGGACTTACCCCGTAAATTTAAAGTTTAATATGATTTAATGAATATATATATAAATTTTGTGATTTTTCATACGCGCGGTAAACACCGTAAAATGTTTTCGGCAGAAAACATTTTCAGGGAAAATGATTTTTTTGAAAATATTTTCCGACGGAAATCATTTTAAGTCGAAGTAAACGGAGCCTAAATATTTCATAAATTTGCAATGGTGAATCAATATAAGCTTTTAACACGTTACGATTCATGTAGAACAATCAATATTTTTTGCAATAAATAAATAATAATACCTAAAATACCTTATATTTAATTTAAAAAAAAAAAACTAAAAACACACAAAAAAATGAGTGACCCTTTATTAGCCCCCTCAATTTTTATTTTTTTTCAAATGGTTATTTTTATATATTTTTTAATAACTTCAATGATTTTTTTGGGGAAGAAAAATGTAAAAGTGTGTAATTTGACATGCAATGGTAGTATGTGAGGAGTTTGAAGGCATACTTGCAAAATGAGTAATTGTTAGGGGGCTAAAGTATATTTTCTCCAATAAATTAATACCAATATGATAAAATTTCAACCATTTAATTTGAAAACAATAGTTTAGATTTGAAAAAATCCACAAGGTAATAACATAAGAATTCTAGAGAATGTTGATGTGCAGTGCTTTTGATATCTAAGGTCGGCAAGTGGCCATGTTTTTTTTTAATCTTTCACACCCTTCGACTACATCTTTACCACACTCATACATTCCTTGAGCTTCATCAACTTCAAAGGAATAAGGAAGCATGATGGGAGGTGAAGACGACTGGAATGAGGCAAGAACAAGGTTATTGGCTTGCACATAAAGGAGAATAAGGAAAAACAATTCCACCATATATCACCAACGTAAGTTTTCTAACTCCTTTCGTAACCATCATTTTTCTCACACTTTTGAAACTTTCTTCTTTTGAGGCTTAATTCAAAATGATAATTAAGGCCTTAAACACTCAAATTTAGATGCAAGTGATCGAAATGACTTTTGGTTAGAACAAAATGTTTAATAATTTTGAATTGATTTATTCTTAATTAAAGTGATTTTATTCAAAAACGTATTGTTTAAGAGTTACGGGTTTTAAAAGTACGACCTTTTTTGTAAAATGACTTTTGGTTATAGCAAAATTTCTCGACTCATCTTTCATTTAAAAGGGTTTTGAACAATTCTGATCAACAGAATTCTCCCAAAAAAGCCCCTTTGGTAACACAAGTGATCTCTAATATGAGCCCCTATAGAAATTTTTTTGATAGATATTTTTTCAAATCCTCTAATATTTCAATTTCAATCTCACACATATTCAAAACCTATGTCTCCGTTTTTTATTTTTTTATTTTTGTCAAAAACTTCTTTCATTTCATAATACAAACAAATCTAGATTATAAAAACTCTAAACAACAAGAGCAAATTGCTCTAAAAGAGCTACATCAAAAATACAATTAGGAATGTCTTCCATCCAAACTTTCTCCGTAAGTTCTTGCACCGCTGTCTTAGACAACCCATGTCTCCATATTGACAGCCATGTATATGCAAGTTTTGTTAATGTGTTTTTATATTTTTAAGGCATCTTTTGTATGCTCTAAGTAGCTTTTTGTATTCAGGATTGTTTGATATTGTTTTAAGAACATAAAATAAAAGAGGAACAAAAAAAAAAAGAATTTCAGAAATGGAGTGTTAAATCACTTCGAGCCATACAGAGGACAAAGTCTCAAAGTATTAACAAAAAGCCAATTTTTTTTTTAAAAAAAAAAAATTGTAAAATCAGCCGGGTGATTACATTGGTTTGTAATAAACTCTTTGTAGTATAACGACGTGTTACTTACCATTCTTAATCTTTCATCATTTTTACATTATACTCTTAAACGTTAAAAAGTGTCAACTTAAGATTATCATCTTTTAAAAGTTTGCAATGCCAATCCTCTCATCAACATCGAGCATCAAATCAAACGATTGATGAGTAAAATCTCCAAAATACCATTTGATCTGAAACCTCTTACCTATTTCATGTCCTCATTATATTTTTATATATATTGTTTAACAATATTTGCTCTCTCTCTCGAATAAATATTGACTGTGAAAAGCCTTTCCAAGGGTAGATCTTGAAGAGCAAGGGACCGGTACTCCATAAAAGAGGGGAGAGGCCTTCCCAAGAGTAAAATAGAGTTTACTTTATTGTATTTAGTTTTTTATCTAATGCGTTAAATTTTTATTTAAAAACTGTAAAATAGAGTTTTAACCCGCAAATTAACCGTCTATTGATTACCAATCGCCTACCAATGACAATCGAACCGAAACTAATTGTCAACTGACTTTTGCAGTTCGAAAATCGGTATAGATTTTTTATACTGAAGTCGGTTCAGTTTGGTTTGGTTAGTCGGTATAAAATTATTTTTATCGTTAACCAAACTGAAATTAACTAAATTAAAGTATGGTTGTTATTTGGGCCTCCGAAATTGATCTTAGCCCAAAAAAACATGTTCAATAAGTTATTTTAGGCTTGTTAGCCCAAAAAAATTTGGGTCTCTAAAACAACTAATTTTTGGCCCATTTAAAATATCATTGGCCCAATTAAAAAGCCTACGATTAACCGATTAACCGACTGAAATTAATCAATTATTGAAATTAACTGAAATTTTCAAAATACTTTCTTATTGAAATGCTATCGGTTAATTTACCGATTTAACCGACAATTTCAGTTAACTGACCAATAATAACTTTTTCAAACAGCCCTAGAAAAAATGAACTCTGCTCAAAATATAACCATCTTTGGTCGGAAACGGCCGGCTGAAATGAGCGTGACATGTGGATTGTGTGTTTATGTTGTGGGAGAAAGGTTATGTCGTATCTGGGACACTCAGAACTAAACGACATGCCCATTCTTCGCCGTCACGGAGGGCCACCAACCTCTCACTGATCCAGACAGTGAGTGTACAGGTCCGTCACCGTCATGTCATTCTCGGTGACTCTCTCAGCCCCTTCGCTCTCCTCTTTCCCTCGATACAATCGACGATACCTTCCGACCAATTCCTCTCTCAAATCCTCCCTCTACCAATTCCGCACCTTCCAAACCCTCCCTCGCCTTCACGCTTCTAGACGGAACTCCAATTTCCCGCCGGTTTCTTTCCTTTCCCCTCCCTCTCTGAAAATCCATTACTTTCTTTCTCTTTCTTAATTTCTTACTAATTATCTAAATTTTTGGGATTTAGGGCAGTGAAGGTCTTGTAGATGATCCTCGCAATTGGAGCCGTTCGATCGGGTCCGAGTTCGACGACGACGAAGATGAAGACGGAGACGAGGACGAGGACGAAGATAGGAGTTTTGATCTGCTGGTTCGGTTTGTGCAGAACGTGTTCAAGAAGATCTCGAGGCGAGCCCGCAGGGCCGTACGATCAGTTCTGCCCATTTCTATTTCTACCAAACTGGTCAAACTCACTTGCTTTGCCCCTTAGCTTCGATTCTTCTCTTAAAGACAAACAAAAAGAAATCTAAATTAGAAATGTGCTTTTTTGTTTACGCAGGTCGGGTTTTCTGTCAATGGAGTCTTAATTCTGGCATTTCTGTGGGTTTTGAAGGCATTTCTTGAGGTAATGATATATCTTGTATTTGTGCTCATTACAAGTGCTTATATAGTCTACATTAGGCAATGGTTCTATACTTGGTTTCAAGCTAGTGTTGGCTTCAGGACAAAGTAGCACAAGCTTTGCAAACACTAATGCATTAGTTCTATAGTGTGAATTACTAGTCAAAAAAAAGTTCTATAGTGTGAATTGACAGGTAAAGTGAAAGTTTAAATGCAAGTCTTGGTCAGGATCAGCTTCTTCCTGGGCGGAACCAGAAATTTTTGCATTGGGGTCCTGATCTACGTAGATAAATAAATACATATATACAAAGAGTAATTAGAGTATAAAGCTAATACAAAAATTTGGGGTTGCCAAAGAGGCCCCCAACCACTAAGTTAAGTCCCCCCATCTTCCTGATTATTTGGCCTATTCTATAAAGTTGGGAGAGTCTTGGCTATGAGGGGGATTTTTTTATTTTATTTAATTTATATATTGTTCCTGGTACTTTTTTGTCATGTCCAATCATCTAAATTTGATATGCATCCATGAATATTTGGGCTCTCAAGTCCAATGTAGGAAGTAAGCAGCTGTTTAATTGTATGTGCTCATCTTTGCTTATGCTTTGGGTAATTTTAGTGGACAGCATGGTTTTCTTAACAAGAATGTGGCTATCTGTTAGCAGACTCAACACACTCCTGTAATTTTCATCAATTTATTAATAGATATCAAACAGCTAAAGAGTAATAAGTGGCCGGGGGGAGCAGAAGAGGCAGAGTAGTGTCACATTAACAAAGAGAGTAATAGTCAACTGTAGGACAAGATTAAAGAATAATGAATTTGTTCTTGTGGTTTATTGGAAGATGTACTGCAATCCACATGATAACGGAAGCAGCAATGGAGCTAATGTAAGTATATGGCTTTTGTGGAAAGCTCAGTGACCACCTATGGCTTCTAACGTTATGCTGCATCTAAGTTATGCACATACTGTCATATTCCTGATGTGGCATGAGCTGCAGTTATCTATAATGTTAATAAGATAAGAAACATGCTATCCAAAGTTTGGTTTGTGGGTGAAGGCTGCATTTCCTGTCTTTGGTATTTTTTAAAATAACCTGTGGTACTTTTTGTTGTTTGAGATTGATTTAGTCCCTGGATTTTTTATCTTCCTTTTTTTTTTTAACTATAATTTGTTATTCATTGTCACCGTGTGTGTGAAATCCAGGTTATTTGCACTCTTGGAAGTGTGGTGTTTGTAAGCATCTTACTTATTCGTGGGATATGGACTGGGATAACTTACATACAAGAAGGCCGCCAGCAGAAGGTGAATGCGTTTGATGATGATCACCGTGCATGGACGGGTACACAGCCTTCGACTTGATTTGTCCTTGCCAGAATTCGTATATGTTCAAAAATGTCACACCACACAACAATAAAGACAGCCTTAATAAGAGGAGCTGTCAAAATCAAGGATGTTGAGATGGCATCAGAATGCTTTTGTCTTTGGAAATCACCTTTGTGCTTTTGATGGTGCAATGATGTCATTGTGCATGAAGGCCCAGAAGAATTTATTCTCATGATCTTGTATGATATTGATGGAGGAGATGAATAAGAGCAGGAAGAAGCTAAAATTATAGGTATGGGTGCTAGGCAACCCCTGTATCATCGCACATCAGAAATACATTATCTCATAAAGCTTGATCTCTGTACGAAAGAAGTTTAGGATCTGTTTAGTTTCTCAAACTTATTTAGCTACTTGGTCTTCATGTTGACCAGATGTTCTTTAATAATTCCATCCACTCTTAGCTGACAAGAGCAGCAACCCAATTAAACCAAATAATTTGGCTTTCAAGATTTCCTTCATTGTTTGTGCTTCAGTTTCCATTGTGGAGGGGTTCAGTTTACATGAGGCATCCATTAATTTCATTCTTAAACTTGATCAATCAAAATTTCACTAAATGCTTCCATTATGATAGCTTTTCTATATGCTAAAATTTCCGCAAGGAGCACGATCCGCCTATTGAGTGAAGGTTCCAATGGGGTTTCTTACAAGCAAGTTTCAAACCTCAAACTATCTGGATACCTGTTCGGACAAATAGGCTCCGTCCAACGCTTTTCTCTCTCATTATCTACCCCGTCCAAGGGCCTTAAGCAACCACACTGTCGAAATGGGACCCTTGTATACAGATGGGTCACCACCAAATGGAAGCTATGGTTTTATTTTTGGGTTGCAGTGGTGTGGAATGTCGTGGTTGCTTGCATTGGCAAAATTGATGATAACCTGGCAATGGCATAATCATTTTCAAGTAAGACGCACGTCACAACCAAACACCAACAGTCCCGCGTAAGATGATGTGTGGAAAAACCCCAAGCCTTGTAGCCAAACAGAACGGTAACTCCTCGTTGGCTGTCGGGCGGCAATATTTAAATAATTCAAAAAAAAAAAAAAAAATTTTGACAAACCATGGTTTAGCAAGTTGGTTACACCAACGACCAATCACATGGAGCCAACTAATTCGCTCTGGCTTAACAATCACCCCCAGTTCAATTATCTCTGGCTCTATCTTTATCTTCCCCACTATATATACAGACCCAAGAGGGCTCTTTCAGATCCATCACCGAGGGTTTTCACAAAGAGGGCGTCTTGATAAACGCCTTCGTTTTACAGTGAAAGCCTGTGATTCCTTTCTTTGTTTCTACACTTTCCTTTTAGATTTTCCTTCACTTTCCTGCGAAAATGAGAGAGTGCATCTCAATTCACATTGGTCAGGCTGGTATTCAGGTCGGCAATGCCTGCTGGGAACTTTACTGCCTTGAGCACGGCATCCAGGTATTCTTTTTTTCCCTGAGCCTCGGTGTTTGTATAAAACTCTATCTTTGTGGTTCTTTGTTTGGTAGGATCTGTGATTTTCTGCTGCTTTTTCTTTGATTTTTAGTCGGATCTGGAAGTTGCGAACCTCGTTTTAGTGCCGATTGGCTTGTTTCGAATTTCATACTTCTTTTTTGTTGTTTCTGCGTCAGATCATTTTCTATTCTATCTCGATTTGCTATTCCGACGCATTTTTCCTCGATTTCATCGGATTTGTATTTTTCCTTCAGATCCTTGTTTTTTTATCAGAGTCTTTTGATTACTATAGTGTTAATATGATTTTCCATCAGACCTGTGTTTTTATCAGAAAATGTTGTGATTTCGAGTGGTTCTTTTATTGCACATGTTTTCAATTTGTTAGACTAGTTTTTGTTTCTTAAAATTGGTCGCAATTGGTTTCATTTCCAAGCTTCTGGAATTCTTTGTGTAATGGAAATGGAAGGACTGTTTTGATTGTTTTATGTAATTGAGTGGAGGGATAGTGTATGAAAGGTTGTGGTATGGTTTTCTCATTAGATCCATGGCAAAATGTTGTGGGGGTGAATTTTTTACTTGTCCTTTGATCCATGAGTCACTAAATGCCGAATGATTTGTGCAGCCTGATGGCCAAATGCCAAGTGACAAGACTGTTGGCGGAGGTGACGATGCCTTCAACACCTTTTTCAGCGAAACTGGTGCTGGGAAGCACGTCCCTCGTGCTGTCTTTGTTGACCTTGAGCCCACTGTCATTGATGAAGTGAGGACCGGAACTTACCGCCAGCTCTTCCACCCTGAACAGCTCATCAGTGGCAAGGAAGATGCTGCCAACAATTTTGCCCGTGGTCATTATACCAGTAAGTATTTCACACTTCTCTCTTCTTTTTCTTGCATATTTTGTGCTATTTTTATTAAATAATCTGGTTTCGTTTTCCTTGTTCAGTTGGAAAGGAGATTGTTGATCTGTGTTTGGACCGTATCAGAAAGCTTGCTGACAACTGCACTGGCCTCCAAGGATTCCTTGTATTCAATGCTGTTGGTGGAGGCACTGGTTCTGGGCTTGGCTCCCTTCTCTTGGAGCGTTTGTCCGTCGACTACGGAAAGAAATCAAAGCTGGGTTTCACTGTCTACCCTTCTCCACAGGTTTCCACCTCTGTTGTTGAGCCGTACAACAGTGTCCTGTCTACCCATTCCCTCCTGGAACACACTGATGTGGCTGTACTTTTGGACAATGAGGCCATTTATGACATTTGTAGGCGCTCCCTTGACATTGAGCGACCCACCTACACCAACCTCAACCGCCTCGTCTCTCAGGTAAATGTTTGCATGGGTCTCGTTAGAATCTGTAGCGTCATGTGTTTGAGATTTGTCCTCCGATTGTTTCTCCTAATATGCCTTAATTGTTTGAAATTCAGGTGATTTCGTCTTTGACTGCCTCTCTGAGATTTGATGGTGCCTTGAACGTGGATGTGACTGAATTTCAGACAAACTTGGTCCCCTACCCCAGAATCCACTTTATGCTTTCTTCTTACGCACCAGTCATCTCTGCTGAGAAGGCATATCACGAACAACTCTCAGTAGCTGAAATCACCAACAGTGCATTCGAGCCATCATCCATGATGGCCAAGTGTGATCCTCGCCATGGCAAGTACATGGCATGCTGCCTGATGTACCGTGGTGATGTTGTGCCTAAGGATGTCAATGCTGCTGTTGCTACTATCAAGACTAAGCGCACCATTCAGTTTGTTGACTGGTGCCCCACTGGATTCAAGTGCGGTATCAACTACCAGCCTCCTACCGTTGTTCCAGGAGGTGACCTTGCCAAGGTGCAGAGGGCGGTTTGCATGATCTCCAACTCCACCAGTGTGGCAGAGGTGTTCTCCCGCATTGATCACAAGTTTGACCTCATGTATGCCAAGCGCGCCTTCGTGCATTGGTATGTGGGTGAGGGTATGGAGGAGGGAGAATTCTCCGAGGCTCGTGAGGACCTGGCTGCTCTGGAGAAGGATTATGAAGAGGTTGGTGCAGAGTCTGCTGAGGGTGAGGATGATGAAGGGGATGAGTACTAAGAAGATTGATGTTGCTGTGGGTGGTTTATCTCTTGTCTATTTACCTTTCTGATGTCGTGTATCTGTGCAACAAGACCCTGTTGGTTGTGTTAATTCTACTCGGATTGTGATGCTATTACTTCTACTTTTTGATACTTTATAGTCTAGTTTTTCTTCTCTTCCATTTTCCATGAATGGCTGGTGAAATGGCCCAAAAATGTGTCAAACCCGAAACATGGCTTCAACTGCCGCATCATATTTGGCACAAAAAGAAACACGTTTCAACCCCGTATCTCTTCATGGTTTTCAAAATCTCCCCCGCAATCTCGAAATTTCCAGTTTATGTACTAAGCGAATAACCGATCATTGTATGCAAACCCAGTGTCACCGTGGGGTATTTCGTCGAAGAATTTGTGAGCAACACATAAGACTGCATTTTGTATACCACATAAAACATTGCTGGCAGTGTAGACGCCTAGAAGTAGAGGGCACCCAATTTGATTACCAAAACCTTGAACAAAGCACACGCTGAGCTCTCAATGAGTGAGTGCAATCCTTCTCTTTTTTCTCCATCTTAAATACCCAGTATTAACAATTATACAATCTTGTCAAATTCAACCATACCCATTTGGTAAAAACTTCTATTTTTACAGAAATAAGCTCAATAATCTTTTCCTTTCTTCTTTCTTCTTCTTTTTTTTTTTTTTTTTTTAACCTAAATGAATTTTGGGAAAGGGTTATAAATGAGGTTTTTACCGCTATTGATCTAAGAGAGTAAGGAATTCTAAATAACAAAAAACCAAACTCATCAACAATAGACCCAAAACAAAAAATAATAGTGCGAAATTACAGAAAAACACTAAAAAATGAGACAAACAAATGTCTCAGTAGGCCCACATATTGTGGTAACATAAGCAAAAATGGCATAAATTAAGACAAACCTATATAAACCATCACTTGAAAACAACATGCAGTAAAAGCATTATTAGAGCCCAAAGTCAAAGATGGTAGAATAAAGTGGCACCAATAGAAATTCAATTACAAAAGTCTCCGCTAAAGGATAAGAATGTAGAATAAGTGAATTTTATTTAATAAAATTCTTTATTGTTTTGTCCTGATTTGTGGTTATCTTTTTTATTGGTGTTTATGCTTTATTAAACGACCACACTCATTACTACCCCTAATTTCATAAGAAATAAGCTCAATAATCAACTTGATTGAAGTAAAGACAAGAAAATTATGACAAAAAAACATAACCACACACCAAATATAGTATATACCACTAAATTAGAACAAAACTGCAGTTAAAAATGTTTCCAAGAAATAGTTTATTTCGTTAGAACCACGCTTAATGAAGTTTAATGAAGCGGTGATTACTAGTTTGAATCTATTTTTCCTTCTTGTGCGGATAAAAAAAAAAAAAAAAAAAAAACTAAACTTCAAATTTTCCAAAAGTCTACACAACCCACAATAATGAACCCCACGAAACCTGAGCTCTTCCCTATAAAAACCAGAAGTCCTCCAGCCGCGGCAGTTCAAACCAATCCGTGGGGGGGGCCAAATCCTTCCATTGATCCATTTCCCAAGTCGTCCAAGTCCAAAACGAAGCAAACTTATCCTTCCATTCAACAATTTCTGATGCTGCTACTGCTACTCCTCCAAACTCCTCGATAAATTTTTGTTTCCACAACTCATTATCTGAAGACAAATCCCTCAATTCGGAACACACGCATCCCACCTTTGCGAGATCCACACCGTGAAGAGATTCCAAAATTTTACGTTGAAGCTCCGCCGGGAGAGGGCCGAAACCGGTCTTTTCACAAAGACCGACTAAACCACCATAGTCGCCCAGCTCCTCGCCCAGCACCCTCGGAAAACGACGCTCCAAAAACTTCTTCACCGTTGAAACCGACCCATCATCCTCCCTCATCGTTTCAGCACCGGAAAATTCTTGGGTCCCTTCGTTTTCCGAATTCAAAACAACAGACGCATCCTGTTCCTGAAAAAGCTTCGAATCGCTCATGTCGGAGTCTGCAATTTCAGGCCCTTGTACCGACAAATCTCCAACTGGGGTATCTTGATTTGAAGGAATTAGTTATAGGGTTTGAGATTCTCGAGGAATTTCAGATGGGTTTTCTAGATTTGAGAAATTTGGAGCCAAGATTTTTTTTTTGTTAAGTATTGGAGCCAAGATTTTAGGTTACATGGTATGGTTGAGAATCTCAAATTTAAAGGGTTTAACCAAGGATTCGCAGTATACAAGGACAACAGTCAGTAGGAGAACAGTAGGAGTCTAGGAGGCATTCTTTTATATATATATATATATATATATATATATATGTGGGAAAAATACAAAATTAATCCTTATCGTTTACCTAATCTACAATATACTCCATATGGTATCAAAATAAACTTAAAAGTCTATGTGATATGCAAAAAAATTAAGAAAAATATTAGGTATTCTTTTATTGTTCTCTTAACTGTTATATGGTTTTTAAAATTATCAATAGATTAAAAGTCAATAATGATAATATCAAATTCAAATGTGATTTTAAAAGTCACATCACAGTTGGGAGAACACCAAGAGAATACTAAAAAAACACCTAGCATTTCCCAAAAAATAATTTAGTCATTAGAGTTAAATTCCATCTATTGACTTAACAGATTCCGTTATTGTGTCATATCACATCCAGTAAAATTATGACAAATGTCAAGTTTTATTTATGACTTTTAAGAAGCACACTTGGATTTTTCATGTCATATTATTATGCCAACTAATACTCCCACTTGGATCTTGCTTACCTTTTATTTTAATAACAGCATATAATCAAAATGTTTCAAAAATAAAATAAAATAACAACACATATATTGTAGTAAAAACAATGATTGAGATTGAATCTCATAGTTGACTTACCTTTAAAAGTTTTTAATAGGAAAGAGAAAAAAATATATATATTTTGGGAGATTCATTCGTAACCGTTGTTTTTACTACAACATAACAGCATGTAAGTCGAATCCTCCCACCTCAACTTTTTTTCATGTTAAATACATCATAAAATAATAGCAATTAAGTCTAATCCTCCCTGCTCAACTTTTTTTCACGTTAAATACATCGTAAAATTTTTTTAAAAAACCTAATTTTACCAAATTATTGATGTGAGCACCATCATCTTCTTTTTCTTCTTCACATACGTCATACTTCTTTCACCCAAGATCGTGCCTCCATTCGCAGGCATGGAAAGCAAATCGAGACGGCTCCACATACACAAAATAGTGTGAATTATCAATTCCCTCTTTCTACGCCATCCACTCTTCTCGCATTAGCCAAAACCTTCTCCACCTTAATACCCTTCCAAAAGAAGAAGAAATCATGGTTATAATGATGCTCTCATCCTATCCACCATCTTCTTCCCATTCCCTCATCAGATTAACCAATTCAAGGTCACCCATCACAGAATTTTCACTAAAGCCCAAAACACTCTTCTCAAAATCTTCTCTTTCTTCTATAAATTGCTCGTTTTCTTCATCACACCTCAGTTTGAATTTCAAGAGCAAATTTTTCTTTGGAAAGAGTGGAGCCCCACTTGGGAAAAGATTTGATTTTAGGTCTTGGGCAATTCCTAGATTTGATTTTGGGAACTTTGAGAGTGCTTAGTTTGTTCTGGAGGCAGTTTAACAGCCATAATCATTGTTCATGAGAGTTGTCATTTCCTTGCTGCTTATCTTCAAAGAATCCATGTTAGTAAATTTGCCTTCCACGCCAACCAGTGGAGGCACGAACTTGTGTGAAGAAGCAGGATGTCCGTGAAGAAGAAAAAGAAATGATGGTGCTGAGATCAATAATTTGATAGAATTAGGTTTTTTAAAAATATTTTACCTAATCATATATATATATATATATATAAGCCAAATCACTTTCATAAGTGTCTTAATATTACGACATGTGGCGTAAACTCTAAAAAATGGCATAATTTGTAAATCGGTTTTTTAAGAGTGAACCGGTTTTTACTTAAAAAACTGATCATTAAATTAGTATAATTAATGACATTTAATTATATTTGAAGATTTTTCCATATATAAATTATGCAATAAATTAAGTATTATTAATGTCAAAATCAAATAAGGAAATAAATAATACAAATCAAATTATTATGTATTATTATGTTTAATCACTTTAATATGTATATAACATAATATTATATGTTATAGTTGAATGAGATGAACTAAATGATAGGATGTAGAAGTAAAATAGAAAAAAATTTCATTGCATTATCAATAAAAAATAATAAAAAACCTGTTTTTTATTAGGCAATACGATTATTAATCAAAAATTTCATTGCATTATTTTTTATTTTTATAAATATATAATTGTATATTAATTAATGATTAATTGTATAGATTGCCGGATATATATATGATTAGCATCCTATGAACAATTATATATTCGATGTCCAAACCAAAGTGTAAAATCACAACAGTCATCTTGGGGCTTATTTTTGCTTAGTGTCCATTA
Organism: Carpinus fangiana; assembly: GCA_006937295.1. Taxonomy (NCBI): domain Eukaryota; kingdom Viridiplantae; phylum Streptophyta; class Magnoliopsida; order Fagales; family Betulaceae; genus Carpinus; species Carpinus fangiana. The sequence continues at coordinate 3,256,380 of CM017322.1, forward strand.
GTTTATAAAATCATTAATTGTTCGATATAACATGCTTCTTATTTGATTTTTTTTTAGGCCTATTCGCCTATGAGATTTTTTGTTTATTTGTATAATTTACCCGAATTTATATGTTGAGTAATATATTGGTGTATAACCTTTAGTATGTCTTTTTTATTTAAAGAAGCGTGATATATATATATATATATATATTTTATAACCTATGAAGAAAAGTTTGATAGAATTATGTTTAAATTTTCTAAAACAAAGAATCTCTTGCGTACTTTTTTCTACATCCAAAGTATTTTTTCGAATGTTCATAATTTTGAGTTTTATTTATATTGAAATCTAATAAGTATTACACCAACAATATTAGAAATTCGTTCTAATTTTATATTAATGTTTTAATTAAGTAAAATTCAAGTTTTTCTCTTACAATTATGAAAAGTAAATTCTATAATACTTATAAAAAGTACGATTATAATATAACCCTCAAAATCCCGTGCATTGTGCGAGTTATAAGCTCGTGTGTTTAACGCGGAAAACAACTGAGGTGAGAGTATTTATTGGCATAATAATATGACATGAAAAATCAAAGTGTGCTTTTTAAAAGTCATAAATAAAACATGACTTGTGTCATAATTTTATTAGATGTGATGTGGCATGCTTATGAAATCCGTTAAGTCAATGAATAGAATTTAACTATAGGGACTATTTTTTTTTTTTTTTTTTTGCATACCACAAGGACTTCTAAGTTTGTTTTAATACTACAAGGAGTAAATTGTAAATCAGATAAACCATAAGGATTAATTTTGCATTTTTTCCTAAATATTATCTATAGTTTAACAGTATTATTAGATTACACTTAAACTCTTTTTTCTTTCATAATCGGGATATCCGATACTTCACCCCGGCTATATTTCCAAGACACCGTGCAAAGTGCGTGCCCTTTCTACATGTACAGGTCAAGTAAAGTGTTAGTTTTTTTGTTGGCTCAATTCGGTTGCAAAATACAGAGGTTACTGTTTACAGGCTCAAACACTAACATAGAGTGATCCGAATCCGATCTCCACCATTTACAATGAGGATTCACGTGTCATGAACATGCCTGCAAAGTTTCAGCTCAATCGGACCACGAACGCTTATCGATCGAAGCTGTTGATCAAGACTGTACAACATTTTCAGAATGCGATTTTCTCCCTCTGCAGGCCATGTCCGGACATGCTACTAGGGTGTCAGGACACAAATTCCAGGAAGCAGATTTTTGCTTCGCAAGGCCATGTCCGGACATCCAATTAACATGTCCGACATCCCGTACCTGTAACAGTTTTAAATGATTTCAAACTGTATCCTAGGTTTAGGGATTGTGAAGCTATTATAAATACATATCTATAGACATAGAGAGGTACGAATTGAATTTTCACCCCCAGAGAGTTCGTGAGAGGCTGTGCTTAAAGAGAATTATTGTGAGCCTTGTTGTTCCTCTTACAGAATCTTTGTTAGTTTGATTGTGAGCGTAATTGAGAAGTCTATCGGAAGGGTCCGATAAAGGAGAATCACGTTGAAGAAGATTGTGAGCAAGGAGACAAGTTGTAGGCTTGTCGATCTTACAGAGCCAAGGTCTTGCAAAATGGTTATAAGTGCTCTTAGTGTCTGTAATCTCTAGATAATATTTTGATAGTGATTTCCTGGGTTTGGCTGCCCTGGAGAGGTTTTACTTCTAGATCGGTTTCTAAAAGGTTTCCTTTTTGTCACCAAAATCCTTGTGTTCATATTTTGGTAATTGCTTGCTTAGATTTAAATATCAATTAATTCCGCATAAACTGTGATATTTATCTGCATAGCGTTTTTCATAAAGTTTGAACTTTCAATTTCACCCCGGCTATATTTGCAAGACACCGTGCAAAGTGCGCACCTTTCTAAACGTACCACGTACAACGGGTCAGGTAAAGTTCGAACTTTCATTTGCACTCAATTTAAACTTTTGGAATGATCATATAACCTCTAGATCGAACACCAAAAACTCTAGTTTAAGAGAATTATGATTATTTTAGAGCAAAGCATTGAGTAATTATTTGCTTTTGATGAGCAAATAATAGACGCTAGATTAATGAAAGGAATGAAATGGTGGAGAATCTGGATCTACTTTGTCCACACCATCAACGTTCCTCAGCCAGCAAGTTTGATTTAAAGAAGCTGCATGCGCCGGAAGGTCGTCTATCACATGTTCATGGCCTTTCGGAAAGTATACGCCGCTCCTTGGATGCGGAATCCAGCACGGCGCCGACTCGCTCATCTTCTCGCCACCGCTTGGATTTCTTGGCTTTTTCTGCGCATGATGATCAACTCCTGCGTGCTTGCTGAAGCCACGCTCAACTCGCACGGCTTGCCTGCATGCATTTCTCTTGAATCAATATATGAAAGTAGACATTAATTACCAAGGGAGAGTGAGAATGAGATTCCCGTTGCTTGAATTTATAAAAATTCGAGGAAGGCCGCGGGATCCACCTACTTCAAGTGATTAAGAGACTATTTAGTATGCTACTATATATATGAGTGAAAGTCAACTTTTTTTTTTTTTTAATTTTTTGGCAAAACCGCAAACCGCAACCGCCTAAAGTGATTAATTATTAAATTTTAATAATTGCAATCGCTCTACTTAGGCAGTTAGCAGTTATTTTATAACTTGCGGTTAGCAATTATTCAAACTAATAACCGACAGTTTTATAACCAATTTTTTTATATGGGCTTTTAGAGGTGTTTTGGGCCTTTATTGTGCTTATTTAATAAGTTTTAGGTCAAAGTGAATGAATATGATGAAACCTTATTCCTAATTCGTATTTTTAAAACGACACTATACGATGTCGTTTTAATGTTATATTTTAATATAAAAAATATATTTATATTATTATATATAAGGGTAGGGGGTTATTAACCGCTTTTCCCCACCCCTAAAACCACTAACCGCCTTGCCCTAGGCAGTTAGCGGTTTTAGATAACTACCTACCAAAGGTCCAAAGCGGTTATATGGTTAGTGGTTGCCGCCCCATTTGTACACCCCTAATGACAGTCATATAGCGACTTAGTATTACTCTAACTTGAAAAATAAACAAATAGTAATTAAGAGCCAAGAGGCCAGATCATTTACTTGGTTGAATTGGGATCACTATGAATATTGAACATCACCGAGTAGAAGTCAAGAATAATGGACATCACCTTAGCATTAACATGTTTGCTCTTGCCATGATCCTCAGAAAGGACTGGTTCAAAATATTAAACTGAATGGGAAGGAAGATATTGCATGAAAGATTTGAGAGTGAGAGGATATATATATATATATAAATTTCTCTAAGAATAAGTTCTGTTGTACACCATGGCAGCTTCTACGGCTTAATTTGTTTTGTTTTTATAAAGCAAACTAAAGTGAAGAAGACGAAATCTTTTTCCCATTTCAGAGTACCAATCTGCGGCTCTAAAATTCTGCCTACACATCATGCTGGAATACTCTCTATAAATGGATTAAAGAGATAGGGTTATGATGCTTCTTTTTTTTATTCTCTATCAAATGAATAGAGTTCTGTTTTAAAGTATTTTACGTGGCAGATGACCTTTGGTGCATATAGATTGAGTTTAGGCCTATGAGATTATGATCCAGAACTAGTTTCCGCCAAATATTCCTTTAGTAAACTTTCATATCTATGCACTTAGGTCATTATTGTTATATGATTTCAGTTGTATAACAATACTACGGTCTATTTACTAAATAATAGTCGTAAGACAATTTACTAAGTTTTAGGTTGATATCATGAGGTTGTTTGGTAAACACCATTCCACTCTCATATACTATTCATATTTTGGTGGAAAAAAAATTTATTTTGTAGTAATTTTTTTTATTTGAATAGTATTAAAAAATAAATTATGTAATATAAAAAATGAAAATGTTTTGATATTGATTTTTTTGAAAAAAATATGTGAATAGTATTTGGGGGGTGGGACCTCCAAATAATTTGATGGGTTTCTCATGTTTGCAATCAATTTCCTTTAGCTTTTCAAATACATCATTTCATTCATTTTTCCATGGTATAAAAATAAAAATAGAGAATTGCTAGCTCCCCGACCAAACGGGGTGGTCGCCTCACCCTCCCTTGGCTCCTCCTTTGGAGGAGGGTGGGTAGGGTGGATCATGGATGGGTCATCCCATCTACAGCATCCTTCCAAGATTGACGTTTAGCTTAATTTCTGAAGTTGTTTTCTTTATCCTAGTATTTTTTTTCTTTGAGAAGTTAGGAAAGTTAATAAAAATGTAAACTTTTGTGTCCATCATATAACTTATTGGGCCGCAGCTGAGTCATTTCGGGCTGCATTTTCACTTTTTTTTTTCTTTCCTTTTTCTCCCCCTTTCCATCCCCATACGTAGTGCAAAATATCCACCTAAACTTCCCTCCCTCCCCTCTAAGAGAGGGCTGGCTTTTGTTATTTGGTTTGGTTTTTCTATGAAGCACTTTGTTAAAAAAAACAAAAAAGGTGCAACATTTGAAATAATTTGCAGATGGAGAATCAAATGTTACATCATGTCATGTCAATGATGTCATGCTATTTTATCCTTTTTACAAAGAGATCTTTTACCCTTTTTACCCTATTTTACATAAAAATGAGAAAAATGTTTGGATACAACCGCTTTTAATATAAGGTCCTATTTTTTTTTTTTTTGGAATAAACTCTTAGAATGAACTAACTAGTTCTAGCTATAATAATTTCTTTGTTCATGAGACTACTAATTTCATATACAAAGCATTAACTAAGTCACTAAAAAATAAATAGCTTAACTAATCCTTAAGGAATGTAATACATTTTTTTCAAAAATACCTATATAATTTTTTTAAAAAAAAATTTAAACTTAAAACAAAATAAAAAAAACAAAAAAAATGAAAAATAAAATAAGTGGCTTAACCATCCATTGGGGTGGTCGGCCACCCACAAAAGAGGTTGGGGGTGGTGAGGTGGTCACACCACTCCCAAACGCTTGGTTACCTGAGCCGTATGGGAGTAGTGCAACCACCACCGTCGCATTTTGAGGTGGCTAAAGTCACCCCCAGAGCTCCTATAAGGTGGCTACGACCACCTCGTGAGTTGTCAAGAGTGGCAGCAGCCACCCCCGTTGTTTATTAGGGTAACCACAGCCACCCACAGCTGTAACGTAACTACCGTAAGGAATAAGAATAGCTATTTTATTCCACTATTATAATTCTAGTAGTAACTATTCATTTTTCGTCTCCAAGAAGTAGATCAATCGGCTAGAACTACGCTTAATAAAGCGAAAGTAATTAGTTCGAATCCCTCTTTCCCCCTCTTGTATGGACATGTAAAAAAAAAAAAACAATATTCATTTTCCAATGGACTAGATATTTTGGGAATCAAACGAGAACTAATTCCTTACAAAATATCGTAACAATCCACGTGACAAGTTTTGTGGTTTACCAGATAATGATGCTTGAGAAAAGCTGTGGAGCATCAAATCCTAGTATAGAATGCAGAAACCAACCTTAAATTTCATGCAAATTTGAGAACGAAAGAACTGTGGACTGACTTCTAATGTCTGAATCTTTGGCAGCTACACAAACATCACATCATTTACTTGTTTTGGTAGAGTGCTGAGACCAAATTTGTATCAGAAAATGACCTCACTAGAGAAGAAGAAAAAGGAAAATTACCTAGAGACTAGACGCAACATGGCTGAAATCATTATACAAATGAAATACCTGCAATCCCTCCCATCAACATGGCTGGAATTAAAAGCAGAAACATATAAATACCCAAGTAAAATCAATATATATAAAATGTTGTTTCTTTTCATTACATTTATTTTCTTTTCTAAATTATGGCCGATCTGTTCACCACGATGCACCAGTTACAAATGAGAAAACAGAAGTCTACTAAAACATGTGAAGAACTTACACACGATAATAAACCTAGCTATTTACAATTAGAAGTCACCTCTAAAATATGGCGAACCAAAGAACGAGCTGGAAAATGTCCCTCCCCCATTAGGGAAAAGAGTTAGGAAACAGATGAGGCCAAGAACGATACCCCATGCATACCTTTCATCTCCCAAAGGGGTGATCTCATCTTTTGCAGGTATTTCCTCTCCACCCCGGAAGAAGGTTGCAAATAACCCCCACGCCAAGCATATGACACTTCCACTTAGGCCACCGATACCAAGCAAAAGCGATGTGGCAAAAGATAGCAAGGTAGCAGTGCTTCTCCCAAACATAGCTTGTGCAATGCGGCCTCCTTCAAGTCTTCCACAAGGCAACAAGTTCAAAGAAGTCACCACCATTCCTGCATAATTATGAAGTAGTCAATACTTTCTTCTTGTGACTAGTTGATGATACGCCTCCAGTACCTAAGGTATCACAGAGAAATATAGAGGAGTCCAACAACCACCCACACGAAAAGTAGATGAAAAGATCAATTGATTGTTCATGGCTCAATCCCCCCAAGTTTAGGCAAAGTGTTAAGTTTTTTGAGCTTAATGTACTAGTAAAATAATTATGGCTTCTAATTGGTTAGCATGACTGAATATCGTGCTGTAAATAATATAAGATAAGCACTAAATATATATAGATTGAGGCCACACAGAGTGAGTCACCTAAAAGCCCAGCAAAAGCAAGGGGATCAACAGGAACTCCAACACCTTCCACTGCATAAGGCAGTACATTTCCAAGGTCATCCGTGTAAGGTCCAATGACAAATTGGATGAAAGAAAGCAAGGGATTGTTGTAGAAAAATTGCGGCCTTATATACCTGTGTAAAAAAGACAGAACAAAGTAATGACAAGAGCTGCTATGATGATATTTGGCATAAAAACTGTTCGGGTGTGCTAAACCAATTCACAACTAAATTGAGCAATGTGCCAGCATGTGTACCAGATGAAAGTTCTCGAGATAAGAATTTACAAAGGGACAATGGTCTTGTTAAAGGTCTTTCACATCTCTCTTAACCATGATTTACTAAAACAATGGTCTCACCCGAGGATGCAACTTTTGGAGGTTGACATGCCATACTTCTTTTGACAACTACATGGTTGACACAATTAAAGTAGCATGGTACAATGCTAAGGGGTTAGAACCCCTATCAACTAATTTCTACAGCCATATCCATATTATATCCCAAAGGAAGCGGAGCTACAAAGATTGCTTTTGCATGGTAAATTATGTCTTCTATTCTCTTTCACAAAGGAAAGGCACTTTAGAAAACTTACAAAGCATTGTCGCCTCCATTGAAGCTACCATCAGCTACAAATGCAGCAATAGCAAGCACAAACGATGTCAAATATGCACTAGCTGTGCGGGCCACTGGAATATCAAAAAGAGCATTTTTATTTGGAAGCAAAGATTCATAGTTATTTATCACTCCCAGGCACCCAGTCCAATTGGATGGCACAAGAAAAGATGGGCTGAGTTTGACACCATTACGAGCTGCTGTTACCCTTGTGGCTATCTGCAAACACAGAAAATATGGACTTCAAAATACATTGGACATAGAGAGAGGAGTAGCCACAGAGCAGATAAAACAGAAGTTACATTTCGTTGCTTAAAATCCTATCTCACAGAGCTTCTACAATTTTGTCGAGCAGTCCGTAAACTTTTACAATAAGCACACACAATTCCATTTCATTACCAAATAAACCGGTTTTAAGATTATGAATGAGTACCGCCAATGATTTCTAGATAATTTGCAGTAACCACATATAAGTGCAAATATTCAAGGGAGCACATGATTCTTTTGATGATACATTGCAATCCCACCACAAGAAAGTTATTTCACCTCTTATTCTCCCTTTCTCTGTTCTGCACTATTAGAAGTTACACCTCATGAGACCCTTATTTACAATTTTTAGCATGTCCAAACTTTCTTGCCAAACTGTTGTTTACTATTATAGTCCCTAGACTTTCCAGGTTTTCCAACATTCAAACGTGAACTTTGAAGTATATCAGGCTCCAAACAATGTCAGTCCCAAATTTTTCAGCATGCCCAAAACAAATAGGAGAGATTCTTGCACATTCAGAGCATCTACAACTTGTAATGCATAATCCCTAGACCCTAGTCTACACGTTGTGAATGGGTTTATCCTAAATATAGACATGGATGTCTCACTTACAAAAATATCCCTTGATAAAAATAACTTCATTAAAAAAAGGAAGGGAGGATAACATTCCATTCCAATCCAAGACATATAATTCCTCAAAATGAACATATTGAGACATTCATAATATATTCTAGCCTCCATGATACGAGTAATTATTCATCCAAGCAAACAAGATATATTGAAAGTGGCAGTTAAAACAACAATAATTCTGAATCATACGATTCATACAGTAACATAAGACATGTATAATAGAGTTTAATGAGAAGGTACAGAAAGTATACCTCAGAAACTCCCAAAATGGAAATGAAGCCAGCAAAGAGAGGCACAACATCAGCTAGGTAATCATCAAATGTAGCATCAGGTTTTAAGAAGAATCCACTTGTCAGAGCTATTGTTCCAAAAGTTGTAACACATAAGACTATCGCACTAACATAACCCCAAGGGGTGCTCAGCTTGGTTGTTTCGAACTGGAGGTCCATTTCTGCTTTGGGTTGCACCACACAGGCCTTAAAAAAACAAGAATTATAAAAACATTCAAGTCTAAATGACAACTGTGGCAGCTTAAAAGAAATAAAAAGCTAACAAAGAAGAATATTGCAGATATATATAAGACATAACATTTTTTCCCACTAATAAGAAGCTAAATGAGCCATGGAAAAACTCAGGAAAAAACGTCCCTTGAATAAGACACAGCCGTTTAATCTAGAATGAAAGACAGTCCAAGAGGAGCTTTAGCCTACAAAAATGTAGGCTTTAGGACTCAAACAGACAGCCACTTGGTTGCTATACAGCACCACAGACCATTACTATATGATGTTGAGCCCAAAAATTACTGTTATATGTCTGTGATGAAAAAAAATTAAACTGAGAATGGCCATCTGCTGTATATATTCACAATTATCAAGCAGTCAAGCCACCATTCCAGAACGGAGGTTAAGAATTACTCTTTATACAGCAACAAAGAATGGCCACAAACTGAGAATATATAACCCATTCAATAAATTCAATGGGTAGAAATTCTTGACAAAAACATGTGGTAACTGGGAACATAAATAACACATCCAAAATACAATGTTAAAAAATCCAATGCAATATATGTACCTGTTTTATAATGTCATTTGCTTTTTCTTCCATGAACCATACAACTACCTCCCTCCCTGCCGCTTCAGATAGCTTCTTCTCCAGTTTAGGAATGACCTCTTCAATGGGTCTCCTCAAATTTCCAACAAAAATGCCCCCATCTCCAAAACGCCGAACATCAGTTGCGAAAAATGTGTCAAACCCGAAACAGGTCTTCAACTGCCCCATCAAATTTGTCCGAAAAAGAAACACATGTTTCAAGATTTTTTAATAGAAAGAGAAACAAATGCATCTTAGTCTATGATTAGATCAATATACTACTGACCAACAATATCTCGCTTCTAAACATACGTCATTACTATAAATTCACTGAAAACAAGAATTAAGACAATACGATATAATATGTAAATCCTCCTCAAGTTATCACCTTTACTATTAAAGGCTCTAAGAATAACACTTTTCGACATTAATCTAAATTATCTAATATACCAGAACGCATCCAGACAGCAATAGCACTTTATGAAGCACTCGGAGCATCTCCAGCAAAATGCTCTCAAGTTGGGCTAGTCATAATAGTTAAAAAGTTTATTTTGATTAACCCTATAACAAAAATTCTCAAAAAACCTCCACATCCAGCCGGCCAAAAGAGCTAAGAACCATGCTAAGCTTTTAGTTTTATGTGTAGCGAGTCAGCTAATGAGAGTATACGAAAGGAGTCTAGCCCCAAGGGAGTAGAAGAGTGATAATAGGTATTCAAAAGCTGTAACTAATGAAAAAAAAGCGTGGGCTGAAAATGTAAATACCTTGTTGAGGTCAAGAGCCTTGAAGGCCTCCTCAACTTTCTCCAACCTCTCCTTCTCTCTAGTCAAACTATCACGCACCACTCTATTGAAAAACGCCACAACTGGGTTATCACTATTTTCCCTGTCGAGCTCCTTGAGCTTCCTATCTGCTCTCTTCTTCTCCAGCTTTATCGCCGCCTCAATCGAAGGATTTCCCATGAAATTTTTGAAGTCCTCGTCCGTTTTCCAGTCCATCTCTTGCCGTTTCTCTTTCTCCTCAACTTCTTCTGAAGACAACTCAGTCTTCTGGGCATCATTGCCTTCACTTGGCTTTTCAGAAACTACGGCAACCGAAGAAGAAGTAGGTTCGCTTTCTTGCTCATCTTTATTAATGGAGAACCTGAGAGGTTTTCTCGAACTGGGTTTAGAGTAGAGAGAAAATGAGAGGTGGGTCTTTTCGCCAAATGGTTTTTTGTTGAAAGCTGAGACTATGGTACCTGTAGTGTTCTTGTTCTTGTTCTTGTTTCTGTTCCTGGGTGGCCATGAAGACAGTGAAGAATGTGAAGCAATGGAAAGAGTGGCCATTAGGGAGCTTGAAGAATGATGAGGTCATGGTGTGGTGGCTTGCTAGCTAGCTGAAGAAAAATAGTTGAGATGGAGAGGGCGAGACTGGTCTAGAAAGTTGGAGAATTTCACAGGTGCATTTGATCACGGGGATGATGACAAAGACGACGAGACCCCACCGGAAATCTATCATATGTATGGCAGGGAAAGAGAATTTGTGGATGAGCTTGTGGCTTTTAGATATGACGATTGGGATTATGAAGATTCCCGTTGATGGGATTTTCCTATAATTAAAACAGCATCGCAGCTTCTTCAAAATAATTAAAAGTATATTTTTTATTATTTCTAAATACTCATATTTTAAAGCATCTATTTTAATCTTACTATTTTAACCATTTGTTTTTATTATTTTATTTAAATTTTTTCTTTTAATTTTTTTTTAACTTTTATATTTTTTAATATTTATATTTTCTTAATTGTCTATTTTAAAAATATTTATCTTATTCTAACAGTAATATTTTAAAAAATTTATAATTTTTCTAATGATCATATTTTTTTTAATTTGTGTCTAATCTTAACAGTCATATTTTTAAAATTTTTTAAGCCAAATGCTGCCAAAATACTGATAGAGAAAAAAAAAAATAAGAAAGAGAAAAAATAAAAAAATAAACCAAACAGTAAAGAGAGAGAAAAATAAAGGGAGGGGGGTGAAGAGCTACCAAAGAAAAAAAAATGAAAAATAAACAGGAAGAAAAATAAAATATATTTGCTTAATGAATAGATGAGTGAATAATAAATTTTATATTTGAAAATTTGTTGTTCATTTTGTTATTATTTTTGTTAAAATGAAGAGGTTGGAAAGTAACATTTTAAGTCATTTTAATTAAATGATCTTATCAAAATAATTAAAAAATAATTTTAAAAATACTGCAATGAATGCTCCAAAGCAGACAATTCATCAATTTATGCATATATATAATATAGTCACGCTTTCGAGTCGAGACATATCGGATACAAACGGAACCAATTATATTGGATAACAAGGTTTGTCACAAGTACAGCTCACGAGGGGGATGCTAAAAAAGTAAAAATAACCAATACCATAAACATATATGATGACACTAAAAAATTTCTTAATAACAGGTACAAACTTTACGGGAAATTCTCTCTGTTCTCTCTTCTTAGAAACCAATAGTCCTCCCACACCGGCTTTCATGGGAGAAGGGAGTCTATGCTCTTTCCTCCTCCTCCTCAGCCTCCCGCTCTCTCCCTTTTCATCACCCTTCCCTTCATGCCTCTTTTGAGGCCCATCCCGTCTCTTCGGAGACTCTATCCACCTCTTTGGAGGTTTTATCCATCTCTTCAGAGGCCCTATTTTATGTTTTTATCGCATTTTATTTATTCAATAACTACATCGCTCACTCCTCCATCGTAAATCAATCGTTCATCGGCATTAACTCCTTGAATCTGCTCCTTATGCTCCCTTCCTGAAATTTTTAGTTTTTATTTTTTTCAAAATCAGATATATGCATTTCAGGAAGTCATCTCCACTCACGCGTCCATCCACTTTGTTCCTGGGTGTTGCCACTTCCATTTGCTGTCTAAACCACCCCCATATGACGTCCACGCACCGAAGTGTGTGTAACACACGCTTGCGAGTAGATCTCACTCACAAGTGTGTGTAGTCCACGCGCCATCTTCTCCGATGCTGCATCTCTGCCTCATCCACCTCTGCCTCCGTCTCCAGTGCACCTCCATCAGTCGATGCTATCATTTAGTTTGTTTTGGGTTTTGTATTTTGAATTTCTGTTCTTTTTTCTATATTTTTAAGAGTTTCTTCCACCGATTGTAATTATTTGATCTATATGGTTTGGGGAGGATTATGGAACCTTTTTGATCATGTTCTCCTCCTTGGATCATTTGGTTGTGTCATCTCTGACATACTAAGTTTTACCGCCTTTATTGGCAGCCAATTTTCTTGGTCCTTGCACCAAGAAAGCATAGGTACGCATCATTCATTTGATGCATTGTCTCTTTTATTTTCTATTTACTTGCCTTGTTTCGGTGGTTTAGGAGCTTTTTGTTTGGGTTACCCGGCCCTTAGTTTGTAATTTACTGTTTCTTACTTATAAAAAAAAATAATCATAAAAAAAATAAAAATTCTTACTATTAGCACTATTAACAGAGACCTTATAACTCATTCATTTTCTTATATATAGAGAAAATTTCAAAAAATCCTCAAAAAGTCATTGTAGCAGCTTCCCTATTACGTTCATAAACATTGAGAATGTTACAAGAGCTTCTCTATACATTATTATTTTAATATAAATAATATGTATGAAACTTGTATTTTATAAATAAATAATATTTTAATGGTATAAGAAAAAGTAAGAGAAGTTAATGTGAAATATATATGGATAGTAAATCAAAAAGTAGTTTTGTTTCCCAAACTTATAAAAAATCAAAGGAAGGTTGCTATTAGTGCTTTATAAGTCCAACATCGAGAACGCCTCCGATACTTGCAAGAAGAGAATAATCAGCACCAAAGTTTGAAGGGTGTATGGGTAGGGACACATATGATGCCTAATTAAAAAGTACCAGCAACAGATATCCAATAACTTATTCATTTTCTTATATATATGGAAAATTTCAAAAAAATTACAAAGTCACCTGCAGCAGCTTTCCTAAATATTGATAATGCTACAGTGATACCCAACGTGTAGGGAACTAAAAGTGCTTCACTATACATTAATTTAATATAAATATTTCTCTTTTCTCTTTGCTCTTTACTCTTTTATCTTTTTGCCTTTTATTAAGGATTGCGTTGAAATTTTATAAAAAATATTGAAAGGTAGGTATGAGCTTTTATTTTGTAAATAAACAATATTTTAATAGTATAAAAAAATATAAAACAAACTATTGTGAAATATATTTGGATAGGGAAGCATAAACTAGTTTTGTTTCCTAAACTTTAAAAAATAAGAGAAAAATTACTGCTAATACTGTAATAGTTTTGACATTCTTCCTCTCCTCGCTTCTTCTTCCTCGATTCTTCGCTCAACTAGTGTCTTTCGTATTGTTAGCCTTCTCATTCATCTTGCATCCCTTTTCATAGAGATGGCTCATAAAAACTGTGTTGCTGCCGTCAAAGTCAAATCAAATTAGGTTTAGAATTTTGTTGGTGTCTATTTAAATGCTCTTTTATACTCCTATAATGACAGATGAGAATGATAAATAAAATAATTTCATTTTCCAAGTGTGACTCATTTTCTCCCTCTGTTCTGGGAATGTGATTCTACCAAATAAATACAAAATTTAATCGCATGCCTTTCATATGATCTCACTAAATTAGTTGGCATACTAGGAATTACTGGAGTCTCAAAAATTATTGGAGCAAAACTATAAAATTTACAACTTAGAAAAATAAAATGGTGATTGATAAGAAAAAGAGGTGACAAGAAATCAGTGTTTAAACTAGTCCAAGCTGCCCGACTCCAATTGGAACAATATGACCAAGCAATGGCAAACAAGAACAAAGAAGATCCTACAATGGAGAATACTTGTAACTGGACACATGTAAGATGGATGAAGCTGTCAACTAGTGTTGCAAAAATAAATTGGGATGTTGCTTTAGATGATAGAACAGGTGACCATGAGGGGCAAGTTCTAGCCATGGAATGTTCAACCTATAATCATATACACAATCCGACGACAGCTGAAACGCTAGCTGCATGGAAGGCGGTGGTCCTAGGAGTTCAACTGGGAGTAATCTTTTTGGAGCTGGAAGGAGATGCAATGGAGGTGGTTCAAGGAGTCAATTGCGAAAGTCACTATTCAGGGCGAGAAGGACCAGTATTGAATGATATAAAGACTCTTCTCTAGAATTTCAACACATAGAAGGTTACTCATATCAACAGGGAGGGAAATGGGGCTGCCCATAATTTAGTTAGATTAGCTTTATCGGTTGGGGGGGATCATATTTGGTTTGAAAATTTTTTTTCTTCTGTGCAGGAAATTGTAAGTGTGGAACAAGCCCAAGTTATGAATTAATAATATATTGTTTTTATCTTCCAAAAAAAAAAAAAAGAAAAAAAGAAAAAAAAGAAATCAGTGTTTAAAAATACTCCATAATTTATTACTTAATTAGCTATAATTTTTTTTTAATTGTTTTTTATAGAGACTTCATTTTCACCTTTCCTCATAAAATTATTAATAAATCATTCAAAACATAAAATAATATTTAAAATGAATTCCACTAAGGAATTAATTCTTCTCAAATTTTATATCACATGAAAACACTTTTTTAAACTAGAAAACAAACAAATATTTTTCAAACTATTATCAAACATTGATTTTTATTATGTTAACAACTATTAAATTTTTAATTATTTAACATTGAAGAATAAAAAATAAGAAAAGAACAAAAGACAAAAAACGTACTCAAGATATATCTAACTCAATTTATTAAACTGACATCTACACGTACTTAAACTATATGTTAAAATGCATATGAGAATTATATATTTTATTAAAATACATGTAATTCTCATATATATTTTAAACATATATAATTTAATAAATTGGATTATTATTATTATTATTTTTGGGAAGAATTGGGTTCAATCTAGATTGAAGTAAACTTTGTTCAAAATTACTCAAAAAAAAAAAAAAAGAAGGTTCAAAGCTAAAACAAACTTAAATCAAAAACGAAAAAGTAGCTACGACCTACGAGGACAAGAAACAAACAAGAATGCACCAAAAAAAAAAAAAAAAAAAAAAAAAAAACCACAATTTAAAAGGGCTTCTTGGCTATGAATCTATATATTGTTGTTCCCCTTCGGTTGAAGCTTTGAATCAAATAACTTGTTGACTGTTGAGCCAATAGCTTCGCGCACTTGGCAGTGCACACTACACGCGAGCCTCTTTCAAATACCCTTCGGAGAACTGGTAAACATTCTATCTCTTCCATTTCCACTCACCGCATCTCAAGAATGTCTACTATTTTCACTGTTAGATTCAAAATTATGGGTTTTTTTTCGTCAGGGTACAATTAGGCTAGGTTTTTGTTTATCTGGGTTTCTGGGTTGTGCACTTTGTGGCTTTTGTTGGAGTTTATTTGTAAAGAATGTGGCTGCTCTTATCATAGTTAGGTATAAAATTGTGGACTTTTTTTTATTAAATTACAGTTAGCGGCAGGATTTTGTTTATTTGGGTTGCTGGGGTTATGGAATTTGTGGATGTTGATTGAGATTTTGTTTTGTTTCCTCAAAATTGAGCTTATATTGTCAAGAATGTGATTTTGTTAATAGTTCTTGAGGCAAAGTTTAAAACTTTATAAGTGATGTCTGTTTCAAAATGGACGCTTATCTGACAGCGGTGCAATCTTCCAATATACTAATGCTTTGTTATGGTATCCCAATTCCTTGACCTCAATCTTTGTTGAAATAGTTTTGCATTATTGATTTTGTTTGTGGTGCAATTAATATATTAATGCTTTGTAAGGTTGATGAGAAAATTTTAAAAGTAAATGCTTTGTTGGATTGATTGGAAAATTGAAGAAGTGTAGCGACTAAAATATGAGATCCCACAGTATTGATGTGAAAATTCTTTGGTTTTCTGTATCATTTCCTAATCTAGCAGTTTGTTTTGGCTTTTGTTATGCTGTCACCATTGTTGGCACTTTTTGCCGCCACCATGCTGCCACTACCATTTTATCACCTCCATTTTTCCACTGCCCATACGAAGCTGCTGCTATAGCTTTCCTGTTAACTACTGCACCCCAATCACCAACCTGGTGATAGCATTGCCACTACAAACAATTTATTACCTGCATCATGAGGCTGCCACCACCACCACCACCACCACCCCCCATTATAATTGCACATCGATTATCATTTTTTAGAAGATAAAATTCTCAAAAAGAAAAGAGAAGTGCTTGAACCTAGTGAGCACAGGAAGTATCATTTTGTGGAAGGGTGAAAATTATTTTTTTTTGGCAGAAAGAGATCCTAGGAGCCAATGCTTTCAGGTTTGAGTCTTTTTATAGCATGTTGATAAGCATAGTTGTGGACATGTCAAAGTGGTTATAATGTGTGTTTTTTCATATTTTTGTTCCATTTAAAGTGGCGTGCTTTTGTATATGTGTTGGTTTGTGACAATATTTTTAACTGTTAATCAACTGGTTGGTAGAGGAAGGGTATCAAACTGAAATTGCCAAGAAGTGATTTTAAATTTTGGCGATCGCACAGAAATAGTTTTAAAAGTTGTGAATCAGTAAATGGTAAATTTTGCAGAAATAAGAAGTTAAAGCTAGGGGGCAAAACAGGATACCTGTTAAGTGTGCTTTAAACAATGCTAGCCTACTTAAAACCTTGTATGGCAGCACAGAACAATATATATAGTTCAGATGCCTACATTCGTCAAATATAGGAGCCTACAAACTGAGAACCTTAGGAGTAAAGTTTCAATACTGGAAAATTCAAATCCTTGAAATTTGTTTATCTATCTCCCTCTTGATGCCACATAATACCAAGAGTTGCTGCTTCCTTACAAGTCACAAGCTCTATCATTGGAAAACGTGTTTTTCTGCTTTCAATATTTGTGTTGAGAGACTGTCTAGCAAGTTTTCTTCTGTCTACATTTCAATCGAATTCGATGATACTGTTTGGAACTTTTATTTTTTATTTTTTATTTATACTAAAGAACTGAACAAGATGACTCTACATCTAAACTCTTTTCAGTCTCCTGAAAATATTTATAACTGAAGTATCAATTATAACATTAATAATGGTTTTTAGTGAGGTGAAAAATGCTTGGAGAGATTGCACCACAACTTCCTATGGACTGAAACTGATGCTCAACTGAACCAAATTCTTCTTCATTGTGGGCCCCAAACTTTAAGATTGATTTGAAGTTCATTGCTATTACATGAAAAAATAATGATGTCTTATGTTTTTTAATTTTTATTATTTACTTGGAAAGCTCATGAGTACAAGGTTGACATTTGCTCTCTTGCTCATTGTGGTAAAGGCTTCTGGTAGCAGTACTTATACCCAATAAAATTATTGTTTCATCAGTATAATTAATATACTTGTTTAACTTGGGCCAGCTTAATTCAAAACATTACTGCCAATTAGTTGATGTTATCTACATGGACTTACCGCTGCCTAAAGCCATATTCTCTATCAAATCTTTCAACATTGTCTCCTTTATCACTACTATCCAAGCCCATTTTTGGCATTCCATTTGCCATTTTACTCCTTAAATTAAGTTGAACCCCTCTTTCACACTGTTACAGCTGGATGTGTTTATTTCACATTGCTGGACCATTTGAAATGTCCTTTTGTTATCCTTTCATCAATTAATGCCGCCTCTACCTTCTTCTTTTTTTGTTTGGATAAATGAATGCTGCCTCTACCTTCTTTTTTTTGTTTTTTTGGATTAGTGAATGCCACCTCTACCTTCTTATAAATGTATTTGTTTTTTATTTCATCTTCCCTTTTATTGGTGCTGATTCATCTTAACATTCATATGTCGACTACTTTTATGTTGTGAAGACGTTTCTAATTGCCCACCATTTTGTATCATAAAGCAAAAAAACATAACTCTCACTAATTCAGTTCACTCCATTAAATCATATTTTTATGTATGTTGAGTTTTTCACGCATTATCGTTTGGTGTTGCAATGCATGCTTATTCAGACCTTGTGTCTTACCTTGTCATATCTTTGAGAATTTTATGGTGCTAGTGGTGATTGCTGGTTTTGCAGTTGTTTGCTTTCTAGAGCTCTGTCACATTTGCGCAATGGCCAATAATCCTCGATTTTCTGGTGCACAGGTAGTTTGTCCATAAAACTGTTTCTTATAACATTTATATCTTGCGAAACTGTTAGTTCTAAAGACAAGGTTTTCTGTTCTTTTAGTCTCAAGAAATGTAGGTTGCTGATAACACAAGGATTTTTATCCTTGATAATAACATCAGTCCTGAAGGTATCATCTATGGGACTCCCTTTGAAACTCGTGTTTCCAGGCTCATGCCTTAAAAGGTTGAGGCACTGAAGGGGTTTAAGCCTCATGCATGGAGGCTTACCTTAGTTAAGATATTTTCTGATAGCAACCAAACGCTGGAATTTTTATTGCTAAAATTGGGCTACTGCTTATTTTCTTATCTTTTGCTAATTGATTTCTCTTTTTGGAAAAGCCTCATCAGCCTCCTATAGTTGGTTCGATGGAACCTCCTCGAAGTTTCCTTCCACCCATGTCTTCTCAAGTAATGCTTCCCTTCTTGCTGAGTTCTTATTGCCTAATGTATATTTTTATCATCTATTTAGATAAAACCTCTTTACATACCGATCACAAAAAAAAAAGAAAGATAAAACCTCTTTACATCATTTTTGTTGCTGCAGTTCCGACAGGTGGGTCCGGCACAGCAGTCACAGCAGTTCAATCCTATGCCTTCTCAACATTTTTATCCTGTTGGCCGAGGCGTTCCGCTAATGAATGTTGGATTGCCTCCTCAAACTCTGCAACCCCAATTTTCTCAACCAATTCAGCAGTTTCCTCCACGAGCTGGTCAGCCAGGTCATGCTACACTACCATCACAGGCAATTCCATTGCCAATTGCTCAGCCAAACATGCACATTACATCTGAAAAATCGATGCCTCATATTAATGCCCAAACTCCAAATAACTATTCACCTGGTTTGGGTGGCCCAGAAAGACCTCTCAGTTCATCATATACTGTAAGATTATGGAGTGTTGTTACTGCTGAGTTCTTTATTTACTCCAATTGATTAGGTCTTGACTTCATATAATTACACTTGTGCAGTTTGCATCAACTTCTTATGGTCAACCACAAATGAATTTTAATAATTCCACCCATTATCAGTCTACATCTCAAATGCATGCACCCAATATTTCTTCTGGGAGACAACTTAGTTTATCATCTGAAAGTCAGAGCACTGCCTCTGCTGCACAGCACACTGCTGAACAACCTTCAGTTCCCACTGCCATTGTGTCGGTTAGATGTCTTTCCTTTTCTCCTCTTTACATTTAGTTGCTGAGTTGTTCAACGTCATTGTCAAATATTTTGTGCTCCTTTACTATCTGAAATGCTATCTGTATGTTGTTGACATATTAAAAAATTTCAGGCAGCAAGCATCCAGCATAATTCCATTAGAGAGGCTCCAACAGATTGGATAGAGCATACTTCTGCTGATGGAAGAAGGTATATGGTTCTAATGAATGCAGAGTATCCTAGTTTTTCAATCTTTGTCTAGGTTAAAACGTTCTTTTGCTTCTTCCTTTTTTTTGATAGTTGTGGACTTTTTTTTTTTTTTTGGATAAGAGTTGTGGACTTTCTTTAAATAAAATACTAGCAGAAACAGAAAATCTGGCCACAAGAAATAAATAAAAAACTAACAGCATTACTGAGTAAACATCTAAAAACCATGTCTACTCCTCTGTACTTAAGTTGTTCCCCTTTGTCTTTAATTACACTTTTAATTATAAAAACATTATCACTTAAGTCTAAGGAAGGCTGTTTTTCAGTGAAGGTCTATTATCTTGATGAATAATGTGTGTCCGATGAAAACCTTTCCCAAGGGATGTTGAGATTTCCATTGTCTGAATTTTTGTCATGCATGGGATGAACACTTTTCATCATCATTATTATTATTATTACTTCCCCTTTTCCTTTGAACATCCTTTTCTCCTTCCTTTCTTGTAATCCGCAGCACCTCCAACTTTTGGAAGGACTTGACTTTTTTTTTTGTTTTGTTTTTGTGTTCTTAATATTGCAACTCCTGGAGGCATATGCCTTTGTTATGGTGAGCTTTTTCTTGCAACTGGTTTTTATTGCATGCTTTGTTCTGTGTTGGTGCTTTGTCGTGCTCTTATTCTTTTGCATTTAGACATGTGCCCTTTGTATCTTTCAAAACTAATGGAATGGATAAGGTGTTTCAGTCTTTGTCACTGCCTTTTATGATTTGTTGCGATTGACTAGATATGGTTATAAATTGTGAATACATGCTTAAAACTTTCATTTTGGCATTTCTAGAATTTATGGGGAAAAATTGAAACTGTGTCTTTGCTTAGGGGTGCCACATTCTTCTTCTCTCATCTTTAATGTTCCAAAATATTGTGCTTATTACAATTGTTTTTAACTCGTTATAAACATATAGGCTCCGCTTGTTAATGTGTTTTGGGGGGTGTTTTTTATTTTTGGTTTGAAGAAGCGTTTTGATGTGAAATACAAGTGAAAACTATTTTATATGCTTTTAGGAGTGTTTTGTAGTTGGGTTGTTTGTTAATGTTTTTGTTTTGAGAAGAGAAAACAAAACATAGAAAGCTAAAATTTTAACAAATGGAGCCATGGTTTTTGATTGTTTTCATTTGTTTATTTTTACTTCTTCTGGCTAAAATTCTTCTCCACATTAATCATTCAGATACTATTTCAACAAGAAAACACGACAATCTAGTTGGGAGAAGCCCTCAGATTTGATGACGCCAATGGAGGTGAGTCATGCCTTTTTCCTCTTGCTTCTTCATAATGTATGATGTATTAGTCATGCTGTTGAATAGTGTTAAAGCATACAGTGGATATGTATGCTGTGCACATGTCTCTCCTGTGATTTATACTCCTAACCTGGTTCAGTATGAGCAAACTTGTTTTACGGATTTATTTTTGCATTTCTTGTTATTCCATATGCTATATTTTTTCTAGACCGGTGAAAAAATTCCGTTAGTTCAAATTGCAGGATTCTTTTGTCTCATTGTAAGGAAAATTGTATCCAATTTGTGTTTGGAACTGTCTGATAATATATTTTTAGCTCTCTTTCGGATGAAATTTTGGAAGAATTCTCATTTCATATACATTTAATTTTCTCAATCTTGTTCATGGACAGAAGTTCTGTCCTATGAAATGGGCACAAGTTGCTTATCATTCTGACAATTACTTCCACATGTATCTCTGTCAATAACAAAAGAAACATATATCTGTCTTCCAGTTTTTATGTTTTTTTTTTTGTTTGAGGCTGGTTGCTTAAAGTAACTATTTTGTTCACTTATTACTTTTGTTTGAAAACATGTCTCTTCAGCTCTCTCTCTCTCTTGTGCGTGCCTCCCCAATTCTGATTTTTCTTGGAAAAAGTTACTGTATAATGTGCCTTTTGGAATTAAACAAAAGTAGTCATAGCATTTCTCTACTAGTGTATTGCATAGTCTGGTCACAATATGGATGAATACAGACGGGATTGTTAATTCCATACTTCATATCATTTCTCTACTACTGTGTTGCCTACATCTTTGATTCTTATTCATTCAACATTTGATGTACTCATAAAAATTGATGTAATTCCAAGGTACTCGATCTTTGTAAGAATTGCTGAGATACTTAGATGGTTGTCTGCTAGTGGCATTATTTTGCTTCGAGACCTATAAAGTTCATGGTGTTTTCACCTATAAAGTTAATGGTGTTTTCAATTCCTTTGGAAGTTTGTTTCTTATTCTCACTCTTTTATTATCCTTGTATACACTGCGGGACTTGCGTAGCTTTAAAGATGGTTACAGGTACCTGCTGTGCTACTCTATTGAGAGGTAGGTTATGCTGTGGGTCTTTGCTGCCTGCTCTACCTACTATATAGATTGAATGTTAGTAAATTTTGTCATTTGTATTATTTCCTTGCTTGTTATAATTTGATGTGCTCAAACTTGTTGATTCTATAATAAAAGAAGTAATACTTTATCTCTTGCCATGTTTCCACAATAGGATGTGCATCTTTTTCGGGGCTACATACCATACTTTCCTCATTTATTTCAATCTTAGATTCTTGCTTTGACCAAGCATTTGAATGCCAAGGTAGAGTTTACTACACATTTGATTTGATTTAATGAGAAAACAAAATTCGTATAATGTTTTCTTGGATTTTTGTAGGTTGTTATTTGAAAACCTATAATTTTGCACAACTTGACTCATTATGATAAAGTTGTGGGTTCCTATTTACAGGCTCTGGAATATATAGCTTCTCCATTATATTTTTATTGGGCATAATGAAAGTAGTTTCATGTAATTCCAGGATGTTAGGGTGAATTGAGTGGACGTGCCCATGTTACATGGACTTGGCTGTGGTGCTGTATCTGGTTACATGTCCAAGTTTTAATTTTGTTTGCTTCCAAAGTGTCATGTAGTGTAGTTTTCTGTTGCCAAAAGAGTATGCCAGAGAAGTGAAGGGTTGGTCTTATAGAGAAGAGGGTGGGGATGATGAGGATGCGATGAGAGAACATTGGCTGAGATGAATTTGACATGTCCAATGTAGGTAAGGATTGAGTGGGAATGCTATGAGGATGAGGTCAGCCAGTAGGACATGGCTGGAACAGCATCACTCCCATTGATCAAAAAATGTCCTCAGTAGAGCAGAATGGTTAAATAAGATTTTTGTGGTGAGTGCATTGTCTATGCTAGCCATATTTGCTTGGATTTCTTAACTACTTCTCTCAAATTGTAAATTGGGGAGTTATATATATTCTTTTGAACTAAAATATGGAAGTGGCATATTCTGAATCCAATTGAATCCAAACTATTGGAATAGTTCCATCAAAAAGTAAAAAAGGAACCCGATTTAAGTAAGATTTAACATTTCATTATTACCCAATGAGGTGCTGGAGATGGCTTTTCTGAAGGGGCTTGCCCGTCCTTAACCATTATATACTTCAAAATAACTTATCAGAATGCCCAGAGTATGTGTATAACCTTTCCCAGACTCATTGGTGAGAGAGAGAGAGAGAGAGAGAGAGAGATAGAGAGTGCTATATCTTGAAAGGCTCCAAAGCCTCTTAAAAGTGTGCTTCTACCCGCTTGAATTTTTCTCTTTCTCTCCAAGACCGAAAAAAAGAATTGATATAAGTTAGAAAGAACCTTGGTTATAGTTAAATTGATACCAATCACCCCCGTTTCCCCTTCTGTTAATGTTATTATTGCTTCAGTCCTTTTTCCTTACAGAATTCTTGTTACTTAACTATTATCATTTGGAATCGGCTCTTTATTTCTTAAGAATTCTTATTTGGTAAATTGTTTTTATGCTAAAGAATTTCTATTTATATTAGTTTTTATCACTCTGACAGAGGGCTGATGCATCAACTAACTGGAAGGAATATACAAGTCCTGATGGAAGGAAGTGTGTGATCCAATATTGGTTCCTAAAGCTATTCCTTTATTAGCTCTGCACCCTCTGAAGTCATTGGTGACTGACTTCTTTCCTGTGCATGATTGTGTTGTAGGTACTACTACAACAAGGTTTCGAAGGAATCCAAATGGTCTATCCCTGAGGAGCTGAAGGTTTCTTCCGATATCAACAAATTTATTCTCATTCTTTTTTCATTTTTTATTTTTTCCACTCATTTGCCTTTCTTTGTTATACTGCTTTGCGTATACTCTTGCTTCAAGTTGGCTCGCGAACAAGTAGAAAAGTCATCTTTCTTGGGAACAAAGCAGGAAACATTTGGGAATCCTCCTGTCTCATATACCGTTCCTCCCTCCGCGGTTGAAGCACCATCTGGTGCAGATACCTTATCTTCCCCAGCTCAAGGGATACCAGCAAGCCCAGTTTCAGTGGGACCTGATGTTGCTGTTAGTGATCTGCAACCTGTGTTGGTTTCTGGATCAGCTGCTTCAATTCTTATAGCTTCTCCCAAGGATGAAAAGGCAGATGGAGTGCAGACACTTGTAAATCTTGTTACGAGTTCAGCAGCTGTACCAGAAAGTGGTGAAGCCAATGTATCCATTGCCAGTACCGTTCCTGCATCCATGTATAGTCAATCTTGCTAGTTTTAAATGTTTTGATTATAGTTTGCAAATGGCATGTTGTTTGAATTTAATTATACTTGAGTTTTACAGGGACAATATTGACAACCTTTCGGCTCAAGATATTCATAGTTCTGCTGGTGGAATTCCTGCGAAAGACTTAGAGGTATGACTTGATTTTTTTTTTTAATTGTTGTTAGTTATGTTCTTGTGATGAAAAAAATGCTGTTCTAGGGAGTTGATGCGTTTAAAGCGTTGGAGGAAGTCAAGACAGATGACATAGGGGAGAAAATGACCGATAGTGCGTTGGTAGCAAAATCAATTGATCCTGAACCCTTGATATATGCCAATAAGCTGGTACGATATAGAACTTGCCACATTCGAGTCTCTCTTATTGTTGCTTTTCTGGGCATAGACTAGTGATATCATTGGCCTTTTCTCTTTCTAGGAGGCTAAAAATGCATTCAAAGCACTTTTGGAGTCTACCAATGTTGGGTCTGATTGGACCTGGGATCGGGTACTTAATCATGTCAATTTCACTATCTTTTAATATTATTATTTTAGTACCTGACAGCAAAAATGTATGTATCAGGCGATGAGAGTAATAATTAATGACAGAAGGTATGGTGCTCTGAAAACACTTGGAGAGCGGAAGCAAGCTTTCACTGAGGTAAACCATTTTAAGGATGTATTTTTAAGTCGAGTATTTAATGTGTTGGGTTTTAGTCTGATTTTGGCTGTGAATTGGAACACGTTCTTTGTTAGGCACTTCTGTAAGACTGGAAGTATTATCTCACCATTTGTTAAGTGCAAATCCTGTTTCGTTATCATATAATCCATTCTTTTTGTTTCAGTTCTTAAGTCAAAGAAAAAAACAGGAAGCTGAGGAAAGACGCATTAAACTGAAAAGCGCACGGGAAGAATTTAAACAAATGTTAGAAGTATGTTGCTTGCTGCTTCTGGAAATTTCTACCATCTATATTCATATTATATACTTTTTCTTCTTGTGCTTTTCTTATCTTTGGTTGATGTTTTACAGGAGTGCACAGACCTGACATCATCCACAAGATGGAGGTTTGTTTTTCCCTAAATGGTTTCTCACATATTGATTTTTTTTCTTCTTATATACCTGGACTATGTTTTGCATCTTATTACCTATTAAAAAAAGAAAAAAAAAAAGAAGAAATCCTTGGTTGGTTTTATGATAGTTTTCCTTGCTATTTGGATTTTTGAACAATCATTCAGCAAAGCAGTGAGTGCGTTTGAGAATGATGAACGTTTTAAAGCTGTCGAACGAGATAGAGATCGCAGAGAATTGTTTGATAACTACTTGGTGGAACTCAAAAACAAGGTAAGTTTCTACTGCCTTTACTGCTCCCATTTATTATAAAAATTTGCATGCATACATATTGAGGTGTATGTTCCCATCTATTTCTTGTCTATTTTCCCTTTTTTAGTAAATTATGAATGTATGTTTTGTTCAAGAAGAAATAAAATCCCTCTTATCTATGAAATCCATGTTTATGATCAGTTCCATTTTATGGCAAAAGGTGGAAAGAAGTTGGAAGTTTTAACTTTTTGATTGAATTGAATACCTTTATTTGTTAACTTCCTCAACTATCAGTACGCCATTTTTCATATATGGTCAAAATCGACCTATTTAATATTTCATCCTTTTTTTGATGCAATGTACTTGATTCACTATGATTCAGAAGCTATTGAGATTCATCCAAATTATCACAAAAAATCATTAGCAGAGTTTTTGTGGATTAAAAAATAAGGCTGTGAGCAATTTAGTAGTTTAATTATAATTTTTACTGTTGTTTTTGTTTTTGTTTTTGTTGTTATTGGTAATTATGTTAGGAACGAGCAAGGGCAGAGGAGGAACGCAAGAGGAATATAATGGAATACAAGCAATTCTTGGAATCTTGTGATTTTATTAAGGTACCTTTTGGCAATGTTCTGTTCGTTTCTTCTGCTTTTGCAGGTTATCTTTTATGATCAAAATTTTACTTATGCATCGCCTTCCTGCTTCAGGCGGACAGCCAATGGCGAAAACTTCAAGACCGCTTAGAAGTCGATGAAAGATGTGCACGTCTTGAAAAAATTGATCGCTTGGATATTTTTTTGGTAATTTTCTATCTCCACCTCTGGAGAGTTTCTAGGAGGCTTTTAATCTAAATTCAATATGTTGTCACAGGAATATGTACGCGATTTAGAGAAGGAAGAAGAAGAGAGGAGGAAGATACAGAAGGTGCTTGAATATTTAGGGTATGTTTGGTATGCAAAAGGGCTATTTCATTAGAAAAAATGTAAAGCTTTTATTGGAAATGGAATAAGGTGGAATGGAATAGCCATTCCCATGGCCCATGAGGGAGTGACTATTCCAAGTGTTAAGAGTATATGTATACTTTAACACCAAGGCTACTTTATTCCACATTCTTCAATTCTTATAAAGGCTATTCATATTTTCTAATGGAATAACCATTATGTGTACCAAACGTAACCTTAGCCTTTCCTTGTTAGCAATTTAACCTATTTTCCTACCCCTCTCCCTTGATTTTATTTATTTATTTCATAATGTTCTGATCTTTGTTTGATCAAAATAGGAAGAATTGAGAAAGGTGGAGCGTAAAAATCGTGACGAGTTCCGCAAATTAATGGAGGAGCATGTTACTGCTGGCATTCTTACAGCCAAAACCCACTGGCGTGATTATGGCGTGAAGGTTAGCATCCCAGTATTGTTTTTAATTTTTTCTCTCTTTATATGAGCACGACATATTTAGTTCCAGCTAAATTATTGTATATTTTTGATGTGGGTTGTGTCTTGCTCTGTGATGGTTGTCTAATTTCATTTCTCTCTCTAGATTAAAGATTTACCTGCATATTTGGCGGTTGCGTCAAACACTTCAGGTTCAACTCCAAAAGAGTTGTTTGAAGATGTTCTCGAGGAGCTAGAGAAACTGGTAACTAAAGTATTCTTTGTCTTTGTAGTGAAGATTGTTGTTGCATTCCAAGATCTTAATTTTTTGAGTTTGTATGTTATTGTTACCCTGTAAATCATGTAAATTTGATTTTATATTCACATGCCATAAATTTTCTAATTCATAGTTTCACACTTTTTTGTATTATATGTGAGCTGTATTTTATTTCTTTTAATAGACACAAAACTCTAAAGTTAAATATTGGATATCACAGATAAGCTAGACTTCATAATAGAACTGTCCGACCAGTTTGACATGATGAATAACCGAAGTCTTCTATTAGAATCATCTATGTAACTAATGAGATGGAGCATCAGTATGTAACTCCTTCAATGATTGAAGATATGGTCCTAGATAGAGATGAATGATGAGCAGGAGCTTGTGTAGCACATTCCGAATAGTTGGAATATTCTGTTTAATTGAGTTAAATAAAAAGTAGGAATATTTTTGCTTTGCAGAAATTTACTTTTTGGATTAGCTAAGGATTTTTTTTGAGCTTCTTAGCATGATTTTTCATGGAAATTATTGTATTTTTGATATATGGTCATTCAAAACTTTTCAAAATGGTTCCCCATGTTAGCACTCGTTTCCTTTGGAGGAGTATTCTGTAGAATAAGGCTCCCTTGAGAATGGTGTTCTTTTCTTGGTCAGTTGCCTTAGGGAATACAACCTAAGAAAGCGACATGTCATTGCGGTTGATTGGTGCTGAATGTGTAAGAAAAGTGAGGAGTCAGTGGACCCCCACCTTTTACTCTATTGTGAGATGGCTAATGTTCTATGGAATGCTATTTTCAGCCTATTGACTTATAAAAAAAAAAAAAAAAAACTATTTTCAGCCTTGTAGGGTTAGCATGGGTTATGCCTAGTCGAGTGGTAGACCCTAAAGGGCAATTTGGAAGGCTTCAGAATATTGCAATGTGGAAGATGGTTCTATCTTGCCTTAAGTGGTTTCTTTAGAAAGAAGGAAATAATCGGATTTTTGAAGACCACAAATGGATGGTGGTGGAGTCAAAGATTTTTTTCTTGAAGACACTTTACCACTGAACATTTGCCTTCAATTTAAATATTTCTAGCTTTCATGTTTTTCTTTTAACTGCCTCCTTTTCTCATACTTATCCAAAAAAATGTTTTTCTTGATCTTTTTCTTCTTCTAGCTAGGTGTATCTCATGTATACTTGTGTACTTGGGTTGTGCCATTTGTGCTTTTTTGATAAATTTGCAATTACTTACAAAAACAAAATAAAAAATCCAAATTCTTCCAACTATCATGACTTGGTATCTTTAGTGTTAGCTAGAATTATATGAAGTAGGACAGTCTTTCTGAATTAAAATAGCTCTTTAAAATCATTCACGGCTAGTTTATCCTTCAATCGTTTACTTATAAAAAAAATAGCTCTTTATGGAGATGGAATAAACATAGAAGACCTTAGTTTTTTGGAATGATGGAGGAAGAACCTCTTTTATACTCTAATCAAGCAAACTATAAAGTTCTTAAAGCAACTTAAAATCCATAGTAATTTTTTTCCCAACATCCATAGGATTAAACATGGTTAATATTGTTTCATATATCTTAGGCTTTAGCTTCCCCATCATTGTCTCCATTGTTCTGTTGCTTGTAAAAAATAACAACTCACCACATCACAACTCTCTCTTTCCATAGAATAGTCTACCTTTCTCATTCGTCTCTCCCAATTTTTTTTTTCCATGTGAATTGTCAAGGTGAATGTTACATAATTACCAAATTTTCCTTCTACTACAAGTCCATAATTAAACTAAACGAGCAAACAAGAATGCGTACATTTTGGTCTCCTTAATTTTCTTAAAGGAAAACATTTTTGGGACTGATGGACAAACTGCATCTCCAGGCATCAGCTTGTTTTATTGCTGAGTTTACTGGTTTATGATTATGGTATGAAAAAGAGAAAGTTGAACCACTAAGTGGCGGTAAAGAGTTGTACTTCTGCAAATCATTAATAATGACAACATCAGACAACTACTGTTTGCAAAATTTTATGGTTTTTGCATAGCTGGTTTTGAAGTTGATACCACTGGGGCTTCCAGTTCTTTTCTTTATCTTACAGTATCATATACACACTTCTAATGATAACTTGTTACTTATCAAAAAGGAAAACTTTATTTTACAGTATCATGAAGACAAAACTCGAATAAAAGATGCAGTGAAGCTGGGAAAGGTATGATGTATCCGTGTTTTCTTGTTTCTATTTGATTTTCTTTGCCTTTTTAGGTAGCTAATGTTAAGGTAATCTTCAGATCCTGCTGTCATCTACCTGGACATTTGAAGATTTTAAGGGTGCTATTTCAAAGGATTTTAATTCAATCCCAGTGTCAGATGTCAACCTAAAGGTATGTATTTTACTCTCAATAGTTGATTATTCTTTATATTGTATGTTCACTTGTCTCCAACAAACTTGGTTGGTTCAAAACTCCCGTCTGGATACATATTCCTTAATTCATTTTGCTAGGCAACATTAATAGATTGCTTTGGTATCACGTTTCTTACAACATCTTCTGTTTACTAAATTTTTTGATAGTAATTGACAAATATCATTAAAAGTACCCAACACAGGAGAAGGACAAAGAAAAATATCATTAAAAGTATAAAGCGTTCCTAAGTATATAGGAGGAAGTATACAAAAGGAAAACCCTAACTAGAATATGCAAATAGAACAAAGAAATCACTATAACTAAATGTCACAGGAAACACATAAGCAATTGTTCACTGATGCAAAGTTGTGAAAAATAAAGATATAATCTCCTCTAACGACTTCTCTTGATCCTCGAAACCTGTCATTTTGTTCTCTCTATAAACACCATAAGAGGTATGTAGGTACCATTTTTCACACTGCAACATTTCGCGGATTGCCAGAGGTCCATTAATAAGCATACAGAGTGACTACACATCTAGGCATAACTCAGGACAACCTGAAACGAGTTAAAAAGGCAGTCCACATGGCATACGCCACGTCACAATGAAGAAGAAGGTGGTCCACTGACTCCTCACATCACAATTGATTTGGCACCTTCTTCTCCCATAAGATTGGGCTGGATTGTGAGCTCGTTTGCCTAAGAGATACTGTTCCGTTAACTTACAATACAACAAAAAAATTCATTAGGACTTATCTTTTGTAATTGAATTTTTTAGGTAGAATATAAATCTCCATTCTTGAAATCTAGGTGTGGGTTTATTTGGAAAATCATTTTGTCCTCACCTACCCCAATTTTGGGCAAAAGGTGAATTTTTTGGTTTTGTTCAGATTGAATTGTTTGGGTAGGGTAAAATATAGTTTTGGGCTTGTCCTGGAAGGCTCCAGGCTCTCACCTATCTGGAAATTTAGCTGAAGGTGAATTATTTGTTTTAAATATCTTATTGCCATGGCCATGGTTATTGAAAGCCTGATTGGGATCTTGATTTTGATTTTGATTTTTTATAAGTAATTTTGTATTATCAATAAAGCGCAGAGGAGCGTAAGCCTAGCACACAGAGAGTATACAAGAGAACCCCTAATATGAAGAAGCTAAGGAACATAAATTCAAAAAATATGCAAAAGTAAGAACAATCAAACTATGATGCGCCATAATCCATGCAACATAGCGTATTTAGCATAAACTTCTGCAACTCTATCACTGATTTTTTTCGTCTTCAAAGTGCCAAGCATTCCTCTCATGCCAAAGATACCATTAAACACAAGGGAGCCAGCCTCCATACTTCCTTAGCCGTATTGCGCCCAATCGAACCGCCCCA
Source organism: Carpinus fangiana (assembly GCA_006937295.1). Taxonomy (NCBI): domain Eukaryota; kingdom Viridiplantae; phylum Streptophyta; class Magnoliopsida; order Fagales; family Betulaceae; genus Carpinus; species Carpinus fangiana. The sequence continues at coordinate 3,287,478 of CM017322.1, forward strand.
AGGCCTCTAACTATGCAATCTCAAAAAGCCATAATGATCCGGATCTTTAATAGTGTCTTTACTTATGAAGATCACATTATAATCTCAATTCAGATTGCGAGATCTAGTGAAATTCTGGTCTTTTTAACAATTTTAAGGATCCCAAATTTTTAACTTTTTGGGGAAATTACACTTTATCCCCCTAAACTATCTACCCATTTGCACTTTCACCTCCAAAGTTTTAAATGTAACACTTAACCCCTCCCCCCAAAACTTTCAAATTGTTGCAATTCGACCATTTTGAACTTTTGTTTTCCAAAATGCCCCCATCGCATATTTTATTTTTTAAAAAAAAAACCAAAAAAAAGAAGAAGATGAAATATGCTGGGGTGGCTGGCCACCCTGTTTGGCCTAGGGGTGGTTTGGCCACCCCCAGGGCCCAAGGGGGTGGTTTGGCCACCCCCAGACCGGCTGCCTGGGGGTGGCCAAACCACCTTGGGCCACCCCAGATTGGCTGCTCGGGGGTGGCCACCCCCTAGGGCCAAACCTCAAATTGTCTTTTGAGGGTTTGGCCCAAGGGGCGGCCGAACCACCCCCTTGGGCCTTGGGGGAGGTTCGGCCACCCCCTGACCTGCCGTCTGGGGGTGGCCGAACCACCCCCAGGCCAAACGGGGTGGCCGGCCACCACCTATGGGGTGGTTTGGCCACCCTAGCATATTTCTTCTTTCATTTTTTTTTTTTTTTGGTTTTTTTTTTTTTTTTAATTTTTTTAAAAAAATAAAATATGTGATGGGAGCATTTTGGGAAAAAAATGTCAAAATGATCAAATTGCAACAATTTGAAAGTTTGGGGGGTTAAGTGTCACATTTGAAACTTTGGAGGTGAAAGTGCAAATGGGTGGATAGTTCAGGGGGGTAAAGTGTAATTTTCCCTAACTTTTTTTAATATATATATTTTTTGGATCGACATGTACATAGAAGATTTTAAGTTATAACAACCATTTAAACATTTTAAATTTGGCATTAGGCTAATAACTATATTTACTAATATAGTAGTAGTCCTGATCTTTTAGTTGCATTCCCAATATTTACAGCTAAATATAATCTTATGTGCAGAACTTACTAGTTTTAAGCATTATGTAGACTTTCAACCTAAAGATGTTTTTTATCATACATATAGTTACTAGTTGTTATCATTCTAGTTTGTAAAATTGTGTGATCCACCATTCAATCCTATGATTTGATCTTGAAGACCCTACCTTCGATGTTGGAAAGGAATGGATTTTTGACCCTATATCTGATCTTAGAAAGGAATGGATTTTATCAACCTTGGAAATGAATTTTTTATCATTTGACTGTCTGTTGGCAATAATCAATTTTTAGTTTCCGAAGCACCACCTTAATCATCTTGGAATGTTGGAACTGCTTTTCCCATAGAGTAATACACACTTAGAGTACATGCATTTAAGCACTACACAGACAGACATGCAAATGTACGAACAGTAGTTCAGTCCAAGACATCCAATGTACAAAAGGGATAACTTACAATAACCATAAAGAAAATACAGAGGTATGGGTATAAATGACAGCCTAGCTGATCCTACTCATGAGCCTCAACATTATCCCTCTTTCATTGCTTGCTGGTGTCCCAAACTGCTAAAGAAAGTGTTGTGGCTCTTTACCCTTGTTTTTCACTCGGTTACTTCTCTGCCAATCCTGTTAGAGCCTCATAGGCTTATAGGTTTCATAATTCTAATCAGTGCAGACATACATGTAGAGTTTTTAAATCAAGCCCTTGTTGGACAGGGCACGAGATTTCCTTCTTACCTGGGCATACCCATATGAGAAATTTCTTGACACTATCTCTACTATGATTGAAGAAATCAAAATTAGGAATTTGAGACATTTTTTTGATAAGTCAATGTATTATATACAAAAAAAAAGCGCAAAGCGCCTCTAAGTACACAAGAACGAGCGCTTCAAGCATACATAGGAAACCCCAAACCACTAACCCAATGAAAGCGCAAACACGCCTCTAAGTACAAAAAAAGTATACAAAGGAACCCAAAAACCAACCCCGAAACAACCCAGAAACAGCAAAGGACCTAACTAACACCCTAACAAAAACATCCCTAGAGCTCCTTAGGTCACCCTAGTGCACCTCCGGAGGAAACGAAAATGCATCTTTCGATCCCAACCAACCCAGTCGCCTCTTGCCCTTCACCGGAGAGATGGTGCAGTCCAGATTTTTGAGCTCTCTCATCCCCTTAACCATAGGAACAGAAGCTTCAACAATATCCCGAAGTTTCTTGTCTTCACCTCCCCAAGACAATCCCAAAACAGGAGCGAGGTTCAAAGCGTTAGCGACCCGATCCTCCCCAACCACCGGAATAACACCCACAGCCTCCGCAATCAAAACCTTGTTTTGTTTAGCTGTTTAGCAACCTTTTCCTTCACCCTCCGAGTATACCACAATTGAGACATGGAAACAGAGGAATTAGAGGGGGTACCATTTTCCCTCCTAGGCTCCATCACAGCAGCCCCATCAGAAGACGAGCAGACCTTCGCCGAAAGCAGGACAGTAGCACCAGAGCTAGACCCCTCCTCCGGAGTAGGATCCTTCCCCTTACGCACCGGCAAGACCTCCTTCACCACCAGAGGGGAAGGAACAGCTCTCGAACCCAAGAACCCTCGCCGAAGCAAACTTTTCGCCGGGGCAGAAGGGCGCACCACCTGAAGATCCTCCGCCTCAGACGAGGTGACCTCATTATCCCTGCAGGAAGGGCTCACCGGCTCATCCACCTCCCAAGGAGCAGCGAAAACCTCTTTGAGAGACACACCCAAGCGGTCAGCTGGCCTCGAGGAGAATAAATCCTCCCAATCCCTGCTCAGAAAACCCGCTGGAAAATCCTCCGCAGAGGGGAAATGAAAACTAGGGACCAGCAACTTAGCTCCATCAGCGGACCCATTGCCATCACCCAACCCATCACCGGCATCATACCCAGTGCTAGCAGCGGTGACATGAGAGGCCTCCGTCGCCAGCAAATCAAAGCAAGCAAAAACCTTCACCCCAACATCCTCAGCGACAGACCCGCGGATGCACACCGAGAAAGGAGGCTCACTGACCGAAGACACTGGCACACCCAAGCACGCGGTGGCAGGAGTGGCCTCCGTCGTCGGCAAATCTCCAGAAACCTTCACCCTGACAACCTCAATGACAGACCCACAGATGCACACCGATGGAATAGGCTCACTGACTGAATATGCTGGCACACCCAAGCATGTGGTGGCAGGAGTGGCCTTCGTCTCCGGCGAAACTCCAGAATCCTTCACCCCGCCATCCTCAGTGACAGACCCGCGGGCGCACACCGATGGAGAAAGTTCACTGATTGCAAACGCAGGCACACCCAAGCATGACGACGGCTTGAGCAGGAATTTGAGACATTTGAGCAGTTATTTACTACAACCAATGTCTTTTTTGTTCCAATTTTTAAGTGAGGCTCAGGATGCTTGAAGAATTAGGTTGGAGGCAAGAGCTTGCTGAAAAGCAAACCCAGAGAAGGATTTCCGAAAACAAACTCTACTAATAGTTACAAAGATCACAACTTCTAACTCTACAAATAGTTACAAAGATCACAATTAAGAATTTGAAACATCCCACCATTTATTTACTACGACCATGTCTTTCTGGTTTCAATTTTAAGTGGCAAGGCTCAGAAATGGCTTTAAGTGCTCTTCTGAAGGCAGGCTTTTTGATAGCCCGCTCCAAAGATTTTTAAGGAAGTGCTTGTTTCATGCCTAGAGGCTAAGGTTAGTACAACATACTTTAGCTATTGTATGACTCTAAAAGACCACAATGCTTACATGCAAGGCCTCGTTGATGCCTTCATATATCTATGATTATCTAGAACTTATAGAAGATGCCATCACATGCAAGGTATGCCTATAGCACCTATCTAGATTTCTTATTGTTGAGCTTGTAGTAATCAGATGATGCCTATTCTATTGTCATGAGTCAATGTATTCTTTCATATCATGGGTTGGAAATTTTAGGAGTGTTTTGTTCAATGCGGTGAGTTCTCTCCTTCTGAGAAGTAGTCCTGTTACAGTAAAGTAATTCAATGGTTAAAAGCTTGTATCCATCTGTTAAGCAAATAGATTTTTTAATGAGCCTATTCTTTAGAAAATTCCTTGCTGCACATTATTCTTGTAACATGTTGTCCTGTATTGATTTGATGTGATCCTCTACTACACTGCAGCTGGTATTTGATGAGTTACAGGAGCGAGTTAGGGAGAAGGAAGAGAAAGAAGAAAAAAAGCGTAAACGCCTTGCGGATGACTTTGTTCGTCTACTTTGTTCAATGAAGGTGTAGCATCCTTTGCAGCACTAATAGATGTGCTCATTTTGCAATGGTTGAGTGGCAAAGCAATCTTGTCCACCTATTTGATTATTTACTTTGTTGCAGGAAATAACTGCATCATCAAAGTGGGAGGAATGCAAACCACTTTTTGATGATAGTCGAGAGTTCAGGTATCATTTGTTTGTAATTGGAAGATTGGTACTTTGTCGTAAATACAAGAAAGTCATTCTTTACTTTTAGTGTTCTGCAAGGAATAATGCATTGATGTCCTTGGACATCTGTTTTATTTTTCATTGAATGGCCAATTATGCTATTTTATATGGAAAGAGGAATAAAAAATGAAAACAAATAAGTAAGAAATGATTCCCTAGTTTTAATGGACATTGAATTTTGAATTATATTCTTCCTATTCCTGATTTGTTGGTTTAATTTTTCCTATTTCTTTAGACTTCTGTAAACTATTATATCCATTCTTTGGTGACTGTTGCTTTTGTAGTTCCATAGGAGAGGAGAGCCTTTGCAGGGAGATATTCGAGCAATATGTAACACAACTAAAGGAACAGGCAAAAGAACACGACCGAAAACGGAAGGAGGAAAAGGTATTTAACTAGTTACAATGTCTATATGGTGACAATTCACCTTCTGATCATTAATATATGTTTATTGACAATATCTGATGATAGAGCCTTTCTCGAAGTTTTCATTATGAGAAATGCTGAGGCATTGTATGTTTACATTAGCCCCCCCCAAAAAAGTATGTTCTACATATGAATTTTTAGTAAGTTTTTGTCAGGCATATGACTGCATTTTTTTTTTCTTTTCCAAAACAAGCGGTTAGATCCTGACCCTCTCATTTTTTGGAGGCATTGTATGTTTACATTAGACCCAAAAAAAAAAAAAAATCTTTTCTACATATGAACTTTTTTTAGTAAGTTTTTGTCAGGCATATGACTACATGTGCATTTTTTTTTTCTCTGGTCTGTTTTGGAATATGACGCACACGGGGCTTGGGGTACCACTTCCCAGCTGGGATGCCCAGGTTTGACTCCCTACACAAACACCTAGTCTTTAGCGATACTTGTCTCTTTTAGGAGGGGGAAGGTTTCCAGGGTTTATCCCAGCCCCCACCTTGGGGAATCCACAATATATAAAAAAAAAATGTTTTGGAATGACTATTAGTAATTTAGTACCCACTAATGGTTACATGCAATTGTATCTTCTGAATCTATTGCTGAATGCTCCATGCCACCCTAGCTTTATTATAGGGATGCTCATTTCATGTTGCAAACCAGGTTTTAGACTTCAACCTTAACTTTAACTTTGTATCATCTTTTAGTGGTTTTAGGATTAGAGAGAAGGGCTTTGTGAAGAGCGGTAGTGGATTGTAAATATGGCAGCTTGTGGGGTAGGTGGTATTCTAGTGAGGTTAATGGGTCATATGGGTTGATTTATTTAAATTTATCAGGAAGGGTTGATGGGAATTCTCTAAATACAGTAGATTTGAGGTGGAGGATGGTTCCAAGATTAGATTTTGGTATGACGTGTGGTTTGGGGAAGAGACCCTTAAGGTAGCATTTTCAGAGTTATTCAGTTTAGCTCTCTTCAAAGATGCTTTTGTGGCAGATCATTTATAGCTTTCTAGTGACCCTCATCAGTGGAACATTAATTTTATTAGAGTGATGCAGAATTGGGTGGTAGATGTCTTCACCACATTTCATAATTTGTTGCTTTCCTCTAGACTGAGATGGGGCGGTGATGACAAGTTATGTTAGGCCCCTTCGAAGATAGGGTTATTTGATGTTGGCTCTATAATGTCTTTGTTCCCCATGAAAGTGACCCATTTCCTTGGAGGAGTATTTGGCGAAATAAGGTTCTGTCAAGAGTCGTGTTCTTTGTTTGGTTGGCTGCTTTAGGGAAGATCCTCACTTTGGATAACTTAAGAAAATACGTCTTAACTTTGGATCTCACCTATCAAAAAAAAGACAATACTATCTCGTAGTGGTAGATTGGTGTTGCATGTGCAAGAAGAATGTGGAAGCTGTAGATCATTTCCTACTCCACTGTGGGACTACTTATGCCTTATGGAGTTCTATCTTTGGAATTTATGGGTTAATGTGGATCATGCCTAGGTGTGGTGAATCTCTTCGCTTGTTGGAGTGGGTAGTGTGGCTTTTCTTAAAGGGTAGCAGTGTGGAAGATGATCTCATCTTACTTAATGTGGTGTATTTTGAGAGAAATAGCACCCTTTTCAATTTGCCTACATATTTCATATCTCTTTTCCCTCTCCCTGCTGGTGTTGCGAATCGCATGGAAAAGCTACAAGAAGATTTCTTATGGGTTGAGCTAGGTGAAGAGTTCAAATTTCACTTGGTAAACTGGTCCTAGGTTTGTTCTTTGATATCTGAAGAAGGGTTAGGGATCGGAACTTGCTAGTGTTTTGGGAAAATGGTTTGTGGCACTATATGCTTGAGAGAGAGGCTTGGTGGAGAGCTGTGGTGGATTATAAATATGACAACTTGTGAGGTGGGTTATAAAAGAGTATCACGAAGGGTTGGGAGTTGTTTTCTAGTCATACCAGATTTGAGGTGGGAGATAGCTCCAAGATTAAATTATGGCAGGGCCTGTGGTGTGCGGATTAGACCCTTAAGGAAGCTTTTCCTGATTTATATAGTATTGCTTGCGTTAAGGATGCTTTTGTTGGAGTTCATTTGGAGCTTTCTAGTAGCTCCCATAAGTGGAAGGTAATCTTTATTAGAGCAGCTCCTGATTGAGAGGTGAATATCTTTGCTTCAGTTTTCAATTTATTGTATTGCATTAGAGTGAGATAGGGAGGTGAAAACAAGCTTGGTTAGGCCCCCCTAAAAGAGGATTGTTCGATGTTAGACCTTTTTACAATGTCCTTGCCCGTCATGATGGCACTCCCTTTGCTTGGAAGAGTATTTGGCGGATCAAAGTTCCTTTGAGAGCGACTTTCTTTGCTTGGTTGGTCGTCTTAGAGCATTCCCAGCAGTTTCTCTTTGATTTTTCCTAAATTTAGGGAACAAAACAACTTTTTGTTTCTCTATCTAAATACACACAATAATAGCTTCCCTTATTTTTTCCTTTATCAATTATATATATTTTTGATAAGTCAAAAAATATATAAATAGAGCAGAGGGGCGCAACCCTAAGTACACAGGGAGTATACAAGGGAGAGCCTAAGAGGGAGAAGAGAAGTGAAAGAAAATCATGAAAACTAATAACAAGCGGGCAATTATATATATATATACACGAAATCTAAGTTCCTACATACCGTCAACTTTTCTACAAAATTTCAATACAATTTTTTTGTTTTCGTTTTTTGGATAGGTAATGTTATTTTCATAACTCAAAGGCATAGAGGAGCGCAACCCTAATATATAGGAAGTATACAAGAGAACGCCAAGGAAAAAAAGATGACAAAGAAAAATAAAAAGACAGGAAAGAACCCAAACCCCACAGGAACACAACAACTCCCAACAATTCCCGGTGAAAGGCAAAGAAATGAGAGAGGAGAGAGGAGAGAGGAGAGAGGAGAGAAATAATTTGTATTAAAATAGTGCATGGAGAATCTCTTTTGGTTCCCTACACATTGGGTAGAACTGTAGCATTCCCAATGTTTAGGGAACCAATAGGGTATTTGCTGTGGGTGGTTTTTGTGATTTTTTTTGACATTTTTCCTATATGTAGAGAAGGGACGGGATTATAGGGGAGCTGCTGGGAATGCTCTTAAGGAAGATCCTTACCATGGATAGCCTAAGGAAGGGACATATCATTGTGGTCGATTGATGTTGTGTTGTGTAAGAGGAGGGGGGAGTTTGTGAATCATCTTCTTCTCCATTTTGAGGTTTCTTGGCCTTATGGAGTGTTATCTTTAGTTGTGCTGGGCTGTCTTGGATTATGCCTAGACGAGTAACTGGACTTGCTTGCTTGTTCGAAGGAGCTATTTGGTAGTGCTCAGGGTGCAGCTGTATGGAAGATAGTGCCTTCATGCCTTTTGTGGTATCTTCGGAGGGAAAGAAATGATAAAAATTTTGAGAACTGCAAGAGGATGGTGATGGAGTTGGAAGTCTTTCTTCTTCAATACTTTTTATTCTTGGACAACTGGGTTTGTTTATCCTAATTTGCTTAGTTTTCATGATTTTATTGTTCTTTTTTCTCTTTCTAGTTAGTTGTTTTTCTTGTATATTTTCTGCGTACCTGGGTTGTGCTTTTTAATGATATTTCGATTACTTGCCTTTTGTTAAAAAATATTTTATCTTAAATACAATCTGGTGGACTTATGAACTGTTGTTTGAAATTGTGATACAAAAACCTAAAAATAAGAAACTTTTGGGTTTTACACAATTCATGAGTGGCAAAGCTGAGGTAATTTGAACTTCATTCCCATGTATCTCACAGATCATGTGTATAAAAAGCTCATATATGAGTCTCTGATTCTTTATGTTTCTGCAGGCAAAGAAGGAAAAAGAGAGAGAGGAAAAAGAGAGGAGAAAAGTCAAGCAGAGAAGGGAAAAAGAGGAAGGACGTGAAAGAGGAAAAGATGAGCAATTTAAAAAGGATTTAGCAGAAAGTAAATATGCTGATGAACCAGAACTTCATGCCTGCAAAGAGAACAAAAGATCAGGAGAAGACAATATTAAGAAGCAAAGGAAGCGGCATCAAAGTTCTGAGGATATTGTAGATGACAATGAGAAGGATCGGTCTAGGAAATCCCATGGACCTACCAGTGACCACAAGAAATCGAGACGCGTGAGTTGATTATTTCCTTTGTTATGTTTGGAGATAGTGTTTCTCTTTGGTTCGTTTGGTTTATTACTTTGAACACTTATGTAACATGTAACTCTTTTTGCTGATAAATGGTGTAGCATGCATCTGGTCTTGAATCAGATAATGAAAGCAGACATAAAAGACATAAGAGAGACCGCAGAAATGGTTCTCGTAGATATGGAGATCATGAGGAACTTGAAGATGGGGAATTTGGTGAGGGTAGGCAAAGTTGGTAGCTACTTAATCCTACAAATCATTAATTCTTCTCTATCTCTCCCCCCTTCTTCCTTTCTTAGCGAGTTTGATATATTGTTATCATTTCCAATATATTTGTTTTCCAAAGCAAGCTTAATTATATTTGCAATCAGTGTAAATATTGTTTTTCAGCTTAATCAGCCACATTTTTGTCATATGGTGACTTTTGGGCTTTTCTAACCAATTAACATTTTTAACATTTAAATGTCAATTGAAGAGTTCAAATTCTGAGCTTTTGTAATTAAAAATGCTGGTATCTGTACTAATTTGAGCAGTTCTTTGAACAATGACTTGCTTCTTTTTGAAGATAAAATATCATTATGTTTGAATTTTTTGCTGTGTGTGTCTTCTTGGCAACCAATAAATCATTATTAAAGTTAGTGGATTTTTTCCCTCACAGTAAGAAGATATGCTATTTATTTATGTGCATGAAGTGCGTAGAACTCTGCAAAATACTTAATAATCTCTCTGAGAATTTTAAAGCTCGAAATTAAACCTAATTTTACTCCACTAGGCAATTCGTTAAATGCCAAAAGTCTTCATCCTGCTGTATTTCTTTTTTATTTTGACATGTAGCCCAGCTTCTGGTTTGGTTAGTGGCTCCATTGAAGCTCTCTGTCTCTGCCTTGGCTTGAAGTCTGCATTACACGTTACCTATCAAAAAAAGTCTGCATTACACTTAAAATTAGTAAGGGTTAAGATAGAACACAAGTGTTCTTCCTCACTTAAAAAAAGCTAGAAGTATAAATCCATGGCTAGCACTTTGGCAGGCAGTGTATAAGACAATTGATTTATCTGGAATAAAAACTGCCCCAAAATGGGGCATTTCTTTGACAATTGACTGCGCTGCTTTGATTTTTATAACGCTTCGCTATCCTATATTTCTTATGATGATTAATTGATCAAATTGCATTAAACTAAAAGGAAGTAACAATCTGGATTCATTATGTATGCACATACAACTCAGTTATATTGACCTTCAATGTTTAAGGGATTTATGAACAACGGGATATACTCATCTCATATCTGAACTGAATAAAAGTATTGAGACAGCTTCTTCCGCTTCTTTGTGTTGGTGTTCGAACTTTTTCTGCTAGGCTTGACAAAACAGCAACTTTCTGCTAGGCTTGAAACGGTATATTAGATGTTGCAATCAACAAATACTTAAGAGATCAACAGTGGAATAAGGAGGTGTCATGTTCAGTATTTAACTTTGCCGTTGGTGATTGTTGCATAAGATAACACATTGAAATGATTAGGGCCTAGAATTTATATTACCCTGTGTCTCTAGATGCAATCTGCTGTTTGATTGAAACCTTTTTTTTTAAAAAAAAAGAAAAAGAAAAAAAAGCAGAGGCAGAATGCTTCCATAATACAATTATCCCCTTTTAATACTAAAGATACTTCTCTGATCTCCCCCTACTAGGTGGGATGGAGGAAGACCATCAAATAGCTATTGACTTGTCATTATGTGGCTTTTACTTCTAGATCTACATCCTGTATCCATCATGATAAATTTATGGTGATAATCATCCTTGCCATTACTTGTCATCATTGATAGACCATAGTTAATAATTTGTTATCCTCTAGGCCCTAGCTAATAAAATCCTGTTTGCAAGTCCTGCTTGTCTACTTTATTGTTTTGAGGCATGAGACCAAAAATCTTCTTTGGTGTATATACCTGTCTTTAAATGTTGCTCTCTTCTATTCTTGTGTTTTTGCTTCTGTATATAATTATGTCGATATCTTTTCATTTTTCCCATGACAACTACTATCTGCTTAAAGTTAACCATGAAGGAGCATGAAGCAATAGCTTTCCATCTTCCTAACTCGCTCACAAGATTGAGGGGGAAAAAAAAGTAAAGATTAGGGGCTATCAACTTGGTCAGTTGAGGACAAGTTGATTGATTTTCAGTTCCTCTAAATTTGTTCAAGGCATGTTTGCTGTGCATCACATAAAAGTCCCTGTATAAAACCAGCCTGTTCAGTTCTGGAATTACTGAACAAGCTCTAGGTGGTTGATCAAGAATCTATCCCTGTGGATAGAACATCTGTTTACTGCAAAAATAAGTCAACCATCTCTTTGAGAATCTCATCCATGATGGCATCTCCTATCTCCCTGCCTATCCTCCTTTCTGGTTGCTGAAAATCACTCCAGTCTTCTAATGTGCTGTAGAGATCAAAATTCATCTTGTGGGTAATGTTAGTAAAGTCTCCAGTCTGCTTATAGATGATTTTCTTAGTATCTTCTGGATGTGCGACGTCTTGAGCATACTTTTCTCTTTCTCCCTTCCTTCCATGGGTTTCTAAAGCCTCCTTCACAGAATCAAACAGCAGTTGCTTCCCTTGCTGCGAAAGCCTTTTGTTTCTCAGGTATTGAGAAGAAGCAGTCCATGTTATCCCCTTTAGTTTGGCAAAACCTATATGGCTCTTTTTCACAATTGATGAATTTATTAGTGATTCCCATAGAGAAGCCGAGACCATGGAGTCTCCTGAATCTATTTTGCACGGAATGGAGGATTGACTTGATGGGGCTTCTTTTGTTTCGAAATTACACACTGTCTACGGAGAAGTATTATACATGTTAATAATTGGAGACATGAAGTTGTATCATTATGTTTTACTGCATATTTATTGATAAAAGACTTATGAAACTGATGAACCTTTGTTGGATGTTGCTTCGCTCATTTGTGATGCTGTGGCGAGTATTATGTCATCTTCCATGCTTATCCAATGGAGTGTTGTATCTGCAGCAGTCTGTTAGCTTTGTAAGTAAGTTTAATCTTGAAACTATAACGAATTAATGCTGAATTGAAAATGAAATCTGGAACATGTCCTTGCAACCATGGTTAATAATTAGAAGCTTTTGTACCTCTACTTTTAAATTCCCAAATTTGAAAGTCATTGAAGTGCTTGCATGAGTAAAGCCATGATGCCTTGTAGAATGCAGAGATAGTTTTTCAACATTGCTCTCAGTAGAAAGATATGCATTTAAACTTTCTGTTGAGAAAAAACTATTTGTCTCTGCAATCTGTTGGGTCCTTCTGATGGTGTGAGAAATGTCTTCATCCTTGTTGCCATTTGAAAGCTCCTGGCTGTTAGTGGGAGTGCGCTTCGATATTACTGATGCTAAGATTTTTGTACCATATAAGATCCTCTTTCTTCCCTTGTTTAATTCGTAACTCCGTGATCTCATTAGGTCGTTAGTTGAACTGAAAGAGCGGCCATCAGGACTCAATCTCTTCTTGTACCTTCTTTCTGAAAGGTAATTGTCTAAGCTGAAAGGCTCTTGTTGCTCCTGGAGATGTTCTCTTAGCTTTTTGGCAGGTGCTGGCTTGGATGTAGAGGAGGCCATTAATAAACCTGCAAACTTGAAATGGCTCAATTGGAAGAGAAAAAAAGGTTCTAGTTTAAGAAGTTGAGAGAAAACAGTGGCTGTAGGCTAACAATTGGACTTGAAAGAGCATATGCTGCTGAGATTGCAGTAGAATCTGATAGAATAGTATGAGATATATATAAGTGTGATGAGGAAGAAAAGAGTGTCATGGATGTCCCCTACTAGACTCAGCAATCCTGCAATTGATTGGGGACAACCAAAAGTTAGACCAGGCAATCTTGTAATGATTGGTGACACCACCACGTCAGAACAGTAGAATCTAATGATTATTGGGGTACCTCTCTCTCTCTCTCTCTCACTGCCAGATTATTTCCCAAAATATATTATTCCCCTCAAGTTTTGTCGTGTTTTGAATCACATATAACATTGCTGATAGGAGCTGAAATATACTATTCTTTACTATATTGCTAATGTTTATATAAAATTCTGCAGAAAGTATATATAATATATTATGCAGTTATGTGAGGCCTCAAATCACTCTGCCATGTTCCTCTTTCTTGGACACAATGTACATCACCAGGTGTTTTAAAATACGTTGGGATGATATATTCTCATAAAATTCGTCATGTCGGCGGGCCCCATTTTGTGCAGTCAGTGAAACAGTGAGGGGGGGGCTTCATGTTTCTGTGATGAACTCTGTTGTGTCATAACTTGTAGAGGAAGCCCTTAGCCTTGAAGGCATGTAAAGCGTCTCATAATGTAGGGCAGCTGCATCCCATTCGTGCTTATTCTCATGAAGTCTTGGTATTTAAGGGAAAAATCAACTTTAATAAGTAGGCTTTCATGCTATTTTAATTTAGTCCTTAAATTTTTAATTTTCGCAATTAGGTCCTTAAGTTTCCCTTTGATATCAAATAGGCCACTCTGTCCACTTACGGTCTAATTTATTAACAATGTCGCATCAAACCAATCGAGTAATGCCACTTGGCTCTAGTTTGACTTGCGTTGTGGCAGTAGTAGTGAGCGGAGAGCGTAGGCTTTCTCTTGAATCTAATGGATAGGTTGGCCCAGGCATCATGTAGTTTTCGTCCTCCTATCAAATTATTATGAGCTATTTGGGTCTATGTTGGTATCGAGCGTGAGCGTGAGCGTGATAGCTTTGTGTGGAGCTACTTATCTCTTCCTTTTTCTTTTCTTTTTATGGAAACATCACTTGCTTACTCAAATTATTACACTATCTACAATGTCTACCAACACTTTTCAAGGTTTTTTTTTTAAAACTTTGTGTCCCTTTCACTTACCTTTTTCGACAAATGCGTTACGTGATGTAAAATGTCCATTATATTTCCTATGAAGCGTGTAATACACGCCTTTAGATTGGGAAAAAAAAAAACCCGGTGACAATGGAGGTGACCCACGGCTAGTGAATTATTATTATTATTATTAGGGGTAACTTTGCTTAGTCCTCTGAAATATTGTGCCTTTTGCAAACATTTCTCTAATGTTTAAAGCCTCTCACTTTGATGTATTGAACTTTCATTTTGTTCTAGTTACCCCTTTTTGTTAAGATTTTATGTTCAATCCTAACGGTAGGGTATATAATTTTAGGGTATAAAGGTCTTTTTATCATTTCTACCGTCTCATTTAACCTTAATATCTAACGGAAGGGAGTAACTGGAACAAAATGAAAGTTCAATACATCAAAGTGAGAGACTCAAGACTCATCCTAACGGAAGGGTGTTTGCAAAATGTGCGACATTTCAAGAGGACTAAGTGAAGTTACCCCTTATTATTATTATTATTATTATTATTATTATTATTTTTTTTTTTTAAAAAAAAAAAAAAAAAAGGAAAAAAAAGAAGAAGAAGATTTTAAGACTTATGGGCTAAGTTGGACCCAGAACCTATCGGATCGCGGATCTATAGATATGGGTCCAAGTCACTTCCCAACTCTAGGTCAACATTATGTTTTCAATCTCTTTGGGCATCAACTCCTTTGATTTATGTTATTTTGCTCACAAAGGCTGGAATTGCACTCAATTTCGCAGTCTCATAAAGAGAGAGAAGCTGTTAGCGCTTTGACAAGATTCAAGCGAATCTTGTTTAGAGCAAGTAGGCTATACAATTCGAACAGTTAAATTGTAAGAGATCCTTATATTGAACAAAAACACCCCCCAATTTGGGGATGTGCATGAGCTCGGTCAACGTTAATACCTAATATAATGGATACATTATTAGGACATTTATTTAAGGTTTTCTCATCCTTCGCCAAATTCTACTTTTGGTTTCTTCTCGTGGCCTGTCATATGAAGGGGAGAAAAAAAAGGCTGATCTTAGCCCAAAGTATGATGGACATACTAGGCCCACGTTAATAAAGCTGGTGTGAGCCCTTTAGAAACATGGACGAGCTTGAGTCCGCCAGAATTTGGAAGGTTCTTCTCATTTTGCCCTTACAGTCTTGATCCGGAACATGTAATATAAAAATGTTTGGGCATTGTTATTATTATATTCTTACAAATTGGTTCACATTTTCTGAGTGTCACGTGGACAGTTATATGACGGTCTATATTTTAATAGCTCACGAGATAAGAGTAATGCTATACATCACCTCCTCCCATCACCCCAGTGCCTATGTAACGTGATCCTTCTAACCAAAAAACTAACCGTCCATGTACTAAATACTATAGTGATGTATAACATTACTCACGAAGTAAATGTCACATGAATTATAACGTAAGTACCGTGTGGACTGCCGGATGACAATCTACATTTTAGTAAATAGCATGTAAGTGCCATGTAGGCTTTTCACGTTAATGTATAAAAAACTTATAATAAAAGTTGTGATACATCTAGCAACCCGGACCAGACTTTTTGTAAAATTCACAAATAACATTGACGAGAGTTTCACAAAATTTTATTTCATTAGCTAACAAAATCATGTCACTCTTCTTTGATGATGTTGTGGATTCACCTTGGATTTGTTTGTGCTATCTTTTGATGCGGGATTTGTGGTGATCTATTTTTGTACCTTTTTGCTGCACTATTTACTTGATGATTGAAGAGTTAGTGGTAAAACTTGAGATTATTTACTTTGAAATAATCTGGGGTCATTTCCCTAGTGGTATGCTCCCACTAGATGTCACCCACTATCTCTAGGAGGTTGATGAATTTCTTATCTATTCTCAACTAAGCCACTTAGAGTGCATTCCTCTTGATCCATAGTCTCATAGGGTGATAGCTCTATGCTTCTATCACATCACCTCAGTTTTTAATCATCTTCTGCACTTCAATGTGTCAAATTATTAATATTAAATTTATTTTCGCACAAAATTATGAATAGAAGAAAAAATAAATTCAACTCAACTATACTCTCATTTTTATTTAATAGGCCCTTTTCCACCAAAAACAAAAAAGTCCTAGGTCAATTTAGGGCTTCTCGACCGGGTCAGACTGATCATTCCAATGGGTCAGATATGACCCGCATGGGTGGCCCACAGGCCCCAGCCCAACCCTTTGATCTATATATATATATATTTTTGAGAAACTTTACTTAATTACCCCCAATGAACTTATAGGTGTTCTGCAAACATAATTTCAATATTTAAAATATCTTATTTTAGTGTATCGAATTTTGATTTCTTTTCACTTTTTCCATTCCGTTAGATTTTTTGTTAAATCTTAACGGAGATGTGTGAAATTACTAAAATATCCTTAGTCATTTTTCTCTTTTTTTCGTTTAATTTAAAAGCAATATTTTAACGATATGGGGATATTTGAAATGAAATGAAAGTTTGATATACCAAAGTGAGAGATTTTGAACATTAAAATGATGTTTGCAAAAAATGCGTAAATTCATAAGAGTAAGTGAAGTTTCACTTATATTTTTTCATAGTTGCCGACCTCTTTACACACATTCACAATGGCGGCCTCCACCACTAGAGCCCCTTGCTGTGGTGGCCTCTTGAGGCCACTGCACTTGCTTATGCGGTGGCCCAACTGTTGTATTTTATTTTTACTCTTGGTGGACTGTATAGCCATTTTAATTATTTGGGTCTATAATGGGCTGGCCCAATTCTATAAGCACTTGAGGAAGCCATGTACTCTCACCCTACATATAAAATGAAGTTAGCCCATTAGACTTCATTAGGTCATCAGAACAATTAGGGTTGAGAGACTAGTGCCCTCTACACACACAACACAACAAAGAAGAAGAAGAAATGGCAGCTACATCTTCAAACAAAGAAGGTACGTTTATATTCCGTTTATTATATTCACATGCTATGGAGTAAGATAGATTTATTTATTGAATTTTTAACAATTGGTATCAAAGCCTTCTGTTTTTTTCTCTATGGCTGTGATAAATCTTGTTGTTTTAAATAATAATAATTATTTTGATAAACAATGAGATTTATGTTTGACTTGTGTATAAGCTGTTTTTTCTTCCGGAGGTTATTAGTATAACCATTAAAAAAAAAAAAAACTTTTTTTTTTCGGGTGGATTTTCGTCTGATCGCATCTATGGTCATCCCTGCAAGTTTTTTTTGGTTTTTTTGTGTCTACTTCCTTCGGCGATAAGCCGTGTTGAATCCGGGCACCAAATTAAAAAAAAAATAAAAAAAAAGGAAAATTGAGTTTGTTATTATTATTATTATCTTTTTTTGAAATCGTTGCCTTACTAAGATCCATACGGATAATTGATTTGCCCTATCGGTGAATCATTAATTTGGTAGGATGCTTAGGACGATGAAGAAATTGTTAAATACTCTGCACTTGATGACTTAGTCTTATCCTTTCGATAGCTGGTCATTTTAAGTCATTGTATTTAATTATTTGCTTTATCATGCGTATGAGTCCATTGTATAAAAAATTAAAAAAAAAAAAAAAAAAACTCTAGCATAAAATTTGAGATTAACTATATGTGTAAGAGTCTATTGTGCATTAAGACTCTAGCATGGAAAAATTGTGATGACCTTATGAGTGCATGTTTTTTTTTTGTTTTCCTTTTACATGCATAATAAATCTTGTTGTGATGTCCTCAGTTTTGGGCAATTCGGGTCTGTCTCTCCAATTATCTGCCATCAAAACATTGACGGGGACTAATTATGAAGATTGGAATGAGTCTCTCACTATCAATTTAGCAATCATGAATCTTGATTTGGCTTTGAGGGTTGAGGCACCTGCTAAACTTACTGAGAAAAGTTCTGCTGAAGAGAAAAACTACCATGAGCGTTGGGAGCATTCCAATCGGACTTGTCTTATGATCATGAAGTATACTATTGACAAGTCTATTAGGCAAAGTATTACTCATACTGATAGTGCCAAAGATTTTCTGGTTGCGGTTGGGAAGAAGTTCATTAAGTTTGACAAAGCAGAAAAGGGAACTTTCATGAAGTTGCTTACTACCACAACTTATGATGGTGTTAGTGGAGTCCGTGAGCATATTATGAAGCTCACCCATTTTTTTAACAAGCTAAAGGAAATGAAAGTTGAGTTGGCAGATAGCTTTCTTGTGTGGCAAGTGCTTGAGTCCTTACCATCCCAATTTGACGCCCTCAAGACCACATACAATGCTCAGAGAGATGAATGGAGCTTGAGTGAAATGACTGCTATAGTCACTCAAGAAGAAGAGGTGATAAAAAAGGGAAAGTCTCTTGCTGTTTGTATGATGACACAAAACAATGGAAACTTTAAGAAGAATTTTCATAAGGGCAACAACAATGGGAACAAGCCATATAGAGTAAAGAGATTCAAGAAGTTTTCTCCACAAGCTGGTGTGCGCACATCTCTAGAGCCTAAAATAGAAGGGTTCAAAGGAAAGTGCAACTTTTGTCATGCATCTGGGCATAAGAAGGCAAATTGCAATAAATTTACGGCTTGGTTAGAGAAGAAAGGTACACCCTTTACGTTAGTGTGTTTTGAGTCTAATATGGTTGATGTGCCCTCTCACACTTGGTGGTTAGATACTGGTGCAAATATTCATGTTACAAATTCCTTGCAGGAATTACAAAGCTCCAGAAGGCCGAGTGATGGGGAATTGATGGTGAACATGGGAAATGGTGTAAAGGTCGAAGTTGAATACATTGGCACTGCAAAACTTCATTTAGCCTCTGGGCATTTTTTGGATTTAAAAGGAACTGCTTTTGTACCTTCTATTAGGAGGAATCTTATCTCTATTTCCCTTTTGGACAAATGTGGATACATTTTTGAGTTTGGGAATGAAATGGTTGCTATTTATTATGATTCTATTATGGTTGGTTCTGGTATATTGTGTGATGGCTTGTACATGATTGACTTGATGCTTTCTTTGTCTAATCTTACTTCTAATACTACTATTGTGAGTGCTGTAGTTGGTTCTAAGCGTAGTAGAGCTAGTGAAATATCCTCGATGTTATGGCACAAAAGATTGGGTCACATCTCTAGGCCAAGAATGGAAAGGTTGATTAAAGATGGCATTCTTGCCAATCTAGATTTTTCTGATTTTGATACTTGTGTTGATTGTGTTAAAGGGAAATTTATTGCTAAAACTAGAAGACAAAAGGATGGGAGAAGTGAAAATGTCTTAGAATTGATACACACTGATATATGTGGTCCCATTACTCCTGCTGCTTTGGGAAATTATAGGTACTTCATAACCTTTATTGATGATTATTCACGTTATGGTTACATTGAACTCATTCGTGAAAAGTCAGAGTCTTTAGAAGCATTTAAAAATTTTAAGACAATAGTTGAACTACAGCGTAACAAGAAGATTAAAGCTGTAAGATCAGATAGAGGTGGTGAGTATTATGGGAGATATGATGAAACTGGGCAAAATGCAGGGCCTTTTGCGAGGTTTCTTGAAGCATGCGGGATTGAAGCGCAATATACAATGCCTGGAACTCCTCAACAAAATGGGGTTGCAGAAAGGAGAAATCGTACTTTGATGGACATGGTGCGATGTATGCTTATTCACTCATGCTTACCGGAGTTCTTATGGGGAGAGGCCTTGAAAACTGCAACGTATATTCTGAATCAGGTACCCAGCAAGTCAGTTCCTAAAACTCCTTATGAGTTGTGGTCTGGGAAAAGGCCTAGTTTACGTCATTTTCATGTTTGGGGTTGTAGAGCGGAAGTGAGACTTTATAATCCACATCTAAGGAAACTTGATCCTAAGACTATTTCTGGATATTTTGTAGGTTATTGTGTTGGTTCAAGAGGTTCTAGATTTTATTGCCCTTCTTATGTGACTAGAATCATTGAGTCAGATCGTGCCATTTATTTTGAGGATGATATTCAGAGTGGGATTTCCATACCCCGTGAGATCTCATTTAGGGAGGAGCGTATTGTTGTCCCAGTGCATCTTATTCCACCATCGGTGTATATGCCTCCACCTGTAGAGCAATCTCCTGTTATTGTTCAAGAAAATGTTATTAACATTGAACCAAATGTTGATGAGGGGATGGGTGATGATGTTCATTTGAGGAGATCCCAAAGGACACGTAAGTCTGCCGTTTCTGATGATTATGTAGTTTATTTGCAGGAGCATGAGTTCAGTGTTGGATTGTCTATTGATCCAACTACTTTTCAAGAGGCCACTAATGGTCCACAGTCTTCACATTGGATAGAGGCTATGCATGATGAGATGGAGTCCATGCGTCAAAATGATGTTTGGGATTTGGTTGAATTACCAAGTGGTTGCAGACCAATTGGTTGCAAATGGGTTTTTAAGACCAAACATGATTCCAAAGGCCAAATAGAGAGGTACAAGGCTAGACTTGTGGCAAAGGGTTTTAAGCAAAGAGAGGGGATTGACTATAAAGACACTTTTTCACCTGTTTCCACCAAGGACTCTTTTCGGATAATAATGGCATTAGTAGCTCATTTTGACTTGGAGCTACATCAAATGGATGTTAAAACAGCTTTTCTCAATGGCCATTTATCTGAAGATGTGTATATGGAGCAACCAGACGGTTTTCAAATGAATGGAGAGGAGCATATGGTGTGCAAGCTTAAGAGGTCTATTTATGGGCTTAAACAAGCTTCAAGGCAGTGGTACCTGAAATTTGATGAGATTGTCACCTCTTGTGGTTTTAAGGAAAATGTTGTTGATCAATGTATATATTTGAGGATCAGTGGGAGCAGATACATTTTTCTTGTGCTTTATGTGGATGATATATTGCTTGCAACAAATGACAATGGGTTCTTGCTTGAAACTAAGCGTATGTTGTCCTCTCATTTTGATATGAAGGACCTTGGTGAGGCATCTTATGTTTTGGGTATACAAATTCTTCGTGATAGAACTAAAGGTGTTCTTGGATTGTCGCAAAAAACCTACATTGATCGAGTATTAAATAGGTTTCATATGCAGTCTTGTTCTCCTGGAAAGACACCAATTGTGAAGGGTGATACATTTTCTAAGTGTCAATGTCCTCAGAATGATAATGAAAGAACTCAGATGCGATCCATTCCATATGCATCAGTTGTGGGTAGTCTGATGTATGCTCAAGTATGTACACGACCTGATATTGCTTATGCTGTTAGTGTGCTTGGGAGATACTTGAATGATCCAGGTTTAAGTCACTGGACAGCTGCAAAGAAAGTACTAAGGTACTTAAAGGGCACCAAAAATTTTATGTTGACATATCGGCAATCCGACATTCTTGAGGTAGTTGGTTATTCAGATGCTGATTTTGCAGGTTGTTCAGATGATAGGAGATCCACTTCTGGATATGTTTTTATGATGGCAAAAGGAGCTGTTTCGTGGAAAAGTGTCAAACAGACACTTACAGCTTCCTCAACTATGGAGGCAGAATACATAGCTTGTTACCAGGCTACATGTCAGGCTATATGGCTGCGAAATTTTATCTCAGGGCTGGTTGTTGTGGATACCATTGAGAAGCCGTTGAAGATATTTTGTGATAATTCTGCAGCAGTTTCTTTCTCTCGGAACACTAGAAGCTCTTCGCGATCCAAGCATATTGATATAAAATACTTGTTTGTTAGAGAGAAAGTAGCTGAGTCTCACATTTGTGTTGTGCATATTCCCACAGAACATATGTTAGCAGATCCACTAACAAAGGGGTTGGCTCCTATAGTGTTTCAGGGGCATGTGACTCATATGGGATTGTTGGAGTCTTCTGTTCTATTGAGTTAGTGGGAGTTATATATTTGTGTGTATCGCAAATCTTTTGTGTTGTCATGTGCTATTTTGCGGTATTGATTATGGCGTTATTTGTGTTATGATACGAGACATTGTCTGTTAGTCTCGGTGGGCTTCAAATAAATATGGAGTGATCACTATTTGTGCTATTTATGTTATTTATGTGCAATACTTGCATTCTATTTTCTAGATCACGTGCTTGTAAATACTTGTTATATGTTATACATCCTATCGATGTGTTCTTAACATGTAGTTGCAAATACATTCGGATCAGATTGTGTTTTTGAATGCTTATTTGTGTTTACTTGATAATTAAAAGACTTGTGCAGTCCAAGTGGGAGATTGTTGTATTTTATTTTTACTCTTGGTGGACTGTATAACCATTTTAATTATTTGGGTCCATAATGGGCTGGCCCAATTCTATAAGCACTTGAGGAAGCCATGTACTCTCACCCTACATATAAAATGAAGTTAGCCCATTAGACTTCATTAGGTCATCAGAACAATTAGGGTTGAGAGACTAGTGCCCTCTACACACACAACACAACAAAGAAGAAGAAGAAATGGCAGCTACATCTTCAAACAAAGAAGGTACGTTTATATTCCGTTTATTATATTCACATGCTATGGAGTAAGACAGATTTATTTATTGAATTTTTAACACCAACCACAGCTGGCTGTTATTCTCCCTTCTTCTTTTTCTTCTTTGCGTGTGGCCGCCACACATTTCTTTCTTTGTGCCGCGACAACAATCGTGCACCATTTTGGACGACGGTCTTCTTTCTTATCGGTGCATCATGGTGGCTCAAGCCACACCGCATGATGCTTGGTCCGGCGTCACCCAATAACATCACCCCATGGGTGGTAGTGTAGCTTTGTTTAGTTGTGGCAGCCAATCCATAAAGGCCATCACACCAAGCCATGACAACGTTGAACACATCATGTCGTGGCGCCTAAAGAGGGGAAACATCCAACCCTCTTTGGGTGCGCTTGATAGGTCTGAACGTGTCCCTTATTTAAGCGCTCCAAGGCATGATATCTTGCTTGCATGACTGCGTGTCACTTCACGTACGGTGGTGCGTGGCGGTGCGGTTGTAGTACTGTGGGCAGATAACCATTGAGTGTACGTTGTTGATGTAAAGTCATTGTCCGAGCGTTACTACTCCATATTCACACCGTTAGGCGTTATGTTTGTTGACAAGTGATCTGATACCTCAATCCATCTAATGAGAGGCTATATACACCCTCATCTCCATTGATGAGGAGGCCGGCCAGAGCAAGCAGCGTATATAGTAACGTCGGAGCGTTACTCCATATTCACACCGTTAGGAGTTATGTGTGTCGGTCAGCAAGCCAATTAAGCATGACTTCTAAGCCTATGTAAAGTGCTTTTCAAAAGCATGTGAAGTGCATGCGGGCGTGGGCTCCCCTCCATATTTAACAAAAATCTCATGGCTGTGATTACATGGTCTTCCGTCTAGTAGCTGCTACTAAGTGAATGGTCATTTTCTTCCTTCCAATCTCTTTGGCCAATTGCTTCTGGATACCCACTAAAATCTTAAGATTTTCTTGTAGATACGCAAGTGCTGATGTACTCCATTAATGGACCAACAATGACAATTGTAAAATGTGGTCCTCTTTGCAAAACATCCTTGGAGGTGAGCAAAGCGTCCGCGGTACGTACTTCCTCTACTTTAATACCCCAATCTATGTCAACGCAAATCTTTGATTAACCGGCATACAAGCATGCGTCGTTTTTCTTGGCAGGTATCCACAAGCATCCATGTGGGTTCCTCCCCAATTATTCTTCCCATTTACAAAATTTCCAAACCAGCCAAGACGGTAGCTTCAGTAATTTTGCCAATGGGTATTTTGTCAATGCGGTATTTTGTTAAGAGAAGAAAAATTATTTAGTGTAAATGGTTATATTATTTTTTGGTGTTTCAAGCATAAGTGTTTGTTTTCTATTTGAGTGTGCAAAACACCAAATTTACTTTGAAATTTTTCTCTAAAAAAGCATGTGTGAACACATTACAATTTTATAAACCGACGGCAGAAAACTCTATCCAATACGAATCAGGTGAAATAGTTTGTGATTGACTTAACAACCAAACTTTGAATCATAGACAAATAAGACTTCAGTTTGAATCCGGCTCGGCTTTGTTAAAAATTAAAATTAAAATATATTTGTTCTAGAAGGGTAATAACCGATAAGAGATACAAAAAAAATATTGTTTTCAAATAGCTAGAATAAACCTTATGCTACTCGTAGAATTTGAATCTAGGAGAATCCAATTATGAATTTGTCAACTTGCTATTGGTGTTAATCAATTATTTCAACTACACACGCTTAATCTGATAACGACTGACAAACGATTATGACTTTGTTTGACAATAGTTTTTTCTGGGAAGCTTCTCTTATCGCTTCGTATTTTTCATTATTTTTGCAATTATATTATTTAACTTTAAAAAATGTTAATTTAGTGTATCTGTCTTTCTATTGTTTTCAATTTTACCAATCAATTAGGATTTTTTGTTAAATCCTATCAAAATTTTCAAAGTAACCATTTTTTTTTTAGATTCACGCTAAATCACACATGGATATTTTTGCAAATTTCATTAAATCTTGACCAACGCCTCAATCCTTGCAATTTTGTTTTTCTTTAAAAAAGATGGGTATTGAAAATCTTAACGAATGAGTGAAATTGAAAAAATTAAAATATGAATATATGATATTTGTTGAGAAATAATCATGCATTGCATGTGGATAAAACCTTGGGCATATTTATAAAGAATGAATAACCCTCTCTTATAGAACTGGTTTTATGAAATGAATTAAGCCCACAAATTTCTTTATGGTATTAGAGCTTACTACAGGATGAATGTGGCATGCACTACTTATCCCGTAACAAGGACCAGGAAAAATACCGTCCTGCACATGAGGGAGGGTGTTGAGAAATAATCCCAATATTGCCTGTGGATAAGACCTTGGATAACCTTCTCTTATAGAACCGATTTATGAGATGAATTAGGCTTAGGCCCAAGAATTTCTTCAATATTGACACTTTTTAGAATTTAGAAATATGATTACAAAAATGATGAAAGATCGAAAGTGCCGAGTATAGTTTATTTTTTATTTTTTGTTAATAAATACATTTTAAAACAACCTAGAAGTGTCTTCAAGGGGTAGCTCAATCGGGTGTGGACCACACCTAATGAAGCGGAGGTCACAAGTCCGAATCCTCCTCCCCCTTCCCTTTGTGTGAACATGTCCAAAAAAAAAAGAAGCCTAGAAGTTGGAACGAATGCACCGTTGTCCTTTGAAGAAAGAACCCGCGAAGGAAGAAAAAGGGGGATAGTGAGCTAAAATTGACCCTAAAAGTAGTAAAAGGAGAAGCTTCCGCCTTCATTGCCAAAGACATTTTCATGCTTTAGATTCTTACTTTTCTCCCTGCACTTTTAAGCCACCAACCCCACCACTAACCTTTAATTAATGCTTAAAGAAGATCCACTCGATCATTATGCTTTTCAATGCTTCAAGTTTGCCATTGTTGGTCCTTCTTCACCCCCTTCAAAGAGAATGAATGAAGATCAATTATGAGCAAAAATCCATCAATTAAAGGGCCCTATCTCATCTCCAGGCTTGTGTTGCACTCAGTACTCTTATACATGACTCCACCATACCATGCCATAAATCATGATAATGTTTTTATTATGGGTAATAAAAAATAATCATAATTGAGCATCACAATCCTGTTCCCTGCATTTGATGCACCTCATTATTGTTTGTCTAATTGCTCAAAACAATAATTAATTTTGATCCAAACGGATTCTATTTCCTTAAGCACGGTCGTCGTTAATTGATCAATTAGTAATTTTTAAAAAGCAATACCTGAATGATTTCTTAAGTTAGGATTAAGTATCTGTTTGTTTGGCAGTTTCAAAATGTGTGATTTTTTTTTTTTTTTCCTGTTTTCAAATCACCATTTATTTTTTTCAATACTAAAATTAAAGTGAAAGAGAATAGTTGAGAAAATGGTTCCATTTATACTAGAGAGTGTGTGAAAACATCTCTTGGAAAGCATATAGAAATACTTTACACAGAATCATTTGTTGTTTCTCCATGATCCTTTCACACCCTGTTTAATTATGATGGGCATATATGGTCAACTTCTGACGCCATATCTCTGCATGTGAACGTTGTACTATTAAACATGGCAGAATTAAGTTGGACATGAAGACCGAATAAAATAGCCGTTGACAATGGCAAAAGAAATAGATTCCAAGCATGATCCTTCTCCACTAAATGTCTTAATGTGTTTCACTTGGCGTGATGGAAAAACCATCTTTCGTTGCACACTATGGTGATTTAACAATTCAAAGAGTGCACTCAAGCCCATAATTCCACCCAAAAGGTTAGTAAAGTTGGAGCCTTCTAGATACCAATACCTTGGAACCAAGTAATTGCTCTAAAAAAGTTGATGAATTCGTGAACTTGTAATTGAAAATTTAAAAGTGGCCGACGCCCAAACACCTTTTTTGTTTGGTCGTCTTTTTTTAGTAAATGATACACAATGGTGATTTGCAATATCACAATCCATTTGAGGTCTATTAAAGCCTATGGACTCATAGCCCCATTGAAGCTTCGTTGACACGATCCCCTTGTCCCTCTGTAGGGATCGAGTGCCTCGTTAACACGTGCCCTTCAAATGCCCCATTGGACGATGGACCTCCAATCGAGGGGCTATCACCGAGTGTGCCCTAATCGACAATATTTTAACCTAATTGATAGTTGCACACATGGAAAACTGGTTATGTAAGAAAAAAAAAACATTCCCATTTTTGGCAACTTTGCCTATTTCGAATCTAGTATCTTAGAAGGAGGGATTGGTCCTACAAGGAAGGGGATCAATAAGGTTTACCCATAAGGAAGGATCTCCACAAAGATCCACCACTTTCTAGTAAGACCCATGACCTCTGATACCTCTCATATTTGGCCTACTCACCTTATTTATGGCAGTCCGACAAAGGGGATCAAAAACCCGAAGTCTAAGGTGTACATACACTTTTTTTGTAACACCCCACCCCAATGACACACAATATTGTCTGCTTTTGGCTCCCTGAAATCAGACTTTTCAGGAGGTCATCCATCCTGGTATTACTCTCGCAGAAGCACGCTTAACTACGGAGTTCTGATGGGATCATAACTATCATGGCTTTAAAATGCGTTGTTGTCATTAAGGGTGTAAGTATACATATAAACACATCCACATCTCCATACCCAAGCGATGTAAGACGTTACAATCACCCCTTCTTAGGACCCAGCGTCCCCGCTGGCGGCCTCATGGGATTAGCCCAGCATTCGTCCCAACAAGCGTCCGCTAGCGACTTTCATGGGCTTGTGCACGCTCCCCCCATCTCAGGTTGGGCAATGGCTTTGATACCATTTGTAACACCTCGCTCTAAATGACACATAATATTATTCGCTTTTGGCTCCCCGAAACCAGACTTCCTAGGAAGTCACCCATCCTGGTACTACTCTCGCAGAAGTACGCTTAACTGCGGAGTTCTGATGGGATCATAACCATCACGGCTTTAAAACGCGTTGTTGTCATTAAGGGTGTAAGTATACATATAAACACATCCTCATCTCCATACCCAGGCGATGTGGGACGTCACATTTTCCCTTCTCATTTTTCCAATTCCTATTCTTCCGTAATTTATCTTACTGACTTAGGCATCAAAGTATCTATCGCTAGCAACTTTTAGCAAGTCACCCATATCTGTCTTTTGTTTGCCTTTGTAGGTATCCTTAGCCGGATTGAGATGGTGTGGTCAACTACATCAACACACAAAACAACATAAACAAGCAAATAAAAAAAGGGAAGGGCCAAAATTAGCCGGGGATTGTTGTCAGAAAATAAAAAAATAAAAAAATTTTCTTGATAAATAGAGTTGATTTAGAAAATGAAAAAAATAAATAAAAAAAAAGAAAAGGAAAGACTGTTGAGTGTTGACAAAGTGCGAGTGCTCTGATCACACTTCTAGAAATATCAATTTTATCATATATAATTTTCAACAAGGCCAACTCGATCCACTTAGGACCATTCAATGTTCTTTTACGTACGTATCTTCCTTATGTTTATTTTTTGAACTTACAACTATATATTTTTCCATTAAATAAGTAGGGTGAAAATCTAGTTTTGTAATTCCATCTTTGCCCCTGATCATTCCTCAAGACATCTCTATAAATTCATCCAACACAGTCCCCCATTTCCATATCTCGTGTGCCTCTGACACTTCGAGAGAAGAAGAAAATGTCGTCCAAGGTTAGCACCCTTTGCATGGTGGCCCTCCTCCTCCTCTACACACTAGCCTCTGCCACTGCCCGGCCGGAGCCTGTATTTTCCGACACCACTCCGATGAAAACTCAACATGGGGTATGATCATATATATTATCTCATTTCTTATTAGCTTATTGATTCCAAATAACCAACTTTATCCAATAGATTTCCCATGAATATTTTGGTTTTGCTTAACATATTTGATATCTCTTTTGTGAAGGATGCCCAAGTGGAGAAGGTAATGGAGGAGGAGAGCTGTGAAGGAGTTGGGGAAGAAGAGTGCTTGCAGAGAAGAACACTTGCAGCTCATCTTGATTATATCTACACGCAGAAGCATAAGCCCTGAAATTTGTCATATTATATTAATTACTATAATTTCTGTCTGGGTTATTATTTATGTCCCTGTAATTTGATTTGTAAGTAATAGGCTAATAGCTGCCATAAGTAGGTTCTGTTTCAAGAGCTTTGAGGCTAGTTTATCATTGTCTTATACCGCACTCTGTTTTGTTTTTCTTTCTTGTAGGAAAGAGTTTGTACGTCTTTATTTATAGAGATTAATTATCCAGATTTTCGATTATATTCTTGTGCAAATTTGGTTGACACTATGGAGATTTCTCTCTTGGTTATATACTTGCAAACTTAGAGAGAGAGAGGAGAGAGAGAGAGCTATACCATCAAAATTGAAGAACTACACCTAAATCCAGAAGCTTCATGTATGATCGTGGGTTTGGATCCGGCCACGCTAATTATATATTTAAATTACTAACAATTTAGATAGTTAATATAAGAAAGTTCATATGAGACTTATTTATCTAAATAAAATAGGTGAATTTCATATGAACTCTCTCACATTAACTGACTAAATCAATAGCAATTTTAAAAAATATATAATTGTTGCGAATATTCTTGACCCAACATTTGAATTATAGTTAATTAACTTTTACCTTCCATTTAATTATACAATCTTGATATGACTTATTTGAATATTAAAGACCTTCATTGAATCATATAGTCTTACCAACTTAACTACCGTATAAGGACTTGGTAACCAAGCTTTCAATAAAAATTAAAAAACAATGTAATCTTATAAGAAGAACATGCGACGTGTTAAATCTTAAGTTGTCTCAAAACTTTAAATCGATAAAATAATAATAATAATAAACTTAATCATTTGATTAATAAGAACCACCTTAGAGGCAAAACTCCATAAGTGCAATTCATTCATTTGTTCTTATCAATAAGTTAACACAGAAATTAAGATAATCAAGGGGTCTTAATTTTTGTGTGAAACTCAACAAAAATGTGTGGACAGTAGTGAAACTTGTTTACCATATCCCTTAATTATATTATTTGAAATAGAAATTATTGTGTAGTCAAGAATCTAGGCGTGGAATATTAATTAATTATGGAGTTTTGCGGCACAAGCAAACATAAAATTGATTTGATATCAACTCTCTCTATCTTATAAAATACGTAAAATATAATCGAGATTGACTTTAATCCATCTCTTCTTATTTCCTTTCTCTAGACTATTCTTTTTTTTTTATTAACTTTTCCTCCGTAATTTCCTTGTCCCTTTGTTCCAAAAATAATTTACTTTTATTCTATTCTTAAAACAAAGAAATGCTTGCACAATGGATCATAAAATGACAGAAGCACATTGTTGTATGCCTTGTTATTTTGCCTACTTGGGATTTGCAAAATGTTCTAATAATTGACCTTCTATCATTATTATCCATGTGTCTTGAGCTTTGCGCAAAACATTATTCTTGCTAATATTCATAGGAACGTTAGGTTTTCTTTTTTTAAAAAAATAATTATTTAAATTTAATTTTAGATTTAAATGACTTTTTGGTACTTGATTAGATTTTAATGCTTTTATTAGCGAAGATTGGTTCGTGAGCTGCATCCTACAATTCGAAGTAAAAACAGGTTTTTGAAATTACGGTTTCAATAAGTTGTAATTTTAAAAATTGTGTTTTTGAAATGACTACTTTTTAAAATTATAAAGACATTTGGTAAAAATGTTGAAAAATATTTTTTTTATTAAATATTTGTTATATATGAAAAATTATAATTTTAGTTTAAATTTACGCATTTTCAAAGAAGTAGATAAACGCACTCTTAGTAAAGAGCACTCTTTGAAAACATAATGTTTTGACAAGACAATGGTTGCCCCCTTTGTAGCCTCACCCCAGCCTACATACAAGAAGGTGCATGCATTATGTAATAATTATGCAGCCATATTGGCAGGTTTCACTAGCTAATGACCACAACGCACCCAATGTCTAGAAAAGGACAGGATGCATCATAGGGAGCTATCAACTCAAAGTACTCAACTCATGGTTGAAAACCCAGGCAGGCAGGCACCACATCCACATATGTTGCATGAATATCACAATTTTTTTCCATTCAATCACTAACTTGCCGCCCATGACTATTGCTGTCCACTGCCTTAACTACAATTTTAGTGGGGTTGGGCTAGCTTTGGCTGAACCTAAATTGAGGGAGTCTTTGTAGCCATTACTCTCATATTTTTATTTATGTATAATTTTTTAATCATGTGTATATAGGTTTTTGGGTATCTCGCACACTCTTTTTAAAAGTCGATTTTTAAATGTGAGTTATACCCAATGTTTGTATTAGTTGGTGTCAGAGACAATCATCGCGTCGAGTATGATCGAATGACTTGCTGCTTTGTGGTTGAGTCATGAAAGATGTGACTTAAATGTTGAATTAAAAGGCCTAGGCATTATGTATGTGCATGCTATTAAGTCATTGAATACATATAGATGAGTGAAGCCACCAAATAAGAAATGACGTCTATCGTTGAGTAAATATCTATAGAGTGGACCACCGTGAATTTTGACTGTAAAGCGTAATGGTGTGTTATGATCCTAAATGTCCCACATGTCTTAACTAAATGTATATAAGCTCTTTGACATTCTCTCTTATAAGCTAGTTTTCAAAAGTGATTCTATGTATCCAAAATTTGTATCAACGCTGACAACCTCCTTACTGTCTTGACCTGCTAAGACATTGGTTTCCCAACAAGTAGAAACTATTATGATCACGCTCAAATAGCATCTCCACGACAGGTCCCCACTTGTTTTAAGAAAATAAAAAATCACAACTTGCCGGTGAGATTGAGGCTGGGGGCAATTAAGAGCTCTATGAGCTGACCTTTCCTCCTGCAGTATTTTCACCAAATGTTCATAAATTTCAATGACTAAATAGATTTCGGGCATGACCTTGAAGGAGTTAATGGCCCAAGTGGACTTGGCCATAATAGCATCCATGAATCATTCTCTCTAGAAACACAACACAAATTGGTAGCCTAGCTATCCGTGTGGACCATATACGACCAAAAATTAGAGGCAATATATATATATTGGTGTCTTTATCCGGCGGCATTTCTTGGTGATTATGACAACAACAATGGAGAATGGTGGTTGTCTGTTGGCTTCACTATGTAATAATATTTGACAAATCACACATTACTTGCTTGACATTTCACATTTTGGTCATCCCAAATTCATTTAATTATTAATTAAATAATATTATTGTTTTGAAAATATGGGGATTACGACCAAACCGTACATTTCTATACGAGTCGACAAGGTCGGTTTGTCTTGGAACTTTCTGCAGTAGATTTTTCTAGTTCTGTGGCTGGCCTTATCCAATGGCCGGCCTACGTCTCAACCTCCCTTGGAACCTCCAAAAGCAAAAATAATTTGGAGTGTTGTTTGATAACTTGAAACAAGTGTTACAGAAATTCGTCAAAAAGTGTCTCAGTTTTCGCCAATCCAAGGTTTGTTTTTATTTATTTATTTATTTATTTTTTTAAAAGATTGCTATATCAAACAATTGAGCCAGCATAATAGTAAAAATTAGCCATTATGTTTTTTTTTTAAGTGTTGATCCTATGATTGATTTTCACTAACAAATCTTACTTTTCTTTTTTAATAGTTAATATTGTAAGTCACTTAAAACACGTCATGTAACATGATGGGGAGCTGGCCCTAGAGAGAACCTTTGACATCTCTCTAGTTTTTCCTCTCCAGTGAATTCCTTTAGGGAGGAGGCATTCCCCCTTTGCTCCCCCCTCCCCCCTTATTTTTCTTTTATGCACTTGTTTTGTTTTGTTTTGTATTTTGTTTTGTTTTGTTTGTTTATTTGTTTGTTTTGTTTGTTTATTTGTTTGTTTTGTTTTATTTGTTTGTTTTTTTGTTTTTTTTGTTTTTTCTGTTTTATCTTTTGTTTTTGGTTCCCATCACCGGTTATAGCAACATCCACGCCACCCCCTCCACCATGTCGACTCGCTGCCTCGTCAGGTTAGTCGCCTTTTTCTTTGTTCTAGTTGCATTGGGGGTTTTAAGTCCAGTCTAAATAAGGATTGCCTTATGATTTTGGTTTTGGTCTTCACATGCGTGGTTGTTGCTTCGCCTCCACTGATGCTATTGTTTGCTGGTTTTTGTGTTTTTGTTTTGTTTTTTATGTTTTTTTTCCTGTATTTTAATGTGGTTTTTGTAGTTTCTTTGTAACTTGTTTGAATAAGGACTGTCCAGACCCTTAGGTTGTGGATGTGAACAGTTTCTTGGCGTTCAGGTTAAGGATGATGAGTTTTGGCATTGGGTATTTTGCTCACAGGGCCGAGGAATATGAGTTACTTATGGATTGAGCTAAGTCTGTCGGGAGATTTGTAATTACAACTGAAGATTAGTTTATGGGTTAGTGGATATTAATGTCATAGATATGTCTTGAATGTCTGATTGTTATGTTATGTATGTATTTATGACTTGTAACATCGTAATTTTGGCTATGATTTTCTAAGAGCTGTTGCTATGTGATATAAGAGCTAATCATTCATCAATTAATGAGAGTTAAATAATTTTTCCTTAAAAAGGAAAAAAAAAAAAAAAAAAAAAAAAAAAGTCATGTCAGACAGTGTGACATGGTATATGATAAAATATAAATAGATATATAGTTTAGCATTATCCATTATAATTGGCACCCTCGGGCCTCGGTGCCTTATCGGCCCAATAAATCCTCCCAAAACTTATGGGCCAATTTTATCCGACACGCCCTTCCTTTATAATCCAAATTCTGCCCCATACTAACCGAATGAACAAGGCCCAACTCTAACATGTACGCCAATAAGCCGTACCTTCTGGCGCCAAAAGTGATATTCTCCCGCCATATAAACTCACTGCACAAAAACCATCAAATCCTGAACCACAGAAAAAGCTCTGAACGATCAACAATGGGCAACGAAGGAAAGCAGTTCTGGCTTTTGAAGACGGAGCCAGGAGAGTGGTCATGGGAGGATCAAGCAGCCAACGGAGGCGTGACCAAGTGGGACGGTGTCAAGAACAAGCAAGCCCAGAAACACCTCAAGTCCATGAACCTCACCGACCTCTGCTTCTTCTACCACTCCGGCGCCAAGGCCCGCCGCGTCGTCGGCGTGGTGGCCGTCGTGAAAGAGTGGTATGGTGAGGGTGATGTTGGCGGTGGTGCAGTGGATGTGAAGGCAGTCGGGGAGATGAGGAGCCCGGTGGACTTGAAGGAGATGAAGGGGGATCGTGGGTTGAAGGGTTTTGCTCTGTTTAGGCAACCGAGGCTGTCGGTTGTGCCGGTTCCGAAGGAAGTGTGGGAAAGGGTTTGTGATTTGGGCGGTGGGTATGAAGGGGATGGGAAAGATGGTCCTGTTGAAGATGATGATGGAGGAGAAGATTAGACCCAGCATTAGGTGCTCGATAGGTGTTTGTAAATTTGCCCCAATATGCTGACTTCCTTCTTTTTGTAACAAAAATGAATGGGAAGTATGTGTAGCATGTTTTGTTTAGTGCTTTTTTTGGTTTATGGTTTGCTAGTGGAAAGGGAAAAAGCATATTGGATTTTGGGGATATGTAAGTTGTACTTACAAGTCTAGAAAGTAGATGCGAGGAAAGGAGTTTTAGCATTGAGTTTTCTGTCTAAATTGCTGCTATATTTGCTGATTGTTTAATCTATGGTGACTGCTAGCAACTGCTTTAGCTTAGATTTCCTGTAGGAGAGAAATCCATTGGAGACAACTAAGCGAACTTAATTATGTCTAGTGATTCAGGTTTGGGTATTAGTGTTGACTACTGAACCACATTGAAGGTCTAGAGTGCGTTACTGATGGTATATCTCTGGGAATTTGAATGGGTTATAACACTTCATCAGAACAAATATGCAAATTCATGCGGTTAAATGTGAGGAGATGAGGCTAGTAAAGAGAGGAGTACTTGTTATAAGAAGTGATGGGAACTGTGTTGGTTAAGTGACAAGAATTGCCTGTATAATTCATTGAAAGAAAGCAAGTAATCTTTGCTTTAGGCGGAATGAATTATTCTGCTGCATTCTCATTAATTATAAATATGCTTTACAAGATAAGATTTACAAGTATGATAATTATCAAGTTAACAATCTAACTTCATAATAACTTAAAGATACAAACATTTAAGTATGTATTATCTAATGATAATAAGTTGATCTCTATTTTCACTGCAAGCATTCTTGAAGATTTAGAGTTGGTCTTGGTCTTGTTGAGGGTTGAGTCTTGTTGAGAGTGAATGACTTATCTTGTTGATCACAAGATAAGTTCTCATCTGTTTCTGAAGTGAGTTTATCCGCAGATATCAATTGTGATTGTACTGCTGACTTTGTTGCTGACTTGGTCTTCTTCTTCTTCCTTAACATTCATATCTGTAAAGTGTAATCATAAGAGTTTGTTATAATCGTATCTGCTATGATGAGATGAGACTATACATTTGAACACCAAAAAGCAGAGTATGTTGAGCAGATCATGATGGAGTTCGAATAGGAGAGAATAACTTCAATGTTGATAACAACATTGCCAGGTATATATCTATTGTTAATAATCTTCTTTTTGTTGAGCCGTGCCACTGTGTTGTTCCTTGGAGTTTCAAACGTCTTGGTCTGACGTTGCTGAGTCATCTGGAACAGGCTTCACACTTGTATGTATACATTGCAATTTTTTATAATTCTCCAAGTTAGACAATGGACCAATAGCATTTAAATAGAGAGCATCCTTGTCCCCCCTTCTCCCCATAAAACTGTTTTTGGAGCGAAGAAAAAGTAATATTTTTGATATATGAAAGTGTCATACCTTTGGGACAGAGTGTTACGGTATCTCCCCCAAATCAAACGCAAGCTCTCACTTGGATAAGATAAGCTCCAATTCTGCAGTGACTACAACTCTGCAGTAACAGAGTCCCCATCCACTTACTCTTGAAGCTAGGTGATAGACAATTTTATTGTGTATTCAAACTAATATCCTTAGCGGGTAGTTCACTTAGGTTTCTTTTGTATTTCAAATGTATAGATAGATGGATATATATTTCCTTGTATTTCAAACTTAGTTGGATTATAAATACATTGTACGTGTATAAATACATTGTTAGACATTAATAAAATTATAGAATCTCAAAGTATTTCATGGTATCCGAGCTTGTGTTTGATTTGGTGAAGATATCGTTAACACCGAGCAGTCTCATTTTGCTGATCATTTGCTTCTCATTTATCAGTTTTTAAGTTGCCTTTCTGTTTTCCCAATATTCAAGGTCTAAGAGGAGAAGCAAGAGTTTAGGGTGGGCTTTCATGCAGCTGGGAATGGAGGAAAGGGCAAGATCAACTCTGACTAATGGAGACATCTTATTGGAGGATCTAATTGCTTCTACTAATGGGAAATGTAATCCCATTCGCCATTTCTCTGCCTTACGAGCTCATCATAGCAACAAACAACTTAGATCAACATCGCATTATACAAGATTTTCTATATCATCACAGATGTGTTGATGAGCTTGATGATTATCCAGCATCCGTCATGTTGTGTATTAGGGTTATTTCAATGACCGCCCAATTATTGTAAAGAAGTTCACAGGTATGTTGCGGGTGGTCCGGGAGGATCAAATTAGGTCCCACGCTATTTGTGACATTGTCATTACAACCCAAATGAGCAACCACAAGAACGTTTTGAAACTCACAGGCTGCTGTTTGGAGTTCCCTATACCGGCTCTTGTGCATGAATACGCAGCAAATGGAGCTCTCAATGATGGAGGTTTTAGAGCTGATAAAGAATTCCTACCTTGAAAGATTAGGCTGCTGATTTCTAAAGAGCTTGCACATGCACTTACGTATCTCCACACTGCTCTTCTCAGGCCAGTCATCCATAGGGATATAAGACCCAGTTCCATTTTCTTGGACCATAACTTTGTTCCTAAATTCTGCAACTTCTCAATCTCCATAGCAATCCCTCCTGAGCAATCTCATGCAGGTGATGGCCTGAAAGGAACGTTTGATGGGTACTATGACCCTAAATATTTAAAGTCTGACTCACTTACAGAGAAAAGTGACGTCTACATCTTCAGCGTTCTTCTACTTGTTTTTTTAACTGGACGAGGGGCTAGGCTTCTAGATTGGGCACATGGCTCAATAATTGGATTTGCGAGACAAAATGCTGGAACTGATCGGCTATTTAGGGAAATTGTGGATCGGAAAAATTTGAGAGAGCGTGGGGGAGATGGGCAAGCAAGGCAAATCAAAGCTTTTTTAGCACTAGCATTGGCACGCACCCGTTATATGATTGATGTGGCAAAAGAACTCATGAGGATTGAGAAATTAGTTTGATCTTTCATTGCATAAAGGTATAATATTTGAAGAATAATTAGTTTACTCTGTTCTATATATCAATAGAGGGAGGTTTGATATTCATATATAGAACTTTGTATAAGACTTTACTGTTGCTTGAAAAAAGCGAACGCAATTACTGTTGTTTGAAAAATATTCACAGGAACAAAATAAACAATGGCTTTGATATATACTAGTGTTAGCAAATTTATTAAAAAAAATGCACAACAAAATTAAACAGTACTTCACTTGCCCTGAAGTCAAGTGTTGTTCTACGTGAATTTCTAGCTGTCTTCTGTTTCCTCCCGACGGTGGACCACACTACCAGAATTACTTGAGTAATACTCACAAAATTCACAGTTTTAAGAGCGCTAAGAAAAGAGAGAGATTGTCACTGCCTAGTTATTTTATGATCTTTCAATTAGTGGGTATATGAGTAATGTTAAAAGTTACATTTTTATTCTACAATGCTGATGTTCAAATTACAATCAATCATTAGATCAATCAAATTTGAAATAACGCCAGTTTGTCCTTATAACACCTTAAGATAGGAAATGAACAAGTATGGTGTCAACAAATGTCGTAATTGACTTGCACCAGCAAACTATACCTCTTCGTAGAGAACATGCATGAAGAAAAAATGGCCTACAGTGGGCTCTACACGGTTTTGAATGACAAGACGAAGCCGTACGTCAACCAAACAATAATAAAAAAAAAAAAACAGCGGTTGGTCGATCGGGCGGTTGTTGAAATGGGAAATTTGTAAGATAGGAAATGAACAACTATGATAATTTGTAAGATAGGAAATGAACAAGTATGGTGTCAACAAATGACGTAATTAATTGACTTGCACTAGCAAACTACACCTCTTTGTAGAGAACATGCATGAAGAGAAAATGGCCGACAGTGGGCTCTACGCGGTTTTGAATGACAAGACGAAGCCGTCAACCAAACAATAAAAAAAACAGCGGTTGTTGAAATGGGAAAGTTATAAGCTCGTCAATGCCAACGGCACCTCTTTCATTCATAAGGTGAAACAGCTAGAGCTTTTCGGATAGCACAACTCGATCTGGTAGAAGTTGATAAGGTTAAGACATTTCTCTCTCATTTAGTTTCATCGCTTTATTGCTATATATGTGTGTGTGTGTGTGTGTGGAAAGAAAGCTTGTTCATTTATTTACCTCTCTTTAAGTTTTGGGACTTGGATATATAAAGTTTCTTCGATCAATTTTATTGAAAGTTGAAGATACCATTTTTAAGCAAATATTACCTCTCTTGACTGTAAAAACTAAACATTCTCATATGACTTAAAAGTATACTTGTACAGAAAAAATTAATGAAAGCAGGCCAAGCCAATGAAACTGTTAGCGGAAAAGAACAAATGTGCAAATTCATTCTGTTAAAGAAGAATATTTGTTGTATATATGCTGTCAACAAATGAAATAATTGAAGACTGAGCCTGAAACCTACCTCTCTGGCATATTTATTTTAAAAAAAAAAAAAAAATTTTGAGAAACGATGAACATATAATTAGGTTAATGCACTCTACAGGATAGTTGTTGAGATGGTGCAAAACATATTTTTTCTGAAATTCTGATTCTCTCTCGATATTCATAGACTGGAAAGGAAGCTCTCAGATCTTGGTCTCTCTAGTCCAGAAGACAGTCAAACAAGAGGCAAAAACAATATCTCGAATCTTGTAAGATTTTATTATTATTATTATTTTTTACTTCTCTCCAATAGTATTGTTTTATTTCTGATGTGGGTTATGTTAAATTTTAATATTGACCTTGTTTATTTGATAGGAAACAATAATAACCTTTGTTAATGTTTTTGGGTAGTGTTTTTGTTTTTTTTTTTTAATTTTAAAAGAATGTTCTGACATAGTATAAAGGTAAAATTTGCTTTTGTGTTTTAACAAATGTAAAAAACAAAAACAAAACAAAAGACAAAACAAACCAATTGCTTATGGTTGACTTAACTTATTAAGAGCTATTTTGGAGGAATTAAACGCGAAAAAAAAGAAAAAAAAAAGAAGCAATGAGTTTCTGACTACTT
Organism: Carpinus fangiana; assembly: GCA_006937295.1. Lineage (NCBI taxonomy): Eukaryota > Viridiplantae > Streptophyta > Magnoliopsida > Fagales > Betulaceae > Carpinus > Carpinus fangiana. The sequence continues at coordinate 3,326,411 of CM017322.1, forward strand.
TCTTGGGAGTCAGGCCTCCTATGCAAGATAAAAATGATTGAGAAGATACTTGAGATGATTTTTATTCATTATAGCGTGGCTCTTATATAAGAAAGTACACTTACATAGCCACCTTAAACCCTAGTTCGGGCTCTTTGGCTAGGCCAATTAGGCCACCGCCTAAGGCTTTTAATTTATAAAAGACCCTTAAAAACCATTTTTGATATTAACTTTATCAAAAAAGTTTTTTTTAAAAAAATCTAAAAACTTAAAAGCTTCAAGAAAAATAAAATGAAAGAATGGCATTTGACCTCCTACGAGGGTTTAGAAAAAAAAAAAGAAAAGAAAAGAAAAAAAAGGAGGTTATATTGCAAGTTTAAAATATTAAAAATTTTCGAACTAAAGCATGACCTACTTTCTTTTATAAATTTTTTTTGGGTAAATATATTATAAATTCTAAGTTAACGCACCAAAACTGAGAACTTTATATATATATATTTTACTTTTTACTCTTACGGTTAATCGAAAAGGAAAATTAACCCATACATTTACAAAGGCTTAACGCCTGTTAGTCCCAAACTAAACGAACTGTTTTGCTACATTAGCATATTAATTTTTTTATTAATTTAATTTAAAATTAAATCTAAAAATAAATAAACTAATTTGAAAGGGTGGCTGGAGAGCCACTCCTAAACCCTCTGGCCACCCCATAGGGGTTAGGGCGGATTTCCTGTAACCCCATCAAAATTAGTCATGGCCAGTCTGGCAGGTTACTGCAATTACCCCAATTTAACCAATTGGTGGATAAATGGGGAATTGTTCCTCTAAGTATCATTAGAGTTAATGTATAAATGGGGAATCGTTCCTCTAAGTATTATCAGAGTTAATATATAGTAATGTAAAATAAATTTGAAGAGGTGACCTAAAAGCCACTCCTAACCTCTATGGGGTGGTCGGTGAATCACCCTAACACCCCGGGGTGGTCGCAAGCCACCCCAGAGGGGTTAGGGGTGACTTTCTTGCAATGCCCCAAAACTAGCCTTGGCTAGTCTAACAGGCTTACTAGCAATTACCCTAGTTTAACCAATTGGTGGCTAAATGGGGAATTGTCCCTCTAAGCATCATCAAAATGTATAAGAAGGTGAAATAAATCTGAGAAATCTATAAATCATTGCAGAACAAGTAAAATCCTTGAAATTATAACATGGCCCAACTAGTAAAGATATAAAGAAAACCTGGTATTGGCTTGAAAATCTTAAAGTAAAGTCTATAGCTAGCAATTATACCATTCTTAGATTCTAGAAAACAGGTTTCCTATAAGAGCAATAACCATATAAGTCTAATGACTTAGTAAGTAAACCTTGCAATTAGGTATGTCATGAGCTCCATATTATTAGACAGAAATAAACGTGTAGTTTTTAGTAAACATTAGAAAGGAGGTGTTGCTCTATTAATACACCTTTGAAAATATGGTTTAGTTTAATAAGGGGTGGTGTACTCTCAGCGACAATCGCCTAAGTATTTTAATGCAAAAAAACTAATGTTTTATGGGTTATAACTATCATGTATGATCTACTTAAGATATTACCAATTCTCAGCAAGGTTGGCACTATCTCGAAGGACCTATAATATAATGTTGGTGCCTTGATCATTGTACACTACCGTCCATAATGCTAGGAGTCTGATCGAGTCTAACTTCGAGTGGCCCACACTACTAATAATGTACGTCCTGTAGTGACCGCCCGTTAAGTCTGTGCTGGTCACCATTGGATCCAAGGCCTATATATTTTACACACATTTGACCATTTAATCAAGTCTATATAGTAAGTCTACGGCCATTATATCGCACGTAGTGGTGTACCATATCATACAATGCATCTTATCAACCTTGGAGTCTGGTCATCCTTGGAGTCTGCTTGTGCTTTCCCTTCTTGAATATGCTCTGGTGATGGGGACTTCAACCTCCGAAAGGGTCGAGTGGAAGTCTTGCCCTTGATGTGGCGAGGCTTGTATCTTGGTGCATAGGGCTCATACTCGGTTGGCCATTTACGAACAATTGCCCCAACGTTGGCATCCATTACACATCTGAGTGTGAAGCAAGATCAAGTGCCTGTAACACATAATAGGCAATCACGTTCAACCCTATTCTAAGCAATCAAGAAGGCCATTACGTTAGCCTACACCTAAATCAAACAACAATCAGAGAACCTAGGTCTATCCTATGCTTTGGTTTGATAAGATTTATACCTGAGGTATTGCTGCCTATTCTCAGATTGTTTGTTACAGCAACAAGATCGTATGCTCTGATATCATACTGTAACACCCTCAAAACTAGCCTTGACCAACCTAGCAGGGTCACTAGCAAATACCTCAGTTTAACCAGTTGGTGGCTAAATGGAGAATCGCCCCTCTAAGCATCATCAAAGTTAATGAATAAGAAGGTGAAATAAATCTAAGAAATCTATAAATCATTACAGAAGAAGTATAAGCATCGAAATTATGACATGGAGCAACTAGTAAAGATATAAAGCAAACATGGTATCGGCATGAAAATCTTAAAGCAAATTATGTTGTGGCAACCATACCACTCTTAGATTCTAGAAAACATGTTTCCTATAAGAGTAATAACCGTGTAAAATCCTAAGTCTAATGGCCAGTGAGTTATGTATTCGGACCAAAAGCTCCCAACTGTATTTTAAGGCTTCTATGAAATCTATGAGCTGATATACCTCATTCTAGGCTACTAAAAAAATATATGCATTGTAAGAAAACACATTATCATGCAACACAAGGATCAAAGAGGTGTTTTAAGGTCCTTTGAAAACATGTCTTGGTTTTGTATGAAAATGAGTACAAAAGCTTGACATAGTGTCTTTAAAAATTATAACATTAGTAAAGCAATAAGAACAACAAGAAAGTTATAAAAATGGGCAGAGGTTACCTTAGAAGATGGCAAGAACACCAAACTATCTTCCTTCTCCCTCTCCAAATCACTTTTCTAACTAGGTTTAGGGTTTTCTAGGGTGGGAAAGGCTAAGGGGACGAAGGAGGGTATTATATAGGGGTTATGAGGCGTGGCATTGTTTGGAAAAGTGGATAATGGGGTTAAAATGCTTTTCAAGGTGTCAGCGTACGTACGACTATTATTGCACATTGGTCAAAAGGGTTCAAGCGTACGTCCTAGGTATTGTCCACTGGGTCAAGGACTGGTCAATGTACATACGGGGTGATCCTCTGTTGTACGTCCTCACTAAAGATTAGGTGCGTACGTACGGGTGGTCCCCTAGGCTTATGTACGGTCAGAAAGGGTGTAAAATAGGTTTTGCCTTAATTGCTTCTAGGAGTCTTGGTTATGTGTAAGGGTTTAAGTCTTCTGTTTAAAACTATGTTTTTATAAAACATTTAGTTGTTTTTTTATAAAGTCTTTAATCCATGATACTAAAAACGATTCTGTTTATTAGGGTATTACATTTCCGACCACCTTTAACTCCTTGGGGGTGGCCGCAAGCCACCACAAGTGGTTAGGGGTTGCATTCCGACCACCACTTCAAATTTTTTTAATAGATTTAAAAATTAAATTAATAAAAAATTAATATGCTGATGTGGCAAAACGGTGCGTTTAGTTTGGGATTGATGGGCATTAAACCTTTGTAACGATATAGGTTAATTTACCTTTTCGATTAATCGAGGGAGTAAAAAGTTGAAGAAAAAAAAGTTTAGGGAGTTTACAGTTTTGGCACGTTGACTTAGGGATTTATAAGATATTTACCATTTTTTAACTCTTATTTTCTTTTATCGTTTCTAATATTTTGCTTGTTGAGTCTATCATTATTTATTTTATATTTTATACTTTATACTTTCTATCAAACGTCGGCATGTCGTTGATTTTAGTTGGTTCTTGTTGCAAGTTCTAATCACGTATTGTTGATTTTAGTACACGACTTGTTGTTACCATGCACAAAAATGATGAATAATGTGGAATTGAAAAGAAAGAAATCAAGAGAAAGTTGAGGCACATATTTACGTAGTTCAGCATGTCTCTCTATAAATGGAGAGTTATGTAATATTGTTTAATATATTGAAGATACCAAATGTAGTCCATATGTCTCTCTCCCCTTCCGCTATGTTTTCTTTCTCTTTCATTTTAGTATTTTATATTTTACATATAATTTAACAGTTGTGATGGTGCAAAACATGAATTTTTTTTTTTTTAAATTTTTTTTTATGGATTCTCATTCATAGATGGGAAAGAAAGCCCTTGGATCTTGGTTTCTCGGGTCCAAAAAGACAGGCAAACAACCAATCTTGTAAGATGATTTTCATTTTTTACTTTTCATTGAGTTCTCTTCTATAATATTGTATAATTATATTTTGAGTAATGCTAGAAACCACATTCATTAGAGTTAGGGAGCTAGAAATGGGGGCTATACCATCATTATGTTTTGAAGAAACACCAAGGAAAACTCTCAATAGGATATCTCCATTTCAATGAAATTAATAGTATCCATTTTATGGTTAGGATTAAAGTTAATGTATCTAAGGGTGTATATGAAGCTATATAATTTAAATTTTTTAAAATACGTGCTAACATTGACATACATCTTTAGAGGCATCAATCTTAAATCTAACCATGATTTGAAATGGAGAGCAGAGACGGATTCATAGGGGGACAGGGGATGGCCAATTGGCCATGGCCTCTCCCCAATTCCCAAAAAAAAAAAAAAAATTACAGGTAGTAAATTGACGTGAAAAAAAAAAAGTAAGAATGTTTAGTATGAAAAAGTGAAAAGGTTTTTTGTAGTGCTTTTTTTTTTATTTGAATAATAATAAAAAGTAAATGATGTAATATAAAAACTAAAAAAGTTAGAATGTTTTGATGTTGATTTTTTTTTTGATAGAGTGCTTTTTTTTTTATTATTTGAATAATAATAATAATCTCTCAATTTGAACCTTTAAACTTTCAATTGCAGTCAATTTGAACAACTTCCGTCAGATTTAGCTGTTAACTTCTAATGGCAATACCTAACAAGACCAAAATATTTCTAATTTTTGTTTTCTTTAAATAAAAAAAGTTTTGGAATTAAGGGTACATTTAGAATTTTATAAAAAAATCAGGATAATAAACGTTATTGTCTCACTGTTAATGTTTAAAATTTGACGAAGGGTTCACATTGACTGCAATTAAAAGTTCAGAGTTTTAAATTGAGAGGTTTCGAAGTTTGGGGGCTTGTCAAAACTTGTGATAATTCAGGGATCTAAAGTGAAATTTTCCCTCCTTTTTTTTTTTTTTTTTTTTCTTTTTGAATTTCAAATGTATTGATACATGGATAGATATTTCTTTGTATTTCAAACTTAGTTAGATTACATCTACTTTGTACGAGTATAGATACATTGTTAGACATTAATAGAATTATCGATTCTCAAAGTATTTCATGATTTCAGAGCTTGTGTTTGATTTGGTGAGATATCGTCAACACAGAGCAGTCTCATTTTTTTTTTATTATTTTTTTCAGCCAGAGCAGTCTCATTTGATCGACCAAATTTGCTTCTCATTTATCAGTTTTGAAGTTGCCTTTCTGTTTTCCAATATTCAAGGTCGCAGCTGGAAATGGAGGAAAGGGAGAGATCATCTCTGACTAATGGAGCCATCTTGTTAGAGGATCTAATCGCTTCTAGTAATGGAAAATGTAATGCTATTCGCCATTTCTCTGCCGACGAGCTCATCATAGCAACAAACAACTTCGATAAACATCGCATTATACAAGATTTTCCAAGCCAATATTACGGACATGTTGATGAGCTTGATGATTATCCTTCAGTGATACGTCATGTTATGTATAAGGGTTCTTTCGATGATCGACCAATTATTGTAAAGAAGTTCACGGGTATATTACATGAGGATGAAATTAGGTCCCATGCTATCCGTGACATTGTGATTACAACCCAGATGAGCAACCACATGAATGTTTTGAAACTCATAGGCTGCTGTTTGGAGTTCCCTATACCCGCTCTTGTGCATGAATACGCAGCAAATGGAGCTCTCAATGATATGGGAGGTTTTGGAGCTGATCAAGAATTCCTACCATGGAAGATTAGGCTGCAGATTTCTAAGGAGCTTGCAAATGCACTTACATATCTCCACACTGCTCTTCTGAGGCCAGTCATCCATAGGGATATAAGACCCAGCTCCATTTTCTTGGACCATAATTTTGTTCCTAAATTCTGCAACTTCTCAGTCTCTATAACAATTCCTCCTGAGCAATCTCATGCAGGTGATAACCTGAAAGGAACATTTGATGGGTACTGTGACCCTGAATATTTAAAGTCTGGCTCTGTTACAGAGAAAAGTGACGTCTACAACTTCGGTGTCCTTCTACTAGTTTTTTTATTCGGACGAAGGGCTAGACTTCTAGATTGGGAAGAGGGCTCAATAATTGAATATGCGAGACAAAATGCTGGAAATGATCTGCTAATTAGGGAAATTGTGAATCGGCAAATTTTGGGAGAGCGTGTGGGTGATGGCCGAGCAAGGCAAATCGAAGCTTCTTTAGCACTAGCATTGGTATGCACCCGTGAGAAAGGAGAAGCAAGGCCTGATATGATTGATGTGGCAAAAGAACTCATGAGGATTGAGAAATTAATTTGATCTTTCATTGCATAAAGGTACAGTATTTGAATAATTAGTTTCCTCTGTTCTATTAATAGCGTGAGGTTTGATATTCGTAAATATAACTTTGTTTTAAGGCTTTACAAGACAGTTTACATGCACCATAATGAATCTGCAGCTATGTTATAATTTTCGTCATTATATTAGTGATGCAGAATGAAGAAACAAAATTAGTTTAGAGTTAGTATTATTTTGTAATTATTTTTAACAAGCTTGAAACTCGTGTAATGCATGGGTTTGTTTCTAAAAATGATAGAAGGATAAAAGGGCAAAGTCCACTTAACCTCCTCAAACTATCATCTCAATGATAATTTATCCTTAAAACTATCAATTGCGACAATTTACCCGACAAACTACCAATACAATGACAACATATCCCAAATTTTTAAAAAATGACAAAATTACCGTTAATAAATAAAGACAAAAATACTAAAATTTAATTTAATTTTTTCAAAATTTTTAGGGTATTTTTTGTCTTATTGAAAATTATATCAGGATAATTTAGTTATTTTGCTAGCATTGGGGGGTACATTGTCATTGTTTTGGTAGTTTGGTGGGTAAATTATTGCAATTGATAGTTTGGGGGGTAGATTATCATTAGGGTGGTAGTTTGAGGGGGTTAAGTGGACTTTATCCAAGAAAAATAATAATAATTAGTAGATGCATATATGAAGAAAGAAAAAAGAAAGTTTCAAGTAGGAAGCAAAAAAATAAATAAATAAAAAGGTGTTCTATAAAGCTTTAAAGAAAAAGAAAAGCATTAAGAGACCATTTACAACAATACAAATATTCAAGTTATATTTTTTTCTAATTAATAAAAGGAAAAAATGCTCAAGTTGTATTATATTTGAAAAATATAACATATTGAAACTTTCAAAGAAAGAGATTGTGAAAACCAATTACGCTAATTGACTTAACGCTAGAATACCAATTGTTATATGTATCTACAATTTTTACCAAATATAAAAGAATTTATATATTTTGAAAAAATAAAAAAGAATCATATATTGAAACTAATAATCAAAATTAAAAGGTGTGCAAAAAACTTTTATAATACAACACTAACAAAAAGATCATGATTTGATTTTGTCCATGCCCTCATGCCTCATCTTTGGCTTTCCAAAATAATTTTATTTAAGATACTTAATTTCAAAGAGAGAGAACTTTATTCCTAAATCATGCATAAACAAAAGAAAATATCATTCTATACTTTGTTTGAAAAATTTAGCATTTTTTTGTTTTAACTTCTTACTTCTTAGAAAAATACTAATAATTTCAATTAAAATTAAAATTTCTTTCTCTCTACAACACTTTTTTTCTTAGGCCAAAAATACGGTAGAAGAGCGTCTAGTTTGTGGTTATAGGGAATGAATAGGTAGACACAAATGTTATCAAACAAAATGGAAAGTAGACCTTGAATTTAGAAATTTAGACAATTATATATTTTTGGAATACATTTAAGCACATTATAAAAGGCCATAATTTTGAACCCCATTGAATTGAACAACAAAAAAGCGGTGATGAAATCCATTTAATTTGTTGTTTTTCAATGAACCATAATTTTGCGGACACCTTTACAGGAAAACAAAAGCAATTCAGAATAATTAATGTTGAGATAATGGAGAGAGAAACACCATGCAGAAACTACCAAAAAAAAAAAAAAAAATCCCAAATGAGTATTCTAAAAAACTATTGTAAAACGTTTTCGGTTTGAGAATTAAGCCATTTTTAAATTTGGGGTTTACAGGGAAATTTTTGAACGTGTTTTCAAATAGACTCATAAAAAATAATAGTTAATGACAATGTTAACATAAACAATAACATTAATGAACAATGGCAATTTGTAAACATAATAAAAACAATTGAAATTTAAACAATCTGCCATTGACTAAATATCATAATAAACTTAAATAAATGCACATAGTAAATGGCAGTTTATAAACATAATAAACACAATTTAAACTTTTTTTTTTTTTTTCATTTGTAGAATAAACTCAATTTACCGCATGGGTTGTTCAAAAAGCTTTACTGCAACCACAAATGGCATCCATGATTTTCATGAAATCAACGTGGCAACGTGCATGCTTCGCTTTGAAAATTATACTACTCGGAAAAAAATCTAGTTCTGAAACGTCTGTTCTCACCAGCGTAGAATAATCCATCATTTTTTTTTCGGAGAGAATACGCCATTATATAGTGCCCGGCGATGAAAGAAACAAAGAGAGAAATATTATGTAAAAATAGAAACCAACTGACCAAAGTTAAGAGCCCACTTGTAAACCAAACAAAAGTACCCAATTCAATGCCATTAACGCCCATTTTTCCCAATTCTCCTAATATCAATTCACTACACCCATATATGGCCTAAAATAAACGTATTTGAAAATAGAATCTAAAGGAATCTAAAATAAACATACTCAACAATAATACCATTTTTTCTCCATTGAAAAATACTTTTCTTTCAAATATTAATATAATACGATTAACCTTTCTTTTAGTAATTGAACTTAATTTCTTCTTATCAACTAAAAACATGGCAAGAATATTAGAGGGCCTAAAAAATGAAGACATGAATAGAAATATTTGACATAAAAAAAAAAAAAAAAAAAAAACCTTATACTACTAACATTATGTTACTTTGAAACCATAGGTTTTGACTATATAACCATTCAAGAACCAAATTTCAAAAATAGTTAATATAAAATTCAAATTTTAACAATCTTATAAGTATTTTAAATGAATCTTGTAAATATTCCTAACGATCAAAAGTGTGCATTAAGCAAAAAAAAAAAAAAAAAGAAAAAAAAAATTAAACTCAATAAATAACAACGTAAACTAAAAGAAAATACTAAGAATAATCAATTCGAATAAAACTTGAAACCCAAAGCATCATAAAATATAGAAACATGAAACTAATCGTAGGAGAAAGCCACGTTGATTAAAGTGAACCATATGCAATTTGCCACTTTAATTTGGATTCCATTAAACCATTATAAAAGACCAACAATTAGATGAACCCCATTGAAGGGAACACCAAAAAAGCGATGGAAACTAAAACTGAGATAATCAAGAGAGAAACCCCGTCGAAACTGCAGAAAGATCCCAAAGGCTAAAGTCATCTTCAAACCAAAACTTGAAGCGGCAGGATAGGAGGATGTTTCGAAGAAAGTTTGATTCATTTTTCGTATTCTAACAACAGAAAGGTTCGATTGGAAGTTTTTATTTTATTATTTTTTTTTTGGTGTTGTAAAATAACAAAGAAATAATCAGAGAAAAACCTGCGGTCTCTAGTGACTATAACTCCTAACAAACTATTTAACCCACTAACAACACAATCTATAATGGACTCAACAATTGTAGGGATAGAGGAGCTGAATTTTAGACCCAAGAATTCCGTAGAAAAATTTGGCATTTTTTCACACCGGTTAATGAAACATGGCAAAAATAATAATAAAATGGGTTGTTTATTTTTATTATGACACGATCTTGGCTTGAATATTTTCAAGGTGATCCAAACAATAAAAAGTGAGACTAAAGATATTATATCTTAAAACGTTTATTACTTATGGTTCAAAATTTGGCCTTCAAACCTGAATGTAGAAAAAACAGAATGTAAAAATAACTTATAGAAAAGAAATTGGGAAATAACTCCACCATTTAATCATATCCATTTTTTATTTTGGGGGTGTGTAGGGGAATTTTTGAACTATAACCAATGAAACATGTTTTCAAATAGACTCATCAAAAATGATAACAACAAATCGAACAATAACAGTAAATGACAGTGTTAACATAAACAATAACGTTGAACAATGGCAATTTGTAAACATAATAAAAACAATTGAAATTTTAACAATGGGGATTTTGTTTAAATAAACTTAAAAGGAATAGAATAAACTTACTAAATCCAGAGGGAATAATTGAGTAGAAACTGTTTGAAAGGGTGTTTGTACGTTGTTGAATGCGGTAGAAATTGTTTTAGTGGTTTTGTTTTGTAGAAACGGTTTGTTTTCATTTGTAGGAACCGTTTATTTTCTTTAATTGTTTGTTTTGTTTTAAGTGTACAATTTAATTGAAAGTAAACATTTGTCAAATAAATAGATCGCCACTTGTCAAGCTATTAAACCTTCCTGTTTAAAACTTAAAAATAGACATTTGTCAGATAAATAGGATGCCACGTGTCACAATATTAGGCCCTCCTGCTTAACATTCTCCTATTATATATATATTAGAATATTAGATATTAGATATTTAATTTATGTTTTTAGAGTCCGTATTAAATAATGGGATTGCCCCCAAAGTTAGTCACATTAGGGTTAGGGTTAAGTGTTTAAGTCTATTTAAGCATAAGTTTTAATTGTATTTGGGAGATGATGATTGAGAAATAAACAATTATCCTGTTCTTTTAGAGTTGTGATTACTTTTTTATGTGGTGAGACACTAAGTTTTTGGTGAGACGCCAATCTTTTATCTTTATTTTGTTCTTTATCTGTGCTACATCAATTAGAGTTGATCCTTTCTTGTATGGTTGTTGATCAGTTTGTGATTCAGAGTAAATTTGATTTCTGAAAGATCAAACAGTAGTGTTGTTTGGAGCAATATCTTCCATACATCCCCTCAAGCTCAACAGCTGAGGAAGGACGTTGAGTTTGTCCAAGGAATGATAAACTAGGAAGAACCAAAGGCTTATACAATGAAAATCAATTTCTATATATTTTGTCCTTCAAGATAAATGGAATTGGTTGTTAGTGGCTAGGGTAATCCGCAATGATAGCAGTTTTAGGATATGCATTACCCGCATTCAGGGGTACGTATATGAGTAATGTTAAAATTATATTTTTATTTCACAATGTTGATGTTGCAATCTCAATGAACCTTTGGATAAATCATTGTTAAAAAAAAAATAAAAAATTAAGGGTTGGTTGTAATTGACATATCAATATTATAGGATTGCTGTAGGATAAAATGTCATTTTTAATATTACTCGAGTTATATATAGTCTCATTCCTATTGATGAGAAGTAGGAGCCTTGGATAATTAATCTGACAAACATAATCTTGCCAGTTTGTCACATTTGAAGTAACACCTGGCTCGTTATGTTTCTTTTTAAAAAATACAAGTGGAGGGTGTGCGTCTGTGTGCGCCCCCTCCTTTCCAACATATATATTCATTGTCATATTTACTTAAAAGATATTACACTCACTTTAACATTCATAATTTCGCATTTTCTAAGTGAAAGTAAAAATTACCATTAGATTTGGTATACTTAAAAGTGTAAGAATGAAATTACATGCATCATTTCTCTATTTATAGTGCCTCAAGTATTTATATATATTGTTTAGGAGTGTTCAATCGGTTATAACCGTCGGTTATTTGCTATAACCATAACCGATAACCGACTTGTCGGTTATTTGATTTTTAATAACCGTAACCGCAACCGACTAGTCGGTTATCGGTTATTTTATAACCGATGGTTATCGGTTATTCAGCCTAATAACCGATCGATTATAACCACTTTAATTTAAAATAGGCTTTTGGGCTTTTAATGTGTTTTGGGCCTTTTAATTTACTATTTTTTGTCTTATTTTAATGGTTTTGGGCCAAAAAGATGAATACAACTCAAACACATGGATTTCAAGCCCAAATCCAAGGACAATTTAAAAGACAAAAAAACATACAGTAAGGCGGTAAATGAATATTACAAAAAACTTACAGCCCAAAAATCTCGATATTACAAAATCTGAAAAATAATAATAATAAATGCTCAAATCTGCAAAAGCAGGGCAGTAAACAGCCAACGAAAATATGGAAAATAACAAATTACAAAGACAAAACAAAACATAGATTGAGCGATCGTCGCTTGAGAGGCAAGGAGACATTGGAGAATAACAAGTCCTTAGTCTTTAGAGGCAGGGAGATGAGCGACTGAGTTTGAGAGGCAAGGACTAGGGAGAAATGAGAATAAAATGAATACAGGTTGCATCTTATTCTCATGCCAAAACGACATCGTTTTGGTTTTTTTTTTAATACTTTATTCATATAAATATTTATATTATTATATATATTTAATATATGTATATATATTTAATATATATTTATATTATTATATATATAGTTGGTTATCGGTTATAACCGCATTTCTCAAACCCTTAAAACCGTTAACCGCAACCGACCTAGTTGGTTATCGATTTTTAATAACCGATTACGAAATCGGTTATCGGTTTGTCGGTTATCGGTTGTCAGTTATTGTCAGATATCGGTTGCGGGTCGGTTATAACCGACCCGCATGAACACCCCTAATATTGTTAAACTACCGGGTATTTCAAAAGTTTAAGTTGATAGAAAAAAGGTAAATTTAATCACTTAATCATTAGTTTAACAATCCCCCTCACATGTAGGTTTAAACTCCCTTTTAGTAGGTGAGGTCCAACATGTGGAATATTTAATTTAAATGGGAGGTGAATTGACGAAGTTAAGGTTCGATCGTAGAACCTTTGACTCTGATACCATGTTAAACCACTAGTTATCCCAAAAGCTTAAGCTGATAGGAAGATAAATTTAAACACTTAATCATTAGTTTTGCTTGATTGCTTATATAGAAGCTTATTCATTTGCCTTGCTTTTAGGCTTGGGGGAGGCCAAGCCAATGAAACTGTTGGCTAAAAACTCTATTAGTAGGGATCCCCTTCCCAACTATCATTTAATACATTCTTTCTTTGTTTTTCATTTTTCTTTCCTTGCACACTGTTTTTTGGAAGGTTGGATGGGAAGGTAAATTGTTTTTTTTTTTTTTCAAGGTCATGCTCAAAGACTTGAGACCTTGCAGTTGATTCTTGCCTCATTAGCATAACGGGGCTAGAAATTGGGAGTCTTTACCCTTATTATGTTTATTTAAAATGAATCGCATATAATTGAACAGCACACAGCAAACCATACCCCTTTGCCAATAAAATTGTATTGGATTTCCATGTATCTATGTAGAATAATGTTATAGCATATTTTTTGTTTCATAAATATCCTACAAAGCTAATGTGGCAATTCCAACAAACCTTATGATTACTTTTAATAAGGATATTAAGGGGAAATTAGCTTTACCCCCCATGAACTACTACTCTCTCTCCATTTGCCCCCCATGAACTACCAATTTTACATTAGACCCCCATGAACTGCCATTTTGTTACCAACGACCCCCTACCATTAGTCAAAGGTGTCAAACATGACAGTCAACGGGTCACGTGCGTTGCACGTGCATTCTTTTGGTTTTCTCTCCCCATTTTGCCCTTACTTGGTTAAACTGCGCCGTTTTATTTTTATTTTTTTTAAAAAAATATATACAATGAACAGTAAAATTACGTGTGTGCCCTTATCTAAAATGCCTAAGTGTCGTTAATAACCTTACAACATGTCTTAAAATACCAAAATACCCTTATGAAATCAAATAATGACGTTGGACTCCCTGAGTAAAACACGATTTCAAGCTCATTAACCTTATCTTCCTGAAAAGTTAAACCCAACCCATAGAATGGTGCCACATCGTGTTAACCTCATATGGAACTCAAATGAAACCCTAGAATGGCGTTGAACGGTGAAGCTTATAGAACTGAAATCAAACTTAAACGGTGTTGTTGATGCTAGCCAAAGTCTAATAGATCGTAACACCAAACCCTAGAACGGCACTGCACTTTTTTTTAAGTATCACTTACTTTGAACCTTTTTTTTTTTTTTTTAATTAACTTTAGTTTTGATTGGAGTGAAAGCAACCGTTCATGTCGGATTACCCACCTTTTGTGCGATTGATTACATAATGGTATATTTACTATTTTAGGGTTTGGTTACTTGAATTATAAAAAAATCTAAAGTGGTCCCATGATAGCTACCATTTGTCTTCGATTTCATGGTTGTTGCTTGTCCACATGTTTGGGCTTTTACTTCTTTATTGTATTTGATTGTCTTTATCTGTTTATTTATTCAAAGTGGTCCCAAATGACAGTGCACTGTTTTTGTTGTTTTGTCTGGATGATAAGTACATGATGCTGCCTTGGTTTGGTTTATTTCTTTATCTTTTATGATAAGTCCCAGATAGTGCGTTGTTTATTTGGAGTCTTTAATGAAAAGTCCCAGAGAGTACAAACTTTGTCCATGGTAGTGGATTGTTTTGTTATTTTATTTTATTTTATTTTTTGTCTTTATCATAAATTCAGAAGTGAATATTATATGATACTGTGCCATTAATTAATTTATTTTTTTTTTTTTGGGAGGGGGGTTTAATCTTTGTAAATTTGTCTTGTAGGGTCCAACAATACTATAGAATGGGACTTGAGAGGTCACATTCAGGGTTCATTATGGGGGTAAGTTTGATAGGAAATATAATTGCATCTACATTGGTGGAAAAACAGAGTTGGTTTATGAGAATTATGAATTAGGCCGGCTATCATTTATTGAATTGGAAACAGTGCTTAACCCATTTGGTTACCAACAAGGTGATATGATTTACTATTTTCAGCCTGATAAATCCTTGGATGATGGGTTGGTTCTTTTAACGTCTGATGATAGTGTCGTCGGAATGGCTGAGTACTTGCAACGATGTAAATTTGATATTCCCATTGTGGCTTTGTACATTGTGTCATATCATGCTTTTGATGAACAAGTAGATGCAGATGAGGATGATGAGGGTGCTCATGACGCTTGAAGGATGAAAATTATAAATGACCTATTTTGGAAGTCATTGATAGGCAATGAGGGTGATGCATGGGATGATGGTGATGATCAACCAATGGCTTGTTCTATCACCCATGATAATGATGCATTGGATGATGGTGGTGATAAGATGGATGGTGATGAAGAGGTTGGTCATGAGGGGGATGGTGATGAAGATGTTGAAGATGTGGTGGTGGATGGTGATGAAGATGTTGAAGATGTGGTGTATGATGAGGGACAACGGGATGATGATGATGAGGTAAGTGAATCTGCTACTGACCAACTGTTAGATGATGAGGAAAAGGATACATCATCCTTTAAGTTGATGAGAAGTGATATATTGGTAACTCCCTCTTATAGTGATGATGATGATAACGAGGTGGTGAGTAAGCCTAGGTGTGTGCCTACTTTTGCTGAATTTCATGATGTTGACATGGCTGACCCGAATTGCAAGTTGATATATCATTTACTTCGGCAAAGCAATTCAGAGAAGTTGTGAGAACATTCAACCTCGTGAGAGGGAAAGACGTACAATTCACCAAAAATGATGGGGATAGGGTGATTGGAATTTATAGGAGTAAGAGTGAGGGTTGTCCGTGGAGAGTGTATGGTTCATTGGTAACAGGTGAAAAAACATTCATGGTTAAGTCATTGAATCCTACTCACAGTTGTACAAGAAAATACAAGTCCTCAATTGTCACGTCTAGGTGGATTGCAAACAGGATGGTCCACAAGTTTAGGACACAACCAAACTACCCATTTAAAGCACTTCGTAAGGATGTTAAAGAAAAATGGAACGTGGATGTTAGTACCAGACAGTTATACATGGCTAGGGTGAAGGGTAAAAGACAAATAGAAGGCAAGCTAAGAGAACAATACCATCGGCTTAGGGATTATTGTGAAACGGTGAGAAAAACAAATAGAGGGAGTTGTTTGTTTATAAAGGTTGAGAGGCCAAGTTTAGAGCTGCCACCCACTTTTCAAGACTATATATGCCTTTGACAGCATGCAATGATGGTTTTAAGGTGGCTTGTAGGCCTGTTATAGGAGTTAATGGGTGTTTCTTGAAAGGATATTATAAAGGACAACTTTTGAATGCTGTTGGAAGAGATCCAAATGACAACATTTATCTCATTGCAATGGCAATTGTTGAGGCTGAATGTAAGGATAGTTGGTGTTGGTTTCTAGAGACTTTAGTGGCTGACCTTGGTCCACATGGCACACATGGGTGGACATTTATTTCTGACAGACAAAAGGTAATTTATTTCTTACATAATTATATTTTTAGTTTGAATTGAAAAACATCTACATTAACATTATATTGTTTTATTACATTAACATATTTCCTTGTCTGATTTTGTATGAAGGGGTTTATTCCAAGCTTTAAGGCAGTTGTACCAAATTTTGACCACCGCATATGCATAAGACATTTATATGCCAACTTCAGAAGTGAGGGTCACAAAGGTGTACTGTTGAAAAAGAAGTTATGGAGGGCAGCTGCATCTTACACAATCCATGAATTTCAAAGGAAAATGGAAGAGTTGAAAAGGATGAGTGAACCTGCTCATGATTACTTGGTGAAGGCTGATCCAAATGGATGGGCTAGGGCTTTTTTAGACACCGCCCCAAAGTGTGACTTGCTCATGAACAACATATATGAGTGCTTTAATTCGTATATTATTAAAGTCCGAGACAAGACTATTATTACAACGTTGGATATGATTAGGAAGAAACTTATGAGGTGGTACCAAATGAAGAGAGATGGAATAAGGACATATGTCAAGAACTGGTGCTCTAAGATATTGAAAAAGTTGGACGAATGTGGAAAGGTGGCTGCTGATTGCATTTCTATCTATGCTGGAGAGGGACTATTTGAGGTGGTCTACAGGAATCAACAATTTGTGGTTGATTTGACGCATCGATCTTGTGGGTGTAGGCAGTGGGACATAACTGACATTCCATGCCCACATGCTATGTCCGCTATATTGTTTAATGGCTCAAAACCTGAAGACTATTTGCATTAATACTTCAGTGTAGAGATGTACAAGAGGGCTTATGACCCAATAATTTTTCCAATGCCAAGTCAAGACCGATGGGTGAGGACCAATCAATATGCTATTGAACCACCTGATTACAGAGCTGCCCCAGGCAGGCCTAAGAAGATAAGGAGAAAGGGGCTTAGTGAGCCAAGGAATCCAAATGCAATCAGAAAGGGTGGGGTGGTTATGAGATGTAGGCAGTGTAAAGAGGCTGGACATAACACTAGGACTTGCCTTATGAGGTTAAGACAAGCTGCTACAAGTCAATCGCAGAGAAGTTCATTAACTAGCATTGCAACTGAGATAAGCTTTAATGATGTAAGTAAATTGTTTTAAATGTGACTTTCATACCTCACCTTTAATAGTTTACTATAATCCAATATAATATTGTACCATCTCACTATCTTGCAGATTCCATTCCAACTACCTGCAAGTGGATCACATCCTGCTCAACCAATAATACATACACAAGAGGTATTTGAGAAGTGATATACTTGTTGTATTTATAATGGGTGTTTATCTTGGTGAGTCAATATGAATTTATGTATTTGATGATGTTGATTGTGATTTTTATTATGAATTTGGTTGTTATAGAATCTATTTCAGCAAATGCACCATGCACAAGATACTATCTCAATGGCCAATAAGAGACAACCATCTACTACTAATGATGTATGCGTTAGTAACCTTTGTTGAAGTAATAGAATTCATTTGTTTTTTATTGTGAAAATGACCTTAATACCCAAGCAGGCTGCTGTGAACAAAAAGATGAAGACAACGGCTGATGCACAACAGATGAACTCGAGACTTCAATCTGGAAGAATGGTTGTACCAACCGTGGGGAAGGGAATTCAGCGAATGGAAGTGAAGAAAAAACATCCACCACTTGCATGGCAAAACTAATGGACATTATGAAACTTTTGTTTGGGCTGTGAAAACAAGTTTGATAAACTTTTGTGTGGGCTATTAAACATTTTATCAAACTTTTTTTTTTTTTTAGTTGTAATATATTTGATGATGTGAATGTTAGGCCCCTACTCACGTGACGACAAACTTATGTGAATATTGTAAACTTGCATGTAAACTGTATATGGTTACTACTTATGTGATTAGGTATGGTGGATATTGTGAAAAGTTTGGTTTGATTACTACTTATGTGATTAGGTATGGTGAATATTGTGACCATTTTGGTCTGGATATTGTTTGATTAATATTGTATGTTTATGTGAATTGAACAGTTTAATATGAATGGTTGACTAAAAATATGCATGTGAATTAGCGTTATCAATGATGGTCAATTCCCACATATTTACAAATTGCAAATGATAAACAGGGAACCAAGTTTACTACTCATGATAAACACAAAAACGTTTGCAATAACCTATAGGTTCTTAGTTGGCTTACAACATGATGAATAAGTTTATCTTAACATCTGCTGACTACCACTATATTGAGTGTAACCACTAACATAAAATAGTATAATAATAATTAAAAAGCCTAAGGCAGCTTGATACATCTTTTCCCTAGATTGGGACAACTGTACCCTAGTTTGGTACAACTTTAACTTCAATTGAAATTGGATACATTGATTATCCATCTCAGCATGCATTGTATCTCCTTTGCCATGTAGTCATTTCATTTCAGCACGCATTCTTCGTTCGTAATTGCACATTTTGTTATCAGCCCACTGAAAAAACTTACAATCTGCAGGTTTCTACAAGATTAAAAAATTAAAACAAATCTTATACATTATTAGCCTAAAAAGAAAATAGGCAGTAAGTTGAAATGATTACCTTATAGTTTAGACACCTGTACCACTTTCTACCGAAATTTATTTCTATCCAGGAGGTCCTTACATAGGCAAGAAATCTACAATAACAATGCGGATGTCCACTTGACGAATCGCTATTTGTAGACATTAGTTTTTTGTGCTTACACAAAAGATAGAAGCTTACAAAAGCTTCTTTGAAACCATGTCCCACTGTGTCCAAATTTACACAATCTATTCCCAAAAAAATATATATATAGCCTGACATTCTAAAATAATTTTATTGACAACGAATGAGCCAGTGCATTGAATTGATAATTGAATTAATAATTTTATTAACAACAATGGGATGAATTGATAATTTTGGTTCTCAATGGGATGAAGGGCCTAGTGCATTGATAATTTCCCAACAATCCTTCAACCATTACTAACACATACATGAGCTAAATAGAGAAAGATATAAGCTTACAACAAATTTTATGTTTAACAAAAGATTCTTACAGGGCGGTTGACCGTTTGGGAGAGAGAGAGAAACTGTGTTGGTGTTAGCTGTTTTGTGGTGGCCGGACACTGGATTGTGGTGTCTGGCAATTTCGGAGACAGAGAAACTGTGTTCGGGGTGGTGGCCGGACGCCATATTGTGGTGGCCAACGATTTCGGAGACAGTGAGAAACTATGTTCGGGGTGGGGTCATCGTGGCCGGCGGGTTGTGTCGCAAGTGGGCGTTAATAGTGGATGGTGTGGCCGGAGGTTGTGGTGGTGATGGGAGTAGGTGGGAGAACTTGAGAGAGACAAGGACGGGGGCAAGGCGAGAGATGTGGGATTTGGTGGATTACAACTCTAAACGTGCGTTTCGGTTACTGTTCATTGTATATATATATATTTTAAAAAAAATCAAAACGGCACAGTTTAACCAAGTAAGGGCAAAATGGGGAGAGAAAACCAAAAGAATGCACGTGCAACGCACGTGACCCATTGACCATCATGTTTGATGCCTTTGACTAACGGTAGGGGGTTGTTGGTAATGAAATTGCAGTTCATGGGGGTCTAATATAAAATTGGTAGTTCATGAGGACAAATGGAGTGAGAGCTGTAATTCATGGGAGGTAAAGCTAATTTCCCCGAATATTAAGGATTGATCTAATGGTTGATTTGGACTTTCATGTTATCTTTGTGGGATAATTGTGAAATAAAAATGTTGTTTATAACCTTACTCAAATTTAAATCGATGTCGTGTCAATAGTCATGTAGGATGACACTTTAGAGAAATTGTAGTAAAAATGATAGTAGCTCTATCATTTTTCCATTTATGAAAGTGATTATTTTTTTTGAGAGTTCCTATTATCAGGTCCATCTTGATAACACCACTTTTGCAGCCTTTAATTATTCTTTGACACCTTATTTAAAAACAAAAAAAATACATCAAACTACACCAAGAGTAAAACACATGATTACATCCTCAATATTCACAATTACATCTCAAAACCTATTTTTAATATCTTAAAACCTGTTTTTAATGCCTCAAAACCCGTTTCTAATGTCTCACCCTTTTTAATGCCTTAAAACTCATTTTTGAATTCAAAACTAAAACGTAGAGGTAGAGGATTAACCCTTTAAGAATTTTATCACTCTAAAATCTAGTGTATTTTGGTCCAAGTTATTTTTGTGCATTTTTTTATGTTTTTATTTATGTATCGATTATTGATTAGGAACTGTAAAAGGAGTGTTATTAGGATGGTCCTGATAAAAGGTTTTCTCTATTTTTTTTAATAAATGAAAGTGCCGTGCGTTTGGGACAGAGCACTACCATTTGATCATTTGCTTCTAATTCATCAGTTTTAAAGGTTTTATATATAGATATATATATCTCTTCAGGGTCTAAGACGACAAGCAAGAGTTTTGGTGGGCTTGTTTAATTTGTTTGAGAATGAATAAAAAGGAAGAAAGAGAGAAATCATTTTTGAAAAATGGAGGCATTTTATTAGAGGATCTGATTGCCTCAAGTAATGGAAAATGTAATCCCATTCGCAATATCTCTGCTGAGGAGCTCATCACAGCAACAAACAACTTCCATCCAAGTCACATTATGCAAAAATGTCCATTACTTCCACATGAGGTGATTATAGTTGATGAGGTTGATCTTTTTGATCATGTGACTTTATCTTATGTATAAGGGTGATATAGATGATCGCCCAATCATTGTTTTTTTTTTTTGTTTTATTGACATGTCTACATAAGAGGGTGAGGGAGATTTGAACTAATGATATTTACTTCATTAGGCATAATTAGCCAATTAAATTATCTTTTGGAGTCGTTCGCGCAACCATTGTTAACAATAGAAGTCGCACATGCAGTACTTCACTTGCACTGTAGTCAAGTGTTGTTCTATGTGATTTTCTAGCTGTCTTCTTTTTCCTCCCGACAGTGGACCACACCATCAGAATTACTTGAGTAATACTTACAAAATTCACAGTTTAATTTAGAGCGCTAAGAAAAGAGAGATTGTCACTGCCTGAGAATTTACGTCAAGTGAAAATGTCTCAATTATTTTATGATCTATCAATTATTGGGTATACGAATAATATATTAAAAATTACATTTTTATTCTACAATACTCATCAATCGCATTTGAAATAACGCCAGGCTCGTTACGTTTTCTATTAAAAAGCAAGTGGAGAGGCGTGCCCACTCACTGTGAGTGCCCCTCCTTTCAACATGTATAATCATTGGCATACATATGAATTTGAGAAAAGTTACTCTTTCACTTTAGCATTCTTAAGTGCACAACTTTCAGACGTGAAAGTAGAAATTACTATTAAATTTAAATTTAATAATAATTTTTACTATTACACTAAATAGTGTATTCTTAAAAATATAAGAATGAGAAATTGTTTTGCGTTTATCCTTAATTATAACACCTTAAGATAGGAAATGAACACGTATAGTGTCAACAAATGATGTAATTAATGTTAGAGCATATTTGAGTAACCCTAAAGTTAAAAATTTGATATTATGAAAATTGATTGTAATTGATAAAATCAAATCATATTTTATTTGACAGCTGGGGAGGGGAAGGGTTCTCCCCCCTCCCTTCCCCTTTTTCTTTTTACTTACTTTTTTTTTATTACAGGCTCAAGCGCCACCATGTCAGGTTTACCGTCCACCATTTTTGCTGTGTCTTTTTTTTGGGGTTGATGAGGCTCTTGAATCGGACTGTTCAAAGCTCGAACTACATCTCTCCGTCATACCCACCTCGACACGCGCCCCTCCACTATACGCATCAGCCCCACCCACTTCCAACGACACCTATTGCTTCTGATTCTGGTAACCCCGCGACGGATCATGACTCGCACACGCCTACGAGTGGACTTTTTTTTGCTTTTTGGCTAGAATCATCTGACAGTCTTCTTCTGATGGTGTTTTGTGGGCTTTTGTGCTTTTTTTATTTTTCTCTGTTTTTTTCGTTTTTCTATATTTTGTGGTCCTAGCTTATTGGGTTGAGGACGTATTTCGTTTTCCCCATTAAGGATGTTGTGGGTTAGTAAATTTTGATATCATAGATAGGTCTTGATTGTCATATTGTTATGTATATACCTATGACTTATAAAATTAAAAATAAAAAAATAAAAAATAAAAAATCAACAATAAAAAATCAAAAGAGGCCAAGTTGCCCATCCATTGTCCCATAGTTGGCTTATTTTTGCTTGGTTCTGTAGTATTGTTTAAAACTCGGGTCATTTCAGCCCAAAGTTGGCTCTATTTTTATTGGGCTATATGGTATTGTTTAAAACTCAAGCTCGGCCTTCATGGTATTGTTTAAAACCCAAGCCCACTTTAGCCCACTGCTAGCTCTCATTTTTGGCCCACAGATGCCCTCCTTTGTATTGTTTTTGCTATCTAAAAAAAATCAAACTTAAGGTTTCAAGATCTTGGAATAGGATCCTCTTCAGTCCAAAATGGACGGGAGAATATCCAGTTGATGGCCTGGATTTCTTCTTAGAAATTCTATGGCTACAAATAAGACACATATCCCATTACTTTAAAAAAAATAATAATAAAATATTATTTTATGTTAAGAAAATAAACAATAAAATAATAAAAATAAAAGGGGTGGTTGGCCACCCCATTGGGGGTGGCCGGACCACCCCAGTTTGGGGATGGGGTGGGTCTGGGGTGGCCGAAGCCACCCCAAGGCCCTTGGGGGTGGTCCGGCCACCCCCAATGGCCAAATCTAAAAAAAGAAAAAAAAAAAATTCGTTTTGCTTTGAGGGTGGCTGGACCACCCCCAAAGGCCTCGGGGTGGTTTCGTCCACCCCAACCACCCCATACCGGCCAGTTTGGGTTGGCCGAAGCCACCCCGAGGCCCTTGGGGGTGGTCGGACCACCCCCAAGGGCNATAAAAGGGGTGGTTGGCCACCCCCAATGGCCAAATCTTAAAAAAAAAAAAAAATCGTTTGGCCCTTGGGGGTGGCCGGACCACCCCCAAAGGCCTCGGGGTGGCTTCGGCCAACCCAACCACCCCTTTATTATTTTTATTATTTATTTTCTTAATATAAAATTATATTTTATTATTTTTTTTTAAGTAATGGGATATGTGTCTTATTTGTAGGGAAAATGCTAGGGGTTCTCCCTGTAGGTTCTCCTGGCGTTCTCTTAGACTTACGTAAAACATGATTTAAGAAAAATAAAATTGCAGTGGTCTCCACCACCGGTTTTTTTAGGCATTAGCACCAAATTTGAGGCATTAGCATCAAATTTATGATGATCAAATTCATTTTTTGTGATATCATCCCTAAAGGGTTAACCTTCCACCTATAGGTTTTAGTTTTGAATCCAAAAATATGTTTTAAAGCATTAGAACCTAACTATTAACTCATACAAATTAATCTGTTAATAAAAAAACGGTACTATAATTTTAATTTTTCTTAAATCATGTTCTACGTAAGACTATGAGAACGCCAGGAGAACTTACGGAGAGAACCCCTAACAAACCCCTATTTGTAGCCATAGGATTTCTAAAAAGAAATCCAGACCATCAACTGGATATTCTCCAGTCCATTTTGGACTGGAGAGGATCCTATTCCAAGATCTTGAAACCTTAAGTTTGATGAAGGAAATTAGAGCATATTTGAGTGACCCTAAAGTTAGGGATTTGATATTATGGGAATTGATTGTAATTGATAAAATCAAACCACAATTAAATATACCTAATTTGATTTTAGCTATCATACAATTTTTTATTATCTCCTCATCCTTATAAATAGTTTGTATTGTAAAATAATTCATTCAATGTAGCTCTTTGAGCTTTATCTGTAAACATTGATTATAGACCAAACCACGTAAAATATTTTGTCTTTTGTGTCCATTTTACTTTTTTCACAATTTATTATTTCATTACGAATTTCTTCAATCGACTTGCACTAGCAAACTAAAAATGGCCTGCAGTGGGCTCGGTTTTGAATGACAAGACGAAGCCGTCAACCAAACAATAAAAAAAAAACAACGGTTGGTCGATCGGGCGGTAGTTGAAATAGGAAAGTTATAAGCTTGTCAACGGCACCTCTTTCATTCATAAAGAACCATTTGGGGGTGGCTTCCCCAAGGGGTGGTTCGGCCACCCCCTAGGCAAAACAAGAATTTGATTTTTTTTTTTAGTTTGGCTCCAAGGGGTGGCCGAAGCCACCTCCTAGGGCCACCCCCAACAGGCCCTTGGGGGTGGCCGAAGCCACCCCCATGGCTTTGTTGGGGTGGTCGGCCACCCCTTAGGGGGAAAATGGGGTGGCCGAACCACCCAATCTTTTTTTAAAATTTATTTTACTTTTATTTTTCAATTAAAAACCGTGCTCTTTGGGAATATCTCTGATCAAGACAATTAATGCCCTTGACAATTCCAGACTTTTTTTTTTTTTTCTTAGTAATTCTAGACTTGGATTGATTTATCCCATCTTTGTATCTTTCTGTTATCCTATATCCTATGCCCTATAGGTAAGTTCTCATTTTTCCTAAGTCCACTAGAATATGTAGATAGCCTATATAATGTTATGTATCCGATGAACAATTATTCAATGAAGAATTATTTTTTTTATACTGTTCAATGAGATATTTTTGTTTAAGATGAGATTTCTCTTTTTGAAAGTACTAAACCAGTAAAGACCGACAATTTTTTTTAAGCATTTTGAGCATCTATTAAAGGGTAAAATATAAAATGGACAAATTTTTCATCTAAAAAGAAATTGAAATTTATGTGATTTTTATTGTTTTTTTTTTTTTGATATGGATTTTTATTGTTAATCCTATTACAAATGCACGTGAGAATTACATATTTTAAAAACAGAAATCACATTAATAGAATGAAAAAAATTTTAACCCAATTTTCGTCTAAACTAATTTGGAAGAAAACTTTGTCCATGTCAAAATGCCCTACGGTAATGATTCACTTACTTGAACCATTAGCTCTAATTAGATTAAAATAATTAGATTAAACTATTAGCTTAAACTAATTAGCTCTAACAAAAATGCAAATTGCAAAGGGTCACTTTTACCTTTTTTGGAGTAAGATTCTAGTACAACGACAAGGCGTTTTAAGGAGCCGAAAAGGGTTAAAACGCAAGAGGATTTTGTTTTCAAATACTACCAAGCCAATCCAGCTTGTCAGCGTCTATGCTGTCTGTGTTTCAGAGGATGAGTCCGTTGCAAATGCAAACCCTAGCACCGATACGACCTCGTTTCGCAGAGCTCTTGAACCGCCCGTTTCTCAGGACCTTGAGCCTCCGAGCATTCTCATCGTCTTCCTCTGATTACGCCGACCAGTCTCGCGGTGGCCTCCCTCGCTTCTTCTCTGTAGTTCTCCCTCCTTCCAAGGCACTCTCTCTCTCTCTCTCTCTCTCTCTCATGTATATATGTATATGTATATGTATATGTATGTATGTATGTATGTGGGCCCATACGGTCGTACACAAGCACCGGCGTGACTGACAATGTGTTTGTCCGGTGATAAAAATAGTGAAAGAGAAAAGGGCCCGGAAAACTTAGTCATTTGTGGTTTTCTGTTTGTTTAATCTAAGCGGGAAAGTGGGACATCGAAGAATTCCTCTCTGGGTTTTGTGCAGAGTCATTGTTATTTTTTCATCAACCTGGTGCAGTCAACTACCTGAGTGTGTTAAATTTGATTAGTAACTGGAATTTAATGGATTAGATTGATGATAAAAATTTGTTCTAATGCGTTCAGTTGTTTGTGCTGTGAATTCGTTTTATGTTGTTCATGTTATGATGATTATTGAGATCAGAATGAGAAATGTATTGAAAAAAGATTATAGTTTTTTATTTATCAAAAAAAAAAAAAAAAAAGATTATAGTTTTTTTTTTTTGTTAGTAAGATTATAGTTTGTTTAATAGAAGGGATTGAGATTTGTGTATTTGGAAACGGCTTTTGATCTTAATGGTTGAGTGGGTGGCAATGGCATGGGAAGTCGGGGATATTGGGAAATTTTGACTTTGGGTTTGCTGCTGTTTATTTGATGGGATTCTGTGGAAGGTCTAAATTTGGTCAGTATAGGATTTGTTTTTATTTATTTTTTATCTTTTTCTGGTTCTTGTGATTCTTTGCTGTTTTTTAGTTGATATTAGTCGCTGATGTTGTCGTCGGTCTCATTCTTTTCTTTCTTATTATTTATTGATCTTTTATTTAGAAAGTCTGCTGGAATTTCTTCAAGTTAGTATTGGCATGATATAGGGGGGGGTTTATGTAAGACTGCTTCTTTAGGATCTTTTGAAATATAATGTGGCACTTTCAATGCTGAAACTATAAGAGAAATTTTAACTTAGAGTCACATGATTGAAGAATGAAGACAGTATTCTTATTGTTCTCAATAATAATGCAGGGCAGTATTGTTCGTGTACAAGGTGATGAGTTCTGGCATATGACTAAAGTTCTGAGGTTGAGCATAAATGATAGGTATTCATAACCATCATCACTTTTAAGTATTACCTTACCCTATTTACCTATTAAACTTGCTTTTGAGGAATTGTCTTTATTGCATATCTTTTGGCATATTCTTACATGGGATTTGGAAGTACTAACGATGATCCTGGAAACAGAAAGCAGATTTAACTAATCTAAGTCACAGCACAAACAGCTGCACATATTATGAACAATTTTTCAGAACTCTGTGACGTTAAACAATCAAAGAACGATGTCTTCATTATTTAACCTGTCACTGTTACAGATTTAACCAATCTACATCAATCTGTGAGCCTAATCATGGGTAAAAAGGATGGTGACTTTTCACTCTTAAGTTCTATTTTGATCTTTCTAGAAATGGAGTTTATTATTTGTCACTTACCTAAATTTAATATATATATATATTTTAATACTTCATGTGTACTATGGTTGTGTTCCTCAGCACTTTTGAACGAAATGAATTATTTTTAAAAATATATATATTTCACTTTTTCCGAACTTTTTTCTAGCAGATACTTTAAAATAGTTTGTATTAGATGAACATTTTTATGGTTATCCAAATAATGGCATACAAGGGTAGAGCTTTTTAACGGGAAGGGAGGTCTGATACAAGGTTGCATACAGAGCGCTGACCGTACTGGAATAGATTTCGTGGCATTGGAAGATCCTAAGTTAGTTCCTACTCAGACAACATGTTGGCATGTGTTTGTGGCTTTCGGTAAGTTTTTGTGATTTTCAGTAGAATCAGTTCATAAAATTGGTTGCGTTCTATTAAGGTTTAGGGGTTTGTCATCACATGTTTAAAGCTGCTTCTGTTTAGGCACTCTAAAGGGTGGTCGTGCTGACTGGCTTGTTGAAAAATGCACAGTATGTCCCATTTGCAGTTACAAATGTTCTGTTAGAAACTTGCAATTATTTATTGCTGCTAATTTATCACTTTTTAACTGTGTTAGGAGCTTGGGGCTTCTAGTGTAACCCCCCTGTTGACAGAACGTTCTCCTTCAATTTCAGAGAATAGGGTGGACAGATTGCAACGTGTTGTTTTAGCAGCAACTAAACAATGTAAAGAACTGCTTTTCTAGTTATTTTCTTGATTTAGCTTAATGATTAAATTTGATATATCTTTTCCTGTTAATTTTTCTTTTGGCTAATGAGACTTAAAGTGGTTGAATGGTTCATTATTTGAAGGTTTCCTGAAATTATTTTTGTTCTTTTTATTTATACCTGTTCTTACCTCTGTAATAGGTCAACGGCTGCATGAAATGATTCTGAATCCCCCAATGAAATTTGATGGCCTTCTGCCCCGTGTGAGTTCCTCTTCTCCACCTTGTCCACTTAAAGGTTGGATAGTGATCTTGGCTATCAAACATTAAAAAGAACTCTAAGGTTGTGTCCGATGTATATTATCTTAGCAGCAAACAAATTTAAAATAATCATACGTTATCAAACATTTAGATGGTATTCTTTATTGTTACTTGCAAATGTTTTGTTGAATTTTCTTGCATTGTAGGCCTTGTAGCTCCTTTCATACTGTTATATGTGTGGTTCCCATTAATGTATAAAGGACACTTTTTAATGTAGACATTGTATTTTGTGTCCTACAGATTGCTGAGTCGAAGGTTTCTTTTGTTGCGGTAGCAGAGGCTACTCCTGTTGTTAGTGCATTGACTTCATCAGGAAATGATTCCAGTGGGCTGATTATTGTTGGACCAGAAGGGGGTTAGTATGCATCATAATCACTAATATGGTTTTCTCTTTATTGCATTATCAAGTTTTCTTCCCGTTGTATCAAGTTATTTATTGGTATAAAAGAAACGTTCTTTTAGTTCCGAAGTTTTACATGCTTACATAAGACATTTGTCATCTTACTATGGATTATTCAAGATGTTATTTAAGATTGCTGAGTTATTTTGACTGGTTGCTGCTAAATCATATTCATAACCCTTTCAAGATGAATAGTGTGTTAAAAATTAAACAAATAAAGAAAGCCCTTCTAGATCTATCATTCCAAGTGGTTCATTACAGGACTAGTTTGGACATCGGAGGTATCTACAATCTTGCTGAATTAGTGATTTTATTGATTATGTAGTTCATTAGTTTTTTGGTCTTTAAGATATCATTTCTTATGAATACCATAATCGGTGATTGCCGTTTTGAGAATTGTTTTCTTATATAAGAAGAATGTCACTAAGATTGCACCAAGAAAAGATAAAATAAAAGCTTTTATGGTTGCTCTGTTCTCCTCGTGGTTTATGTACACTTTTTCTTCAAGTATCCAACATTTCAAATCCGTTTTCCCAGTTTTGGACAGATTTTTTGTAAGATTGGGTGTCTTCATATCTATAAGATTCAGATCCAACATTAATGTGTCATAGATGGTTTAACTTAATTTTTTTCTGAATCAGTTTAACTTATTATTTGCTACTATATTTCTGTAACTCTGTCTCTTTACAATGCCATGTATCAATTTAGCTTTTAATTTTTTTTGTAGTTAAATACTTTGTATTGACTATGAAAATCAGATTCCCAATATCCAATAGTTGAAGAAGCATTTGTTCAACCAACTCCTTCAACTGACATCCTGCAAATGATAATAAAGTAAATCAACTAAACATGATTTGAAATCATTATATTTTTGGATTTGGGGGGACTAAAGTTGTTCCAACCTGCTAGGTAGTTACAGCATAATGATTTTTCCCCGGTAAAAGAAAATATTCTATATCTCAAATTTCGTATATTCTGCAGCACCAGCTTTATTTACCTACATAATGATGTTGATTTTTTCTTTTCATTTGAATATGATTAGTTCCTATAGATTTGGGTTCATGCTGATTTTTTAATGCTTCAGACTTCACTGAGAAAGAGGTGAATATGATGATGGAAGCGGGTGCTAAAGCTGTTGGTCTTGGGCCACTTCGCTTACGAGTCGAAACTGCAACAATGGCACTTCTGTCAACTCTAATGTTATGGTCTGACTCTCAGCAAACATCCAGTTCATAGCTCTCTTGCAGGTAGACCTTATATGTTCATCTCACGGATACCCCGAGAATGTTCTATCTTCTACTGCATGGGTTTAATTTATTTTGTGCTCTTTGGGTTTCTTGAGTTTGGTGGGTTTTTGACAATTCCTTCCGTGAGTTTTGTTTGAAACAGAAGTGTATCAAAGAGATCAGAGTATGACTTTCGTAGATAAATTTTTGATTTTTCCTGGGTGAAATTTGATGCATTTTGTTTAATTTTTTTTGTTGGCTGTTTCTGTGATTGTCCAGAGCAGAGAGGTAGATCGAGAGAGACGAGCGGAGAGTGAGATCCTGAGATAGAGGGAGAAGCTTAGAAACAAATTAAAGAGAGTTGTTGCTGGGTATTGCTTCCTCATATTAGTGATTGGGTATTGCTGGGTTTTGCTTCCGTATTTATGGCATCTTCATATATTATATATATATATATTGGTTTCTGGTAAATTTTATTCTGATTTTGCAAGGAAAACATAGGTGTAGTAATTTGTAGTCAACTATTGTATCAGTTCCTCAATCTCTGCAAGATATAGTTCAAAAAAAAAAAAAAAAAAAGTTTTTTTTTTTTTTTTGACATGTCCACACAAAAGGAGGGGGGGATTCGAATTAGTGACCTTCACTTTATTAAGTGTGGTCTCAGTCGATTGTAAAAAAGTTTTTTAATTTTATTAAGAGTGAGTGGTGTCTTCATTTTTTTAATTATCTTTGCCCAAGATTTTGCTGTAACTTGCTTTGAATAATCCAACTCTCCCTGCTTTGTCTCTCTTGTGCAAATTACCATGCTAAAAAAAATTAAAATTAAAAAAAAAAGGGGCTGTCGGCCAGTAGAGATAAAATGAAGCTACCGGGGTTCCTTCGATTCGCAGCTTTTAGAGGCATTATTTCTCAAAGAGAGAAAGCATAAATAATAAATAATACACTACATCAAAGAGAAAGAATAAATAATAAATAATAATAATAGCCGAAAGAAAATGGCAATGTGCATTTTAAGGACACTACATCAACTGCAGGAATTGGAAGGCAGTTTCCTGTTCATTTTTCTTACCCTTTTTTTCCCCTCTCTCTCTCTCTCTCTCTCTCTTTTCCTCTTCTTTTCTCCTGCACTCACGTCTCACGCCCCAATTGCCTCATCAAATATACACTTTGCAAGGAAATTTACCTAAAAAATATTCATTCATCTTTCTCAAGTCTTGTCTCTATGCTTCAAATTACATGAAATATGTTATTTTAAAAATTAAAGCTATAAACAAGCGTTGATTGGTAACAGTATCCCACTCTCAATCCTTGCTTAATTGACTCAATCCGGTGCAGTGGGCGGTCGCCAGAAGATGAAGTTGGGGTGTGGGAGAGAGAGAAGGTGAAGGGAAGCATGAGTGGGCCGGTGGGATGGGTCATGGGTGGGTGAGTGTTTTTTTTTTTTTTTTTTAAATTTTATTAAAAAATACTTAACTGCAGTTTAAGTAACTACAGCCACGTCAGTTGGGAACCAAGATTTGGGAAAAATCTTTGATCCCTCGCATTCCTCTTTGAGTTAATCTACACTCAAATCATTTCAAATTGTCTTTCTTTTTTCTATTTTTATCATTTCCGACACTATTTCCTTTTATTATTTTAATCTTATCTTATTTTATTCTTTTCCTTTCTTTTTCCCCTCAATCAACGTACTCGCCTCCTCCACTTTCACCAACTTTCTACTTCTTTTCCTTTAGCTTTCTTTTCCCCCACCTTCCCCCACGCCACTCACTCTTTCTTCCATTTTATATATTTTCTTCTTCTTCATTCCTTGTCTCCCACTTCCAGCAAACTTCTTCATCTTTTTCTTTTCTTCTTCTTATATTCCTTCTTCAACCTTATCTGCCGACAGCTCCACCTGCCTTTCCTCTTTTCTTCCTATATCTGCAGAACTTAGACCAGAGCATAAAAAATGCTTGCTTTTCTCAATCATGGATGATGTGCAAGATTTGCAAGCTGATCTTCGTCCAAACATCCATTAAAAAACTCTAAACGTTGTATATAGTGGCAGTTGGGACCAAGAGAGCATTTGTGACGGTTGATGGTTACTTGCATATTTGTCTTTTAATTGCATTATTTACAAGTAAAAGTGCTGGCCCACTCCCACTCTCATATTTGTCTTTTAATTGCATAGAGTTTTAGATGTCGAGTAGAAGTGGAAATACATGATGCAACTAGCTCATTAGTTGTATCTTTGTTTAAGGAACATGCTGCAATGCTCAGCAAGAAAATTAATGTTATACAACATAGAGGCTAGGTATAAAAAAAAATTAATATATTAGTATAACAAGACTCAATCTAGGATCTATATTTCCTTGTTGCCATTTTTGAAAGTTTCATTTGTTATAAGTAAGCACTTATGTGTTTCTCAAATATTTGATGCAATTCATGGGAAAGCATAAGAAAGAGAAAAGAACAATTATATCCTGTGTTTTACATTATATTTGGTTCCTAATGTAATGATATAAATAGGAGAGCATTACTAATATAGAAGCCTTGCAAGACTCCTCAACTGGTTCATGAAAGCAAGACTTTCTTCCGAGCAAGAATTCATTATTCGGTTAAAAGCAACATTGATTGATGAGCATAAGAAAGAGAAAAAAACAATTATATCTTGTGTTTTACATTATATTTGGTTCCTAATGTAATGATGTAAATACGAGAGCATTATTAATATAGAAGTCTTGCAAGACTCCTCAAATGGTTCATGAAAGCAAGACTTTCTTCCGTGCAAGAATTCATTATTCGGTTAAAAACAACATTGATTGAGTGGACATAGAGCACCACGCCAAAGATTCAACATTACTAACATTCAAGAACCACCAAAAAAAAGATCAATCAATTTTCACAACCCAAGAATTTCGCAACTTCATCAACACATTCCACCAACAGTATAAGAGTAAAAAATTGGTATAGCATTTCTCTGTTTATAATGCCATTAAGTTAGGAAATGAACAAATGACGTAATTGACTTGTACTAGGAAACTACACCTCTTTGTAGTATTACTATTTATTATTATTAGGGGTTTGCTAAGGGTTCTCCTCGTAATGTTCTCTTGACATTCTCTCAATTTTTAGTAAAACATAATTTAATAAAAAATAAAATTGTTGTACCGTTTTTTTGCCAATAGATTAATTTTTATTAGTTAATATTTAGGTTCTAATGCTTTAAAACTTGTTTTTGAATTCAAAACTAAAACCTAAGGGTGGAAGGTTAACCCTTTAGGGATGGTATCACCCAAAACGGATTTGATCATCATAAATTTAGTGCTAATGTCTCAATTTTTGTGTTAATACCTCAAATTTGAAGCTAATGCCTAAAAAAACTGGTGGTAGAGGCCACTACAATTTTATTTTTTCTTAAATCATGTTTTACGTAAGACTGGGAGAACACCAGGAGAATACTACGGGAAGAACCCCTATCATTTTTCCTTATTATTATTATTATTATTTTTTCTGATGCAGTTTGAACCCTTTATTAAAGTGTGCTCCCTTTAATAAACTGTGTGGGTTCTACACGGTTTTGAATGATAAAGCTCACATATTATGTCCTCGATGGTTGGGAAAATGGCATAGTTTAAAAGAGTAATATTAAAAGTAAGAACTACACCTCATGAAAATTTTATTGTTTATGACGGATAGTTTAATCGGTTAAGAACTATGTCTCATGAAACGAAGATTATTAATTCAAATCCGCATCTCTCATTAATTTCCATCCTTTTGTGCAAATATATCAAAAAAAAAAAAAACAAAAAAAAACTTTTAAAATTACCATTTCAATTTAAATTCAATAGTAATCAATTTTAAATTTAATAATAATTTAAAAGCGACTTAAAAATGACAAGTGGGAGACAAAAGTTTATTTATTTTTTGACATTACCTGCATTTAACCATACTGATACAAAAAGAAGAAGAAGAAGAAAAGCTGATTTCCCTGTGGGTTCCACACGGTTTAGAAGAAGATAATTAGGCGTATAGAGTGGATAAAAGCAACAAAGATAGGAAAACATATCATTTTTGTCATGTTCTCTTCTTCATAGAGTGGAAAGAAAGCTCTCAGATCTTAATCTCTCTAGTCGAAGGACAGGCAAACTCTAGGTGAAAACAAATTCACGAATCCTGTAAGTTGATTTTTTTTTTTTCAAAAAAAAAAAAAAAAATTAGCTCTCTTCTCTCCTTTAGTATTGTTCTATTCCTGAGAATTTGGTAGCTTTTAAATTTATCTTCACCTATTTAAACTACCGCTTTCAATCAATCAAGTATCTCTCTCAAGCGTCAACAAAAGAAAACAATTTTTTCACTGTCATGTTAAATTTTAACTAGCTACCCAACAAGAATAACCTAGCTAGCAATGTTTTGTTAATGTTTTTGGATATATAGTGTGTTTTTTTTTAATAAAAAAAAAGTTCAGAAGTGATATAATTAAGGGAAAATTTGAAAGTGGCATCAAGGCAGATAAATTTTTTCTTTAAGTAACTTGACCAAAAATTGATTAAAAAAATTATAAAGTATCAATAACACAATAACGAAATAAGTAAACAATTCGACAAAATTTAATTATTATTTAGAAGATACAAATCAAATGTCACTTAATTAGAAGTTATTTTATCACTCTTTCTCCTAATTTATTTAGATGTCTTTGAAATTGATGCATGATTTTTTCATTGCTGCTACAGTCTAGACTCGAGCAGGTAACACAAAGTAATAATTCAAATTAGGTAAGTCACAGCTTCGTTGCAAAGCATGGCCATAGGAAGCTTGTTTGCAATCAAGGAGATTTGAATTTTAGACCTGATAAGAATAATAACCATAGTCTCAGACCATCTCCACTTGAAGCAACTCCTTAGGGTTAATTGAGGTTGTTTGACATTCTATAAGGGTTTAGCAAAATAAAACAAAAAAAAAGTAATGTGTCATTTTTAAAATCTTACTTACTTTGGTTTTAGTAGTCAACTAATTAAATCCTACTTATAATCATTTACTATCTATTGAGAATAACATGTTAAAAAATCTTTAACATGAAAATTTCTTTCATTTTACCTTTTTCAAAAAGCTAGAAGAATGAATTTGAAATTGCTTTTTTTAATATTTAAGATAAAAATTTATTATATTAATATTTTAAAAATAAAAAGGCTCCATCTTAATTTTTTGCAAAAGACCTCAATTTTTTTTCTGAGCCGTCTCTAGCGTAACCTCATCTCTCTCTGTCTCACTGTTCTTGTATGTTCACAATCAACCTCATCTCTCTTCTATGAGACGAACAAGACGAAGACGAGAGAGAAGGGAGCTTTTGATGCCAATTAGTAGTTTTCGTTTTTTTTTTCCTGAACAAAGAAATTTGTTAATAAAAAACTAACGTGAAAATCAAAATTTAAATTGTATTGATACGTCATTTTGTAGTAAAAATGGTACGTAGTAGCATTTTTCAAATTCATTTAATTTATGAAAGCGGTGATTTTTTATTAATGAAAGTGTGATGCGTTTGGGAGGGAGCACTCCCGTTTGATCATTTGCTTCTCTCATTCATCATCAGTTTTAAAGTTGGTTTCCTAATATTTTTCCTATATATATATATATATATATATATCTTCAGGGTCTAAGAGGACAAGCAATGGGTTTAGGTGGGCTTTTTTGTATGGGAATGAATAAAAAGGAAGAAAGAGAGAAATCATTTTTGAGAAATGGAGGCATTTTGTTAGAGGATCTTATTGCTTCAAGTAATGGAAAATGTAATCCCATTCGCAATTTCTCTGCTGAGGAGATTATCACAGCAACAAACAACTTCGATTCAATTCACATTATGCAACAGAGTAAGTTACTTCCATATTGGGGATTCGGTACTGTGGATTATGATATGTATAAGGGTTATTTGGATGATCGCCCAATCATTGTTAAGAAGTTCAGGAGCTTGTTGTCGGAGGAGGATAAAGCTCGGTCCCTTGCTATACGTGACATGGTCATTGCAACCCAGATGAGCAACCA
The DNA here is from genome assembly GCA_006937295.1 of Carpinus fangiana. NCBI lineage: Eukaryota > Viridiplantae > Streptophyta > Magnoliopsida > Fagales > Betulaceae > Carpinus > Carpinus fangiana. Next base: position 3,362,529 of record CM017322.1, read on the forward strand.
TAAGAACGTTTTAAAGCTCTTAGGCAGCTGTTTAGAGTTTCCTATACCGGCTCTAGTGCATGAATACGCTGCAAATGGAGCTCTCAATGATGAAGGACGTTTTGGAGCTCATAAAGAATTCCTACCTTGGAAGATTAGGTTGCGTATTGCTAAGCGGCTCGCAAATGCACTTACATATCTCGACACTGCTCTTCTCAGGCCAGTCATCCGAAGGAATATAAGACCCTCCTCCATTTTCTTGGACCAAGACTTTGTTCCTAAACTCTGCGACTTCTCAATGTCCATAACAATCCCTTCCGACCAATCTCATGCAAGAGATGATATGAACATTATGTCTGAGCACTGTGATCCTGAATATTTAAAGTCTGGTTCTCTTACTGAGAAAAGTGACGTCTATAATTTTGGCGTGCTTTTAATTGTTTTCTTAACAGGGAAAAGTACTTAATTTAACCTTTTTTGGAATTAAGGACCATGTGGGAGAAAATATTGTAAACGAGCAAGTGACTGAATTTGTGGATCCCAATATTTTGAGTGAGAAGGAGGAGACGGACAGCCGCAACAAGTGAAAGCTTTTTTTGCCCTTGGGTTGGCATGCGTCCGGAAGAAAGGTGAAGAAAGGCCTGATATGATTGACGTGGCAAAAGAGCTCATGAGGATTGAAACCTTTCCTTGATGCAGAATATGACATATTATCTCCAGAGCCATTTAATGTCTTTATTTTTACTGTCTTTTATTTTTCAATTAAAATCGTGCTCTTTGGGAGAATATCTCTGATCAAGACAATTAATGCCCTTGTTGATTCCAGACCTTTTTTTTTTTTTTTTTTTTTAATTCTTAATAATTCTAGACTTGTATTGATTTATCCCATCTTTGTGTTATCCCATCGCCTATGCCCTATAGGTAAGTTCTCATTTATCCTAAGTCCACTAGAATAAGTAGATAGCCTGTATAATGTTATGTATCCGATGAACAATTATTCAATGAAGAATTATATTTTTTATGTTGTTCAATGTGACATTTTTGTTTAAGATGAGAGTTCTCTTTTTGAAGTATTAAACGTGGGAAATATATGTTCTAAAAACAGATATCACATTAATAGATTGAAATTTTTTTCAACCCAATTTTCCTTAAAACTAATTGAGAAGAAAACTTTGTCAATATCAAAACGCCCGACCGTAATGTGATTCACTTATGTGAACCAAATTTAAGATTAAACTAATTAGCTCTAACAAAAATGGCTTGCAATGAAAAAGGGTCGCTTTCACCTTTTTCGAGTAAGATTCTAGAACAACGACAAGGCGTTTTAACTTTAAGGTGTTGAAAAGGTTAAAACACAATGGGTTTCACAAAGTTTTCAAATACTATCAAGCCAATACAGCTTGTCAGGTTCTAAATGTAGTCTGTGTTCCAGAGGATGAGTTCGTTGCAAATGCAAACCCTAGCACTGATACGACCTCGTTTGGCAGAGCTCTTGAACCGCCCGTTTCTCAGGACCTTGAGCCTCCAAGCATTCTCATTGTCTTCCTCTGATTTCGCCGACCAATCTCGCGGTGGCCTCCCTCGCTTCTTCTCTGAAGCTCTCCCTCCTTCCAAGGCACTCTCTCTCTCTCTCTCTCTCTCTCTCTTTCATGTATATATGTATATGTATGTATGTATGTATGTGGGCACATACGGTCGTACATAAGCACCGGCGTGACTGACAATGTGTTTGTCTGGTGATAAAAATAGTGAAAGAGAAAAGGGCCTGGAAAACTTAAGTCATTTGTGGTTTTCTGTTTGTTTAATCTAAGTGGGAAAGTAGGACATCAAAGAATTCCTCTCTGGGTTTTGTGCAGAGTCATTGTTATTTTTTCATCAACTTGGTGCCGTCAACTACCTGAGTGTGTTAAATTTGATTAGTATATGGAATTTAATGGATTAGATTGATGATAAAAATTTGTTCTTAATGTGTGCAGTTGTTTGTGCTGTGAATTCGTTTTATGTTGTTCATGTTATGGTGATTATTGAGATCAAAATTGAAATGTATTGAAAAAAGACTACATTTTTTTTTTTTTTAGTAAGATTGTAGTTTGTTTAATAGAAGGGATTGAGATTTGTGTATTTGAAAACGGCTTTTGATCTTAATGTTTGAGTGGGTGGCAATGGCATGGGAAATTTTGACTTTGGGTTTGCTGCTGTTTATTTGATGGGATTCTGTGGAAGGTCTAAATTTGGTCAATATAGGATTTTCTTCTCTCTTTTTTTTGGCAAAGATTTCTTCATTTATTTTTAAAAAGTCATCATTTCTTCGCATTAATAAACAACTTTTTTCTTAATCTATTTTTTCAAAACTCATTTTTTACTTTATATCACGTCAATCAATTAATTCCTCTTTCTCCTCTCATATAACTCTTTTGCCACACTAATTATAACCCTTTCTCCTCTCATACAACTCTTTTGCCACACTAATTATAACCCGGACCAAATTTTCCCCACTTGGATGCATCATGCATGATTTTAAGCTAGAGGGCAGGTGAGAATAAATCTACCAAAGATAGAGGGTAAGTTGGTGCAATTTGATATTTGTGGAAAAAGGGCGGGGTTGCGAAAGTATTTGGTAGAGTGTGATGGGCCAAATTTGCAAGCATGCCAGTAAGTAAGCCGAAAGTCAAGTGATGCATCGGTAGTTGGACTTGGTGAGTCCTGAGATCATAAATAACCAATAGTCCAATACCAACTCCACAGCAGACACACCGCCTCGTATAAAGTATTATTATTCATGCATATAAAATGATTTCCCATCTTTTTCATGGTGATGTAAACTATGCTAGTGCAAGAGAGGGTCGACGGGAAAAATAGGCACGGGTTTGCGTAGGGGTTTAAAAAAAACCCAGTAAATGGGGACCATAATTGAAAAACTGGTAAGCCAGTTGAATAATTGGGTACCAACGAAAACCGACCGGCTATTGTATAACTGGTTAACCGAGTACTCAGTTCCAATTCTCATTTTTTTAAATAAAAAATCAAATACCCCGATTTCGGTTAAAAGTAAGAACTATGCCTCATAAAAATTATTGTTTCTAAGAACTATGTCTCATAAAACGAAGGTCATTAATTCGAATCCGCATATCTCATTTTTATCCTTTTGTGTGAATGAATAAAAAATTAAAATTAAAATTAAAATTACCATTTAATTAAAATTCAATAATAATCAATTTTAAATTTAATAATAATTTTAAAAGTCACTTAAAAATGACAAGGAGACAAAAGTTTTTATTTATTTATTTATTTATTTTTTTAACATTACGTACCCGCATTTAACCATACAGATAAAAAAGAAGAAGAAAAGCTGATTTCCCTGTGGGTTCCACACGGTTTAGAAGAAGATAATTAGGCTTATAGAGTGGATAAAAGCAACAAAGATAGGAAAACATATCATTTTTGTCATGTTCTCTTCTTCATAGAGTGAAAAGAAAGCTCTCAGATCTTAATTTCTCTAGTCGAAGGACAGGCAAACTCTAGGTGAAAACAAATTCACGAATCCTGTAAGTTGATTTTTTTTTTTTTTTTTTTTTTTTTTTTTAAATTAGTTCTTCTCTCCTTTAGTATATATTGTTCTATTTCTGAGAATTTGGAAGCTTTTAAATTTATCTTCACCTATTTAAATTTTAAACTACCACTTTCAATCAATCAAGTACCTCTCTCGAGCGTCAACCGATAACAAAACAATTTTTTCACTGTCATGTTAAATTTTAACTAGCTACCCAACAAGAATAACCTAGCTAGCAATGTTTTGTTAATGTTTTTGGATATATAGTGTTTTTTGTTATTTTTTATTTTTTGATAAAAAAAAAAATGTTCAGAATTGATATAATTAAGGGAAAATTTGAAAGTGACATCAAGGCAAATAAAATTTTTCTTCAGGTAACTTGAATAAAAATTGATTAAAAAAATTATAAAGTATCAATAACACAATAACAAAATAAATAAACAATTCAACAAAATTTTTAATTATTATTTAGAAGATACAAATCAAATGTCACTTAGAAGTTTTTATCACGCTTAGTCCTAATTTATTTAGATATCTTTGAAATTGATGCATGATTTTTTCATTGCTATTATAGTACTCTAGACTTGAGCAGGTAACACAAAGTAATAATTTGAATCAGGTAAGTCATAGCTTCGTTGCGAAGCATGGCCATAGGAAGCTTGTTTGCAATTAAGGAGATTTGAACTTTAGACCTGATAAAAATAATAACCATAGTCGCAGACCATCTCGATCCACTTGAAGCAACTCCTTAGGGTTGAGGCCGTTTGACATTCTATAGGGGTTTAGCAAAAAAAAAATTATGTATCATGTTTAAAATCTTACTTACGTTGGTTTTAGTAGTCAACTAATTAAATCCTACTTATAATCATTTACCATCTATTGAGAATAATATGTTAACAAATCTTTAACATGAAAATTTCTTTCATTTTACCTTTTTCAAAAAGCTAGAAGAATGAATTTGAAATTAATTTTTTTAATATTTAAGATAAAAAAAAATTTATTATATTAATATTTTAAAAATAAAAAGGCTCCATCTTAATTTTTTGCAAAAGACCTCAATTTTTTCTGAGCCGTCTCTAGCGTAACCGCATCTCTCTCAGTCTCACTGTTCTTGTATGTTCACAATCAACCTCATCTCTCTTCTATGAGACGAACAAGACGAAGACGAGAGAGAAGGGAGCTTTTGATGCCAATTAGTAGTTTTCGTTTTTTTTTTTCCTGAACAAAGAAATTTGTTAATAAAAAACTAGCGTGAAAATCAAAATTTAAATTGTATTAATTGATACGTCATTTCGTAGAAAAATGGTACGAAGTAGCATTTTTCAAATTCATTTAATTTATGAAAGCGGTGATTTTTTATTAATGAAAGTGTGATGCGTTTGGGAGAGAGCACTCCCGTTTGATCATTTGCTTCTCTCATTCATCATCAGTTTTAAAGTTGGTTTCCTAATATTTTTCCTATATATCTTCAGGGTCTAAGAGGACAAGCAATGGGTTTAGGTGGGCTTTTTTGTTCGGGAATGAATAAAAAGGAAGAAAGAGAGAAATCATTTTTGAGAAATGGAGGCATTTTGTTAGAGGATCTGATTGCTTCAAGTAATGGAAAATGTAATCCCATTCGCAATTTCTCTGCTGAAGAGATTATCACAGCAACAAACAACTTCGATTCAACTCACATTATGCAAAAGAGTGACTTTCTTCCACATTTTGGTCTCGGTCTTGTAGATTATGTTATGTATAAGGGTTATTTGGATGATCGCCCAATCATTGTTAAGAAGTTCAGGAGCTTGTTGTCGGCGGAGGATAAAGCTCGGTCCCATGCTATACGTGACATGGTCATTGCAACCCAGATGAGCAACCATAAGAACGTTTTAAAGCTCTTAGGCAGCTGTTTAGAGTTTCCTATACCGGCTCTAGTGCATGAATACGCAGCAAATGGAGCTCTCAATGATGAAGGACGTTTTGGAGCTCATAAAGAATTCCTACCATGGAAGATTAGGTTGCGTATTGCTAAGAAGCTTGCAAATGCACTTACATATCTCCACACTGCTCTTCTCAGGCCAGTCGTCCAAAGGAATATAAGACCCTCCTCCATTTTCTTGGACCAAGACTTTGTTCCTAAACTCTGTGACTTCTCAATTTCCATAACAATCCCTCCTGACCAATCTCATGCAAGAGATGATATGAACATCATCTCTATCTCCGAGTACTGTGATCCGGAATATTTAAAGTTTGGTTATGTTACTGAGAAAAGTGACGTCTATAATTTTGGCGTGCTTTTACTTGTTTTCTTAACAGGGAAAAGTGCTTCAACTTTTTTTGGAATGAATGACCATGTGGGAGAAAATATTCTGAACGAGCAAGTGACTGAATTTGTGGATCCCAATATTTTGAGTGAGAAAGGAGGAGACAGACAGGCGCAACAAGTGAAAGCCTTTTTTGCACTTGGGTTGGCATGCGTCCGGAAGAAAGGTGAAGAAAGGCCTGATATGATTGATGTGGCAAAAGAGCTCATGAGGATTGAAACCGGCCTTTCCTTGATGCAGAATATGACATATTATCTATAGAGCCATTTAGTGTCTTTATTTTTACTGTCTTTTATTTTTCAATTAAAAATCGTGCTCTTTGAAAATATCCCTGATCATGACAATTAATGCCCTTGGTAATTCCAGACTTTCTTCTTTCTTTCTTTCTTTATATTCTTAGTAATTCTAGACTTGTATTGATTTATCCCATCTTTGTGTTATCCTATAGCCTATGCCCTATAGGTAAGTTCTCATTTATCCCAAGTCCACTAGAATAAGTAGATAGCCTATATAATGCTATGTATCCGATGAACAATTATTCAATGAAGAATTATATTTTTTATATTGTTCAATGAGACATTTTTGTTTAAGATGAGATTTCTCTTTTTGAAGTATGAAACAAGTAAAGACTAAGAATAAATTGAATTTTTTTTCAACCTATGCACGTGAGAATTATATATTCTAAAAACAAATATCACATTAATAGATTGAAATTTTTTTAAACCCAATTTTCCTTAAAACTAATTGAGAAGAAAACTTTGTCCGTATCAAAATGCTCGGCGTTAATATGATTCACTTACGTGAACTAAATTTTTAAGATTAAACTAATTAGCTCTAACAAAAATGGCTTGCAATGAAAAGGGGTCGCTTTCACCTTTTCGAGTAAGATCCTAGAACAACGACAAGGCGTTTTAACTTTAAGGTGTTGAAAAGGTTAAAACGCAAGGGGTTTCACAGAGATTTCAAATACTATCAAGCCAATACAGCTTGTCAGCTTCTAAATGCAGTCTGTGTTCCAGTGGATGAGTCCGTTGCAAATGCAAACCCTAGCACCGATACGACCTCGTTTGGCAGAGCTCTTGAACCGCCCGTTTCTCAGGACCTTGAACCTCCGAGCATTCTCATCGTCTTCCTCTGATTACGCCGACCAGTCTCGCGGTGGCCTCCCTCGCTTCTTCTCCGAAGCTCTCCCTCCTTCCAAGGCACTCTCTCTCTCTCTCTCTCTCATGTATATATGTATATGTATGTATGTATGTGGGCACATACGGTCGCACACAAGCACCGGCGTGACTGACAATGTGTTTGTCTGGTGATAAAAATTGTGAACGAGAAAAGGGCCCGGAAAACATAGTCATTTGTGGTTTTCTGTTTGTTTAATCTAAGCGAGAAAGTAGGACATCGAAGAATTCCTCTCTGGGTTTTGTGCAGAGTCATTGTTATTTTTCATCAACCTGGTGCAGTCAACTACCTGAGTGTGTTAAATTTGATTAGTATATGGAATTTAATGGATTAGATTGATGATAAAAATTTGTTCTTAATGTGTGCAGCTGTTTGTGCTGTGAATTCGTTTTATGTTGTTCATGCTATGGTGATTATTGAGATCAGAATGAGAAATGTATTGAAAAAAGATTATAGTTTGTTTAATAGAAGGGATTGAGCCAAGAGATTTGGGTATTTGTAAACGGCTTTGATCTTAATGGTTGAGAAGTGGGTGACACGGGAAGTCGGGATCCATAGTGGGAGATTTTGATTTTGGGTTTGCTGCTGTTTATTTGATGGGATTCTTTGGAAGGTCTAAATTTGGTCAATATAGGGATTTTTTTTTCCCCCGGGTCCTTGTGGTTCTTGGCTGTTTAAGTTGATATTAGTCACTGATGTTGTTTTCGGTCTCATTTTTATCATTATTATTTATTGATCTTTTATTTGGAAAGTCTGCTGGAATTTCTTCAACTTAGTTTTGGCATGATATTGGGGGTTTTATGTAAGACTGCTTCTTTAGGCTCTTTTGAAATATAATGTGGCTCTTTCAATGCCGAAACCATAAGAGAAATTTTAAATTACAGTCATATGATTGAAGAATGAAGACAGACAGTGTTCTTATTGTTTTCAATAATAATGCAGGGCAGTATTGTTCGTTTACAAGGTGATGAGTTCTGGCATATGACTAAAGTTTTGAGGTTGAGCACAAATGATAGGTATTCATAACCATCATCACTTTTAAGTTTTACCTTACCCTATTTACCTATTAAACTTGCTTTTGAGGAATCGTCTTTATTGCATAACTTTTGTTATATTCTTATATGGGATTTGGAAGTACTAACGATGATTCTGAAAACAGAAAGCAGATTTAACCAATCTAAGTCTCGGCACAAACAGCTGCACATATTATGAACAATTTTCCAGAACTCTGTGATGTTAACCAATCAAAGAACGATGTCTTCATTATTTAACCTATCATTGTTACAGATTTAACAATCTACATCAATCTGTGAGCCTAATCATGAGAATGACTTCATGAGGAGCTTAGTTGGCAAATTATCTGGACTTAGATAGAGTGATAGTGGAGTTTTTATTCCTAATGTTTATGTTTGATTTCAATAAATATTCTGTTTCACGCAATCCTTTGCCAGTAATATTATTTCCCCTTTCAAGGACTCTTTTTTTTTTTCTTTCCTTTTTTTTTTTAAGTTGTGCAATATAAAAGACTTCCAATGTTCCTTTCTTTTCTTCTTCTTCTTCTTCTTCTTCTTCTTCTTCTTCTTCTTCTTCTTCTTTTCTTTTTCTTTTCTTTTTCTTTCTTTTTTTTTTTTCTTTTTTTTTCCCCCTTTTTATAGTTTAATTCTTTTAGAATGCATCAAGCTCTGCAAGAGTATAATTAAGGAAATAATTTTATGGAGGCTTCTAGTTTTCTAAGCATGAGAAGATTTTGAACCAAGCTGTGATACATAATGAGGGGTTTTGGAAGAGGAAAAAACTCTCTTTGTCCTTTTTCTGTGCATGTGAGAGTGTGTGTGTGTGTGTGGGGTTCCAAATTCACTTAGCATGATGTTTCTTGTATGGGACCTAGAGTAACCCTATCAAGTAAACCAAGGCCTTCCCTGGGAGGGACCCTATGTACTTGCTTTGTAATTTGCATATTTTCATTCTGGAACTTTGAATTTTAGGCCTAAGTATCTTTTCTTTGTAAAACAGATTATTGTTTAGCTTATGCTCTACAAGAGTCTCAAGTTTTTGGAAAATTGTTGGAACAGAGATTTGCTATTATATTTAAAAAAGAATAATATAATGTATAGTCCTTTTAGCCTTTATGATGTTGAGAAACTGCAATCAAGGTTTAAAATTTTTCACTCTTAAGTTCTATTTTGGTCTTTCTAGAAATGGAATTTATTTTTTGACACTTCTTGTGTACTACGGTTGTGCCCCCTCTGCACTTTTTAATGAAATGAATTATTTATCAAAAAAAATATATTTCACTTTTTCAGAACTTTTTTTCTAGCAGATACTATAAAATAGTTTGTATTAGATGAACATATTTATGGTTGTCCAAATAATGACATGCAAGGGTAGAGCTTTTTAACGGGAAGGGAGGTCTGATACAAGGTTGCCTACAGAGCGTTGACCGTACTGGAATAGATTTTGTGGCATTAGAAGATCCTAAGTTAGTTCCTCCTCAGACAACATGTTGGCATGTGTTTGCAGCTTTTGGTAAGTTTTGTGATTTTCAGTAGAATAAGTTCATAAAATTGGTTGCATTGTTTTAAGGTTTAGGGTTTGTCATCACATGTTTAAAGCTGCTTCTGTTTAGGCACTCTAAAGGGTGGTCGCGCTGACTGGCTTGTTGAAAAATGCACAGTATGTCCCATTGCAGTTACAAATGTTCTCCTGGTAGACACTTGCATTTCTTTATTGCTGCTAATTTATCACTTTTTAACCGTGTTAGGAGCTTGGGGCTTGTAGTGTAACCCCCCTCTTGACAGAACGTTCTCCTTCAATTTCTGAGAATAGGAGGGACAGATTACAACGTGTTGTTTTAGCAGCAACTAAACAATGTAAATAACTGTTTTTCTAGTTATTTTCTTGATTTAGCTTAATGATTAAATTTGATATGTCTTTTCCTGTTAATTTTGCTTTTGGCTAATGAGACTTACGGCCTGTTTGGGATTGTGTTTGGGAGGCCTAAAAGTGTTTTTAATACTCAAAAAACTCATTTGAAGAAAAAAGTAGTCGTTTAATAAAAAAATAAAAGCGCTTTTAAGGGTTCAAAAAGCCTAGAAATGACCAAAAAACACTTTTAGCAAAAACTTAAAAATGAAGCGTTTGCCCAAAAGCTCTTTTTTACTTAAAAGCTTTATTTCTCAAAATCAATCACAAACATGCTCTTAAAGTAGTTGAATGGTTCATTATTGAAAGGTTTCCTGAAATTATTTTTGTTCTTTTTATTTATACCCTCTCTTACCTCTGTAATAGGTCAACGGCTGCATGAAATGATTCTGAATCCACCAATGAAAATTGATGGCCTTCTGCCCTGTGTGAGTTACTCTTTCTACCTTTTCCACTTAAAGGCTGGATAGCGATCTTGGCTATCAAACATCAAAAAGAACTCTTAAGGTTGTGCCCGATGTATAACTTATCTTAGCAGCGAACAAATTTAAAATAATCATATGTTATCAAACATTTAGATAGTATTCTTTATTGTTGCAAATGCTTTGTTGAATATTCTAGCATTGTAGGCCGGCCTTGTAGCTTCTTCATACGGTTAGTCAGTTGATATGTGTAGTTCCCATTAATGTATAAAGGACACCTTTTAAGATGTTTGAACTCTTTTTTTCCTCTTTGTTTTAATGTAGACATTGTATTTTGTGTCCTACAGATTGCTGAGTCAAAGGTTTCTTTTGTTGCGGTAGCAGAGGCTATTCCTGTTGTTAGTGCATTGACTTCATCAGGAAATGATTCCAGTGGGCTGATTATAGTTGGACCAGAAGGGGGTTAGTATGCATCATAATCAATGATATGGTTCTCTTTATTGCCTTATCAAGTTTTCTTCCAGTTGTATCAAGTTATTTCTTGGCATAAACGGAACGTTCTTTTAGTTCTGACTTTTTACATGCTTACATAAGACATTTGTCATCTTATTATGGATTATTCAAGATTTATTTAAGATTGCTGAGTTATTTCAACTGGTTGCTGCTAACTTATCTTCATAACCCTTTCAAGATGAATAGTGTGTTAAAAAATTACACAAATAAAGAAAAACCCTTCTAGATCTTTCATTCCAAGTGGTTCATTACAGGACTAGTTTGGACATCGGCAGTGTCTACAATCTTGCCGAATTAGTGATTATGTAGTTCATTATTTTTTTTTGGTCTTTAAGATATATGATGAATTAAAGGATATATGCATTGTTTGATAATTGATTGTTCCAGTTCTGACAAATCAGATTCCCAATATCCAATAGTTAAAGAAGCATTTGTTCAACCAACTCCTTCAACTGACATCCTGCGAATGATAATAAAGTAAATCAACTAAACATGATTTGAAATGTTATATTTTTGGATTTGGGGGGCTAAAGTTGTTCCAACCTGCTAGGTAGTTACAGTATAATGATTTTTTTCCAGTAAAAGAAAATATTCTGTATCTCAAATTTTGCGTATATGCTGCAGCACCAGCTTTATGTACCTATATAATGATGTTGATTTTTTCTTTTCATTTGAATATGATTAGTTCCTATAGATGTGGGTTCATGTTGATTTTTTAATGCTTCAGACTTCACCGAGAAAGAGGTGAATATGATGATGGAAGCGGGTGCTAGAGCTGTTGGTCTTGGGCCACTTCGCTTACGAGTCGAAACTGCAACAATGGCACTTCTGTCAACTCTAATGTTATGGTCTGACTCTCAGCAAACATCCAGTTCATAGCTCTCTTGCAGGTAGACCTTATATGTTCATCTCTCGGATACCCCGAGAATATTCTATCTCATACCGTGCTACATGTCTATATGATTGCTGATGCATCCTTGGGATAAGGCTCAAATGATGTTTTCCTACTGCATTGGGCAATATAAATGGATGCATATAACTAGGACAGTAAAGCACGAGCGACTGGAAGAGAGAAGGAAGCTGGGGTAATTTGAAATAAATTGATTTAACATTTACTTCTGGTTTAATGGTAAGCGAATGTTGCTTCTCTCCTTTGTGCTTCATTGTCTATCTTGTTTATTCCCTTGGACAAGATTACTGCTTGTAGGCAGGATGAGGAGTTGCAGTGAAAAACTCAAAAAGTTATTTCTGGAAATGACTTGGATATTATCTGTCACTGGTTTAAAGTTTTTCTTGATAAGATATTCACATATATTGTAAAAATTTGGCATCTTTAGAGTACACGTTGAAGTTCTGGTCAACAGCGTGATCATGTCTCTCCCCTAATTTGAAAGTAAAAGAAAAATATATATATTTAAAAAGGAGAATGAGCATAACCTTCCATTTGAGTTGGTAATAGCTTGGAAAGAATTTGGTCAAACCTTTTATGAAAGAGTTACGTAACAAAAATAAATAGCTTTTGTTTTTTCTCCGGTGAATGAGATAGAAATCTAGTTAAAATATATCACGTCAGTCGGTGTGAAAAGTGGCATTACTCTTTTGGAAGCTACACAATTTCCATGGTTGTGTTACATTAATTTGCCAATATAGGGTATATCATTCTCAATAATAGGGCTTCAGTCTTGACAACATATTCTACACATGATTTTTTTTTAACATTAGTCTCAATAATAGCTTGGTCTTAAATTTAAGTTTTATCAATAATAGGGTATAACATAAGCACCCTCAGGCCTCAACAAGGATTTACTAAATAAAAAAATAAAAAAGTAGAACAATGAAAAAACCCAATTTCCTATATAAATATATAAGACTCGCCTTGATTTGAACTCTCCAGTATTATTGTTTATCAGAAGTCTATTCAAAGCTTTACTCTATAAGTTTGAATCTTTATAAAAGAATTTATATGCCTGGAAGATTATCTTGGCTGTAAATTTGTTGACCAGCCATTCAATTTGAATGAGATTTCCATCCCTGAAATTTGGACACAAAACCTGTAGTGTCAAGTTATACCAAAAAAAAAAAAAGGAGTTTGATTTATAATAATCAGTTTCTTGGTCATGGACGAAACTTCAGGGATTTTGGTAAGAGTTGGAATAAATAAAGTCAGTCCCATTAAACATATAAAAATCAAATTATTAATAAATTCAATCGACTTTGAACTTTCAACTTTAGACTATTTTTGTGGCACAGAAATTCTGGTGTTAGCTGGTGCTGCATACGTGGCATGTTGTTGAAAATTGTTGATTAAATTCTGTCTTATTTGCACTCTTTTCAGATCTGTTTACTAAAGATTATCAGTCAGCATACTCAACTTAGAGTATCTTTAAGCAACAACAGTTTCAAATTTTCAAATATAAATTGATTTACGAGAGATTATCAGTCAGCATACTCAACCTAGAGTATCTTTAAGCAACAATGATTTACGGGAGGTGCCGGGCTTTGTTTGGGAAAGATTTTTCTCATTTCTTCTAACCAAAAAAAAAAAAGTCAAAATACTTTTTATTACATTACCAAACAACATTTTCTATTTTTCTCTCACAAAAAATTTAAATTTTTTTTCATCTTTATATCACATCAATTAATTCATTTTTCTTTTCTCGTCTTGAAACTTTTACCAAACGAACCCAACACGTCATCTTTCTTAGCAGAGTGTTGGCATCACAAAAAAACTATTGTCCTCTACTTATTTAATTAATTAATCTTCTTCCTCAATTTTCATATGGGTGAGTGTTTTTTATTGGTTGCTTTCTTAGTATAGTTAATTTCTCTCTCTCTCATGTCAATTGGACTATGACTTTTTGAGGCAAAAAGAAAAGGAGCTCAACCGGTGGAGGTCGTTTCCTTGTCTTTGAATCTGAACAATTATACGTTACTCATTTAATATATATATATAGGCTCTGTTTGTGGGGGAACGGGGTCTGGGGAACCGCACTGTAGCTACAGTGTTTTTTATTGTAGCTACAGCTGACTGTCAGAGTAATTACTCGTATTTCCAAAAAAATTGATCTCTCCCTCATCTGCTGCACAGCCTATCCTTTAGGCTTTTTTTCCTACCCCCATCACCTTTACGACAAATTGACAAAACCAAAAAAAAAAAAAAAGCTCTGGATAAAGAACAATACTTGAGAATTGAGAGTAAAAGAGGGACAATTGAGGCGAGGCTAATTATTATTATTTTTTTTTTAAACCTTTCACTCACTATAATTTATAACAATTAAATTTTTTCAGACGATCAAAGTTTTTTTTAAGCGTTTAATTATATATGTTAAATCTACCGTTTTCAGAAAATTGATTTGTCTTTTATTTTATTTTATTCTTATTTTTTCAAGTTTGTTAAGTCTTTCACTCATTATAACATATAACAATTAAATATTTTCACAAAAAAAAAAAAAAAAAACTTATAACAATTTAAACTTCTCAAAAAAAAAAATCAATTTTAACAATTAAAGTCTATTTTAACGTTTAGTTAAATATGTTAAATGCACTGTGTTAAGGAAACTGAATTGTCCATTTTAACAATTAAAGTTTAAAAAAAGCCTAAAGGATAGGCTGTGCAGCAGGTGAGGGAGAGATCAGTTTTTTTGGAAATACGAGTAATTATCCTGACAGTCAGCTGTAGCTACAGTAAAAAACACTGTAGCTACAGTGCCGTTCCCCAGACCCCGTTCCCCCCGCAAACAGAGCCATATATATATAATATCGGATCCCTTAATTCTTCTCATTCAAGTACGGTCGAACGGCTAGTTTTTGGGATCAAAAATATCCGTTGCCCAATAAAATTGATTAAAACATCTTTTTAAGTTATAACTTTTTTTTCCTTTTTTTTTTATTTTTTTTTTTGGAATAATCTGGTTAAGTTTTAAAAAAAAAAACATAAATCTGCGCCGACCAAAAAAAAAACTGTTTTTTAAAATCCATATGATCCATATGGGATGATATGACTGCTTGGCGGTCGGCTGCTGAATACTGATGATAATAAATAAAACTTAACTGTTGTGTCAGGGTCATATATCGATTTTATTTCTTTTTCTTGATTTTTCTTATAGAGAATAATTTCAATATGGTCAGTGCAAAAAAATGTGGGGTTTTTAGCCCACCGAGACAAGCTGACACATAGATAAAGGAAAAAAAATGCACCAAAAAAAAATACATCCTACAGCAGAAGAAATAAAAGAGGATGAAGAGAAATAAGGAGAACGTGGGTTTGCGAGAGACCCATGGCACAGAGAAAGAAGAACCTCATGGTGCAAAGCCAAACCCACGGCCGGCCTTGATCTGGCTGGCCACTGAGACCCACGGCTAGGTCTCACCGGTCGTGGGTTTGGTTTTTTTTTTTTTTTGGTTTTTCCGGAGAGGTGGGTTTGGTGGTTTTTTTTTTTTTTCGTTTTTAGGATGATAAAATCCCAAAAAGGGTTAACCTTCCCTTCTAAGTTTTAGTTTTGAAGCATAGTTTTGTGGTATTAGAATCGATTTTTGAAGCATAAGAAATGATTTTTGAGGTTGGGTTTGAGTTTTTCGGAGTTTTCCGGTTGGGTTCGGCCAAAAATGAAGAAAGTCGTCGGAGATGGTTTGGCCGGAAATGGTGGGTCATGGCTGGGTCAGCCGTCGCCAGTGAGTGCCGTCGCCGGAGAGGTGAAGAAGAAGAAGAAAACCAGGGGCATGCGTGGGTGTTTTGTTCTCATTTTAGTTTGTGTATTTTTTCTTGAAATACTGAGGTGTCAGTTTGTGAGTGGAGAGCAAACCCCCCCCCTTTTTTGCACCGTCTGTATAGCAGATACACTCTTTCTTATAATAGTTGCTATCCTTGAGAAATGATGTATTGAATTTTTTTTTTTTTTTTTTCGTGCTTTTTAAACAATGCTTGTAAGAAAATTGTAATTGTAATGCTATATATTATATTTCTATAATGTTGACATGGTAGTCTCAGTCAATTTTTGAATTATGATTTTTAATATGAATTAATTCAAGGGTTAATTAAGATTATAACGTCAACATTGTGACATGGCAGTCTTAGTTAATTTTTGAATTATGATTTTTAATATGAATTAATTCAAGGGTTAGTTTAGATTATAACATCAACATCATAAAATAAAAATATAATTTTTAACACTACTCAATATGACCAAACCCAACCATAAAAATGGCACTTCCAAAGAGCGGCCTAGACATCAAAAGCAAAGATACTTTTTGAAGCAGCTATTTGTTATATATATATATATATATATATATATAATAAAAATAAATAAAAATAAAAAATTAGAATCGGTGTGTGGCCCTGTTTCCATCCCTAGATAGGAGCTGAGATGAAAAAAAAAAATCCTAAATCCAAATTCATGTGAAAAAAATTATCACTCTACAAACAGCCAAGTTTTTTACTTTTTTTGGAAAAATAAAATCCTAAATCCAAATTCATGTGAAAAATTTATCATAAATTTATACAATTCTCACTCTAGAGCAGCCAAGTTTTCGACTTTTTTAGAAAAATAAAATCCCAGATCCAAATTCATGCGAAAAAAATGTATCATAAATCTATACTTGTCACTCTAGCTAGAGTCAAGCTTTTGATTAGGAACAAAGGTTGGTTCCCATGTCTCATTGTGCACGTTCATTTTTATTTTTTATTTATTTTTTTTAATGCAAATAAGGAAAAAGGGTTATAAGGAAAGCTATTTCTAATCCGAATGAAAGAGATAATAGGTGAGCAACCGGAAATACTTCTAAACACAAAGTTGGAAGTGGCCCATTGAGCTAAGTAATGTGGATGAAAGTTGATACTCCTAAAGACTTTACAAGCTTTCTAGCACAGTCATATTGATAGCAAAACCTTCGTTTCAAATTTGGGCTATTAGTCACTTACGGGTTTTTTTTTTTTTTTTTTAAGTTGTTTTTGCTCAAGGTTATTCAGCATCTCAACATCAACCATATAAATGAAATAAATAAATAAACCCATCTCTTAATGAAAAAGGTCGTTCACCACGAGGATCTGACCTATCGCTTGGGATGTTAGGTAGTCAAGAGATCAAAGTCTCGGGGGAGATAGCGTGGCATTTATTGTTGAAGCAACTCATTCGATATCATACTTGACGAATTGCATCTAATCACTTTAAAAAATTGGCTTACTCAATAACTTATATGCACATAGTTAAAATTGTATATATTTAAACCATTTAAGACACTTACGATCGTAACAATGAACTAGAGCCAGTACTAGCCCTAAACGGAGCTAAAGTCAAGTTATAACTTAATTGACTTAAAGATACGTCTATAAATCTTTTATCTAATTAGTGCCATTTAAGTCCCTCTTGTCCGCCTTCTCCCCTGAAGGAAAAGAAGTGGTGTAGGCCGTAGGTTTGTTGAAACCACTAAATCAAAATTTAATTAACTTTGTATCGACTTCATAACATGGCCTGTGGTCAAAATAAATGGTCATGTGTTATTGAGAGAAGGGTATTGGGCCTATTGGCTTTGGTTAGTTTAGAGGTGGCTCTTCAAATAACGATTGTACCAGATGAAAGGTTTTTTTTCTTTTTTTTTTTTTTTTTTTTTTTTTTTATAAAAAAAGGGAATCTTTCCGAATAATAACGACACAATAATATGATAATAGATAAGAGTAGTTACTAGTTAATGAAAATTTGGCATTAAAATAAATTTAAAAAAAGCTAGTAATAGTTTATTATGTCCAATTAATACTAAAATCTAGACAGCATGTGGAATTAGTCAAACTGAAGAGAGCAAATCCAAAAATAAAGATGTCATTTGGGACCTTCAACTTAATAAAAAATTAAACTTACTCTAAACTCTCTATGAATATTCCAAATTCACTGGGATCCATTTAAAAAAAAAATCGTTCTCTAAAAAATAAAAATGAGATGTATAGTGTTTTTTAAAATTAGTAGTTCTTCGAAATTATATATATATAAAGTGGGATTATATGGAAGAAAGTTTTGGTCTGTGATTATAAATAATTACATTACCCTAAATAGTAAAAACTTCATTTGCATGATTTTCCTGGGGGTCTTTGGTGCCGTCATAGCTAGAGAGCTCGATCTGGGTGACTTGGAATGCACTAATTATGGAATTAAAAAGAAAAAAGAAAAATTAAGGATCTTCTAAATGTGATAAGAATAAGAAGATGGTATCATATCAATAATTTTATTCAATTTTCAAGGGGTAGTTCAATCGGTTCGAAACCATGCTTCATGAAGCGAAAGTTACTAGTTCGAATCATCCGATCTCATTCCTCTTGTACACGAACATGTCAAAAAAAGAAAATTAATTCAAACAACTATTGAATTAAACAAATTCATCACAAAATGACCTTAGGGCATCCAAATCATTTGAACATCAAATATTGAGGGAATTCTCAATAGTTCTTTTTTTTTTTTTATATAAAAAAAAATTAAGTACATCAGAAAAGAATTACAAATAACAACAATAATAAATATTGATTGAGCAACCCATCAATAAGTTCCAAAACAACCAAACTAGTGAGAGAAAACAGAAATTAAAAGGCAATGCAACAAATAAATGAATGATGCTTAATTAATTATGAGTAACTGTAAGTTTTTTTTTTTTAATTCAAATAAGGAAAAATGAAAAAAAAAATGAAAAAGAAAAGGTGCCACATTTAAAGTGTGGAGAGGGACAGATAAGATAACGTTATAAATTGCCTACTACATGAGTTGGAGTTGGATACGTTTCATCATGAATCAATGACATTTCAAGCAATTTCTTGAGCAATCACTCATTACGGCACCTTCTCCAGCAAATAATGTCGAATTTGGATTTATTTAAGTAGCAAATTATATATGAGGATGCCTTTGCCCTTAAGAAACTCCTCCACCAATTTCGATCAAATCAGAGCTCTTATATACTATAATACATTAACAATCATACAAATTTAAGAGGTAGTTCAATTTGGGGGAAAATACGTTTTAGCCCCCTCAACTAACACCCGTTTGCGTTTTAGCCCCCTAAAATATCAAACGTTGTTAACTGGCCCCCCAAACTACCGAACAGTTACGTTTTAGCCCCCTCCATTAGTTTTTACCGTGAAATTGGATGGAAACATCAAAACTACGTCGTTTTGAGATTGCAAGTTACCAAAATACCCTCAACTAATGGAGGGGGCTAAAACACAATTGTTTGGTAGTTGGGGGGGCCATTTAACAACTTTTTCTTCCCCTTTGCTTTTCGTTTTTCTCTTCCTGGCTTGGCTAGCCATGGCTTTGTGCTACTAGGAACCTTTTGTTCTATTCGTTAAGACAATTAAATATGTTACAAATAAAACCCATACGTTTTAATTGTAAAACTTACTGAATTAAATGTAAAATTTACAAAAGAGATGTAATCAATTTGAATATGGAATAGGATCCAGTCCAGTTCAAAATGAACTGGACAGTATCCAGTTAATGGCCTAGATTATCTTAGAAAGATCCTAGGGTTGTAAATAAAACACATGTTCATTTAATATAAATAATAATAAAATGTTATTTATTGTTTTAAAATAAATAAAAATAAAAATATTAAAATATTAAAAAATATTTTTAAAAAACCCAGGTGGCCGGCCAGCCCATAAGGGGTGGCCGAACCGCCCCTGTCGGCCTGGGTATGGCTTCAGCCACCCCAGATCGGCCGATCTAGGGCGGCCGAAGCCATCCCATGGCCATTGGGGGTGGTCCGGCTACCCCAACGGCCAACGATTTTTT